>CM040238.1:76810140-77412634 GCA_022545495.1 Chrysanthemum lavandulifolium
TTTCGGTTACAAGGTTCCTACGGTACATGATGAGATACTTGCTGGAGTACAACCGAAATACAACGGAATACAAAGGGAATACAATAGAAAACACAACTGAAGTACGAGGATAATAACTAACACTAACTGTTATAGCTCAGTTTAGTGCACTACAATCATGCAATGGAATCTAAGGATGATCGCACGTAATCGCTTTATGATAGCAATCGACTCTCGTGTATCCTCCAATCTCGACACGCCTCATCCGTGATGCCAACATAGACTCTAAACCAAGAGTCCTCCGCCATCCCTCTCGACAAGATCTCTCTAATCCACCGGACGCCTCTAGCTCCTCTAGTCGTCCGTGTATCCGAGTCCGACCTCTACCCAAAGCTCAGCTCTCGCCCAACTCTCGACGCCCTCAACCCGAGTCTCAACCCTAAACCCGCCGCATCCTCTCGTGTCTCTCGAGTCCCATGCTCTCAAACAACACATCAAGAACTCGGTCTAAACCTCAACACGCCGCCGCAAGCTTGCAAGCGTGTTGGATCGATCCTCTAGCCGATCGAATGGACTCCTAGCAATGTCTCATGAGAGTCCAATGAATGAGTATCCTCTCGCCGAGGGTCGATCACCTTCTAGAGATCCCGACAAGTCCGGCTTGGTGCGTGCCTCAACCGTGCAGCCTCAATGGTCTCAAGTCGTTTAGTGGTGCGCTCAGGCGCCCATGTCCGTGATATGGTACAAACGAAGGTGATGACGGGCTATAGCTCGGACTCAGTGACAAGTGGTACCGAATCGATCAAGCAATCAATATCCCTCCAATCAATCTCACTACTCTCCTCCCGATCAGGAGAAAAGCGGCTCTCGCCCTAATCCAAATGGTGCATCAATATCCATGTCATCGTCTAATCTCGAGCCATCCCGAGTTCTCGCCCTAGCTCTCAGATACTCGAACAATCTCCGCACTGTACTCACATCCGCCGCTATGCTAACATAGCTGTGGACACTCAACGGTCGGTATGGGTTCGTAATTCCTCCTCAGATCCTCTTCCGGATCTTCTTCCGGATCTACCTCGTCGAGTCGAATTAGATCTCCGAGTCTCACGGCGAGGTGGTGACTCAACATGGGTGATGGTGTCGGTGACTCAAGTAGTAGAAGGACCCATGTAAGCGGTAGCGGTCATCCGAGAAGCTAGTGCAGCACATATGAATACCGCCTCGATATCCGTGTACTCTCACAATCATACGGGCTTTTGCTGCAAGGCACAGTAATGGGTGATGGTGGTGGTGAGGTAGGTATAAGTGGAGTAGGTGCTATAGCCGGGCCGGATCTGCTAGTGTGGCTCGTATATATGGATCGGTGGTGAGTGTGCAAGTCGGGCGGATGGTCGGTGAGTGAGCTAATAGGATGTCCTCCGAACATCGCGAGGAAAGGTGGGAAGGCATAGTCTGTGACAAGACGGTGCATATGTGTAAGTATGTGGAAAAATATGCTCATGATGGATATGAAATAGTGTATAAGTAAATAGGAAATGAAACATGTAATCCTACTAAATGAACTTTAAGTATAATGGCAAGTAAGGCAAGCGGCAATCGGCGGTCGTAGTATGATGTTTTTGGTGAAAAGTAGTTATAGTTTAGGGTTTATATGTACCTAGTTCTCTATAACTTAGGCTCGATGCCAATCAGTAACACCCCAAATTTGTTTAGCGGAAGCATACGTGTTATTCGGGAGCGTTACGGAATTGGTGAATCATAACACAAGTAATAAAGAACGGAATACATACTCCGCTTGATTTCATAAAATAGTTTTAAAATATTATCTTACAAGATAGTTTAAATAAATGGGTACATCCATTAGTTATAGTGGTCCCAAAGTAAAACATCATTTTGTGTAAAACACTTCTTTAATATTACTACGACCATACATCCGCTTCTTGCCTTGCCTTCATGAACAAATCTTAAACACCGAGAAAATATGCTAAAAGGTCACTAAAAGTGGTGAGTTCATAGGTTTAAGTTAAAATAGTAAGCTTGGACCATAAGCAAAGGCATATAATCATTACAACAAATATAATGATATATGTATGAATGTCTATTACGTTAGCTCTAAGTTCATGCAACCGATACTACGACAGCTTCAGATGCTAAAAGATGTCATACAATATAGGGCCCATAGCAAGTGTTTTGTCCTCAACACTTGGTTCCGACATGGTATACGCTTTCGCTTTGGCCTAAGCATGGCCAACCGAACGGAGGAGTCACCCTCAATAGATCTATTTATAACATTCGCGTTTCCCAATGGGAATTGACGGTTCATGAAAAGGGCATTCTCTAGGGACATAAGGGCTTAGGCTAAACCACGTAATAGTAATCATGTAATAGTTTTGGTCCATAAAATGTTTTGCATATTTCTCACCCCAAAATGTATAAAACAATTTATCTAGTAAAAGTGGGGCTATGAAACTCACCTTAGCAAAAGTGCAAACCAAATGTGGGATTAGTGAATATTGTGAAGCAAGACCGACACGCGACCTAGATAAGGAGGGTAATGTTTTAGTTCATTGTTTTAAGTATTACATACTTAAAATGGTGCAATTAATATTATCCTAATATAATGGTTTTAAAATCAACCTTTAGTTTGTAAAAGTAATTTAAGAGATTTACTAGTAAGTATATGAATGTATATATACTCTTTTCATTTTGACGTTAGTATGGTTTTAAGATCCAAGTTTGATTTAAAACACATAATTAAAATATTCCATTAGTAAGTATATAGATGTATATATATACCTTTTTAAATTGACACAAAATGGTGTTGTCAAAATTATAATTTGTTTTCTATTTGTATTTAGGAAAATGCTCAAGTGAGATTTAAAGTCATCAATTTTAAATGGACTAGGAAATAATATAGTGGTATCTTAACAAACTAGTTCCATATATATAGTTTTCGATGAGACGCCACCGACATACATTCTTTTACACATTGTCGTTAAATTCATTTCGCAAATCTTATTATATGACTCAAAATTTTAGACACTTGGTTCATTGTTTGTACGCGTTACTCTTGTTTTATTCGTCGATATATGTGTACATAACTAAAGTCGAACTCTTCAAATGTGCAACAAATGAGTTTAGCTTTGTGATTTATTCCGTATACTTGACGCGCTTCGTTTACTTAAACCAATATTCAAACCGTGGGTGAAATTGTGGCCCAATGGTTTGGTACACGAATGGGCTTGGCCCAAAAGAGTTCAAGAAACCTTTGATATATATATGGGCTGTGGCCCATCAGTTTTTGTTAGTAGCCTTTGCTACTAAACTAGTCAAGAAGTTGCAAATGTATTGGACTTGGGTAAAATGTTTAACGCAGGGAACAAAAAAAAGAAAAGGAAATGTAGTCAAGACATATTTGAGAGGTAGAGAGTTTGAGTCAACCCGCTATCATCTCGAAGTTACAATCGGGTCACGACTAATGTGCTCGAACACACCTTGGTTACCCGTCTTGATTATAACCTCACAAAGGAGTATTCGGCCAACAAAAGGGAGACATAAAGCTAGTTTGTTAACAAGATGAACACCTAACTAAACCAAGATATCAAACTTTTTGTGAGACTAGAGTTTCTAGTTGTATGTTTGGCTGATGGTGTCATGGGTCTCGAAGTGGATTCCTTTCGAGCCTAACAACTTCACAACAAGGATAACGAAAAGTATGTGACTAAGTGTCATAAGTTAAACTTGTTACAAGGTGCTTGACTTACTAAGTCAAGTACTATTTTCAAGGGTCAATTTCCGTTTCTATGACCATGCTTACTAGTAGACTTACAAATGAGAAATCTTCAACTCTTTGGTTTCGCTATTCACGTAAATAGTTTTCAAACAAGACATCCAAATTATCACTATAGTATTAACAAACTAAATTATACATGACATGGATTTTACAAGGTGAGGTCAAGACAAAGACTCATGTTTCGAGTATGTTGATGATGAAGTCGAGGCTAACTATACGCGATAGAGTAAAGAAATGGCAAGGCTATACCATGGTTGAGTACTACTCGACCCGGTTCCTACCTCGATAGTAAACCAAACCCACTTATTACCAATGACTTACTTAAATTCCGGAGTGACATAGTTGTTTATAAAAAGTGAGTATTATCACGTCGAGATTACTTAGTTGTATAGTTAAATGACCAAGTTGCTATAAGACTTAACCTTCATTTTCTCGACTCATAAATCTCGATAGAAAACTATACGGACCCTTGAGCACATAACAACTTAAGTTTTTCGGTTACAAAACGAGATTAGCAAAACAAAGTAACATTCAAATCTCAACTAGTTATATACATGAATTCAACGTGGCATCCAAAACTTAAACCCAAATCGACATGACCAAAAACACATGATAATTTCATTGATAAACTCTTCCACTCTTAAAATCATAAAACAACATAAAAACATAACAACAAAAGAGATGATAACCTTAAATCCGAAAATGATGTGTGATGGACGAAAAGTTGTTTCTTGGATTCGGACCAAAAACTCGAATTAGCTCCAAGATACCTCCAATTGCAAAACCCCAAATCAATTTTGAAAACCCTAACTTTGACAAACCCTAGCTTTTGAGAGAAAATGAAATTGAAGCTCAACTTGGGGTTCTTGCATCTCCACTAGAGATATAGAGGTACTTTGGGTAAAGCTTGAACTCTCTTCTTGGTGTTCGATTGAAGTCGAAAATGGCTAGCTTCCAAGAATGGACGAATCTTGTGAATTGGCTCAAGGTGGATTGAGAGAGATATGTTTCTTGTGAATGATCTCATTTTGATTCTTCTTGGATTCGCTTAACCCATAGCAAAGCACTAAGGTTAGATTTGAGACCAAATCTTTCATGAATATAGTATGAGAGATGAGGAGATGATGGAAAGGCATGTTTGGCTTCCCTCTTTGGGAGATTCGGACTAGTGAGAGGTGTAGGAGTAGGTTGAAGGGAATATTTGGTTAACTTGTTTTTTCCTGGTTCATGTTTGCTTTAGACGTGGAAGGGAGAAGAGGTCAAAGAGACCTTTGTTAAAGTCTATCTTGTGTCCTCTTTGGTTTTGTCGTGAGTGGGAGTGAAAGACAAAAGTGTATTATCTTAATATTTACAAAGGTTTACTTTTAAGGTGAAAGTATAAATGGGTGTATATGTATCTTATTCATGGTACAACTTGTGATAGTGTATGTATATACTTTACACTTAAGTATTAATGGTATTTGAGTTTTATAAAAATTTTGTTTGAGTGATAGTGTGTTATATATTTTGTGTCCCGCGATATTAATTTGTGACCAAGGTATCATTGTTCGATAACTTTTGTAACGTAGTGTCTTATTGTTACGTGCATGAAATATTTCATCCTTGTAATATTCCAAGTTGTTGACATTTGTTAATTGTTTTAGCGAGTCCTTATCATAGTGTCAGACGCTGCAGCAAGGTTTCCGCACTGGGTAACGAGATAACCTCCGCCTTACGCTTAATCATAAGACAAAAATGCAATATTCATAAAATAGTATGAATGCAAGAGCGGTGAAATTTATTGTATGTGAGTTATCTACTCAAATGCTCGGGCAAAGCTTGTGCATGCTTAATAAGTTTGGCTTAGTAAAAATAAATTACTAATTATCAGTTAAATTTTGGTGAAAATTTACCGTGTGTCACAACAAAGGTTGAGTGAATTCATAGAGTTTAGTCTGATTATTGAACACAATATATTCGTAGTATGAGCTATAGGCTCATACTCATAGTTTAGGAAACAAAATAGATATTATTGCACTAAGCTCATGATACCGAAAACGCTAACAGCTTGTCAATAGAAATTGATATAATAGTTTGCCATGTCTTGGTCAAACAGTGGCCCTAATAGGTAATTTGTCAATAAACCTATGGTTCTTCAAATAGAGTGCGTTTTTTTATCGGACTTGGTCAAACAAACGGGATTCGTCAATCCCGATAGATCTATCAACATTATTCGCGTTCACTCGCAAGTGATTAATAGTTCATGATAATAGGGACTTAAGTTTGGCAATGGTGGTACTTAGTGCAAATAATAGATTCAGGTATAGCATACAGTTTCAAAGCAATGTGTTCAGTTTAAAAATAGCATGTTGTAAAACAATTAAGTAATAGAAAGTGGCCTATGAACTCACGGTAATCCTTAAAAGTTTAAAGTACTTATAAAAGTAAATGAAAATAGTTGAGCATGTATCTCCCCCAAAAGTAATTCAAAACGTATAAAAGTAGGGGCTATGAAACTCACCGTGAGTTAATGATATCAAATGTATAGTGAGGAAGATGGATATGCTGTGAGAACCTCTATGAGAAACCTAGAATATGATGTTGCGACTTAGGTTTGAAATAATGATGCGAAAGTAATAACAAGCCTATATACGTCTTTATATTGATCATGATGTAGTACATGGTAGTTGTGTATGTCGTTTATAGAAATGGTCTAGTTGTGAAAACGTGTTTAGTTTATATATATCGTACTACCGTTCGGGCCATCATAATTCAGAGGTCATGTAGTAAACGTTCGAGGAGCTAGGACACTTTAATTCGTAAATCCAGCAACTCGTCGATCCGTTTATCCAAATGAACCCCTCACATGAAGTTCTCTAGTATTGTAGCACTTAGTAGATAAAACATATAGTTTGCTTGTTGTTTATGTGGCATATAGACTAAGTGGTTGCATAGTTTGCAAAGTAAGTTTGGTCGTGTCCGCAAATGAGTTTGGGTAATCTAAATGTCTAATGAAAGTTACATGGTACTTGATTTGTAAGTAACTAAAATGGTTTAACAAGTTCTCGTTTTTTAATAAAAGTTACTTGTCTGAAAGTAAAATAAACTTAGGAAAGTTTATTTTTGAATGAAGATTGTAATTATATAAAGTTCATTATGTCTAGTAGGTATTTAGTTTTGAAAATAACATGGTTTCTATATTCTTAACTTGTGAAAAACCAAACTTTTGACGATAAAAACTGTTTTACAAATTTGAGGCAGAAAATGCTATCATTTGGTCTTTTTAGGCCGAGTTTCCTAGTGGTGGATGTAAAACATCGTTCCGGACAACTTTCGTGATTGAACTTTTTGATGAATCGGACCAGAAGGGCCTAAAAAAAATTCGGATTTTAGGCAGTAAGCAAATAGGCAGTTTCGGCGTTTTGGTTTAGCTAACTTTTTCGTCAGAACTTTTGACTCGTGTACTGCTTTGGGTGATTAAAATTGCTATTTTTCCTTGTAAAACCCTCTTTAACAGTAAGTAAGTTTCTAATATCATGGTTATACTATTTTGGTCGTATTTCACAATATATGTCACTAGTTTTCTTGTTTACCTATTTTAAGTTAACTTATAGTTCTCATAACTTGTTTTAAAGATTTTTGTACATCATGAAATCATAATAAAGACCATATATAGCATAAATGAAGTATAAGAAGCATGTAATTGATGTTGAGCAAGAGTGGTAGTTAGTATTCTTACAACTTTTGGCTCTCAACTTAAGAAAGGAAAATCAAAGATCAAGAAAAAGAACTAGAAACCCTAGCTTCCAAATTCTTCAACCTCTTGATACTAAGTTGAGATGACTTGGGGAAGCACTTGAAGTCTTCTACTAGAGACACTTCTTGTGTGGCTTGGAGATCACCAACGGAAGGAAGGAATTATAACTTGGATCAATCAAAGCTTAACAAGAGCTTTGAAATTGATAAAAGACTTGTGTTTCTTGAATAACTCTTGAAATAAACTAGCAAAATAAGAAGTGTGTGTGTGTGTGGCGTTTATATGGAGTGAATGAGAGGTTTTTATAGTGAGTTGAGGAGGTTAAGATTGCAAGACTTGCACATGAAGGATTACACATGTTATCATCTTATAAAGCCTTACTTAGGAAGTAAACACATGTTCTAATCTAATGGTGCAAGAGTTAGGAACAAGAAACATGCATGGTGACTCCCCCTAGAGGCGGTTCATTAATGGGGGATAGGATGACTAAGTTAGTTTTGGTATTATCCTGTTTACGGAGTGAGTTTTGGTTCCGTTAATCGCTAATTGTAAGTTGTTAAGTCACGAAACGTAAAACCGGGTATCGTAAAAATATGAAACTTGTATAAATGATTAACTTATCATTATACTCCATAATAAATATATAAAATGAGTGGTAAGTTCCATCGGGTTGCTTAAATGTTGTTTAAAGCTAGAAACGCGGTAAAAACGCTGTGATTTCGTGAAACGCAGTAACTGAAAACGTAAAATTCCAAATCTTGTGGAATCGTCAGAAATGGTAGAAATACATATTTCTAATGTTTATAGTGTTTTATGGACATATCGGGATGCATGAATGACGCTTAAACCCTAAAGTAATTCTCGATTACACGGCTTTATGAAATCGGTTCAGATGGATTCAACGACGTCGTCGTGACGACTTGTCGAGTTTCAATTATCTTGTCATGATAGTAAAATAAAATAAAATTTTTACCGATGAATAGTGAAAATGAATAGTAACTTTTCAAAAATGAAAAGTAACTCGAAAATGCGGGTTGTTATGCCTTACCACTTTAACGAGAATTTCGTCCCGAATTCGGGCCAGTGTTATCGATGTTGAAGTGTCTAGGAAAATGTGGGTGTATGCTACCAATTCTAATCTTTGCGTTCTCAAATTTCTGGTCATAGAATGTGTTATGTACCATTCTAAGTTTTTGGTGGTGGCTTAAGTTGTTAATCAGAGGTGTAAGATATTGTTGATGTGAAATGGTTTGTAATGATGTGATAATTGTCGTTGTAGAAAAGTCTTGCTAGTGGCAAGTGGTTATCCAAATCATTTCTAAAAAAAATCGATCACGTCTTAGGTAGTTTCGAGATGAAGGCTATATCGTATAGTGTTTATGTCTACTAGTGTTTGAAAGAAACGTGATACTGTGAAGTTTTACATACTAACTTATAATGGGGTTAAGATAATGAAGTGATATGTTGATGATTAGAAGAGTGTAGTGTATGTTTACCATTATTCTTAGGTAGAGATGTCAAGTTTGCTTTAAAATCATAAGTGAATTTTAAATGATTATGGCGGAATGATATCCTTGAAACCTAAACAGGCTAGTACTTCTAAGAAATGACGAGAAGATTTGATGACTATCCCAAGATAGTAGTTAGGATTATTTCATTAATGAAAACTTTCAAGAATGAAATTAGGTAGTATAAATAAGTGTTAAGATCTCGCTGAGTGGTAAGACACTATCATGTCTCTAGATCTTTTTAATGAATTCTGGTGGTTTATCGAGTTCAAGTAGGAAATTAACCTGAATATAACCCTTGTATAACTATTCTCAGTGTTTGAAAATTTTAAATCGAACATAGTTAGTCATACTATGTTCCACTGTCCCTAGGTTAAATATAGGTGACTAGAATATACTTAGTCGAGGTTCGACAAATTTTTCAAATACCTAAATTAGGTATACTTGTGATATGTCCATAGCTTTTGAGAAAATGTCCACTAAGCAAAGGCGATATGAAACCATTCAGTTGCAAGTCTCGCCCATACAAGACTTGTAACCTATGTTTTCACATTCCATTGCATAGAAGATAGTATAGGTAGATACGTGTGGAAAGAAAGTTTTAAGTAATTCTAAAATAGTCCATACTTGGCTAGTATCACGGACTTTTAACAATGAAGGTTTCAAAATAGGACTTTGATGAATGTAGAGAAAGTTGCTGAACTTCAGCTTTGGTAGATGATGAGTCAGTTTATCTTTTAGAAATCCCATTTCTTGTATTCCCATTAGGGAAATTGATAGACTATGACGGGTTTCATGTAAAACAATATCATATAAGGTTTATAAGATAATTTCTAGAGACTTTGTATAACTTACAATGTCTGTGAAGTAAATTAGACCATTGTGTAACTCACAATGTCTTGAGAAATGATGGAGAGATCATTGTGTAACTCACAATTTCTTGAGAAATGATGGAGAGGTCATTGTGTAACTCACAATGTCTTGCGAAATGATAAAGAGATCATTGTGTAACTCACAATGTCTTAAGAAATGATAGAGAGATCATTGTGTACTCACAATTTCTTGAGAAATGATGGAGAGGTCATTATGTAACTCACAATGTTTTGCAAAATGATAGAGAGATCATTGTGTAACTCACAATGTCTTGAGAAATGATAGAGAGATCATTGTGTACTCACAATGTCTTGAGAAATAAATAAGACCATTGTGTAACTCACAATGTCTTGAGAAATAAATGAGACCACTATTTCATTTACAGTCTTCTAGGGATGTAATTGAGACCACCGTAGGATTTACAGTGTCTGAGGATGTAATAGAGACCATTGTAGGACTAACAGTGTCTGAAAAATAAATGAGACAATTGTGTAAATTACAATGTCTGCGAAGTAGGAAAGACCATTGTAATCAGTTACAATGTCTTGGAGGAAGTTTCGTAATCCTAAAATGCACGAGTAGATACATGATTGGGAAACTATGATTGTGCCGCAATGCCTTAGAATAGGCATACACTGATATGTTTAGTCCATCGTTTAGCTAAAATGATTGAAAATATGTCGAGTGTATATATCAATATACTAGTATGTTTGTGTAGCTTAAAATGCCTAAAAGCCACATAATCGTCTGGAGGATAGAAGGCACAAAGAGCGTAAGGATATAAAACATTTTTGTTGTAAAAATGGTTATAGTTTAGGTCACATTAGACTCGCTTTCTATAACTAAAGCTCGGGACCAATCAGAACACCCCAATTTCGTGATACGCAAAGGAATTCAAATTGGGTGTTACTTCATGGCACAACATTATAATAATAGAAAACGAACTCTAATGGAGTCGTTTTAAAAGATTTATCATTCGATTTATATAAATATCAGAGTTTACAAAATGAGGTCCCAATAGTTTCACGGTTTACAATTTACATTAAATGAGGTTTCGAATGATAATAAAATTTATAGCCTTCTTGAGTATCCGTGCTCCTCCGTGCCAACCTCGTACATTATTGACCTGAGATACATGCTTAAATGGTCAACACAAAGGTTGAGTGAATTCATAGAGTTTAGTCCGATTATTGAACACAATATATTCGTAGTATGAGCTATAGACTCATACTCATAGTTTAGGAAACAAAATAGATATTATTGCACTAAGATCATGATACCGAAAACGTTAATGACTTGTCAATAGAAATTGATATAATAGTTTGCGTGTCTTGGTCAAACAAAGGCCCTAATAGGTAATTTGCCAATAAACCTATGGTTCTTCAATAGAGCGTTTGTTTACCGGACTTGGTCAAACAAACGGGATTCAATCAATCTCGATAGATCTATCCACATTATTCACGCTCACTGCAAGTGATTAATGGTTCATGATAATAGGGACTTAAGTTTGGCAATGGTGGTACTTAGTGCAAATAATACATTCAGGTATATCATACAGTTTCAAAGCAATGTGTTCAGTTTAAAAATAGCATGTATCCCCCCCAAGGGTAAGTAAAATAATTAAGTAATAGAAAGTGGGGCTATGAACTCACAGTAATCCTTAAAAGTTTAAAGTACTTATAAAAGTAAATGAAAATAATTGAGCATGTAACTCCCCCAAAAGTAATTCAAAACATATAAAATAGGGGCTATGAAACTCATCGTGAGTTAATGATATCAAATGTATAGTGAGGAGGATGGATATGCCATGAGAACCTCTACGAGCAACCTAGAATATGATGTTGCGACTTAGGTTTGAAATAATGATTCAAAAGTAATAACAAGCCTATATACGTCTTTATATTGATCATGATGTAGTACATAGAAGTTGTGTATGTCGTTTATAGAAATGGTCTAGTTGTGAAAACGTGTTTAGTTTATATATATCGACTACCGCTCGGGCCATCACAATTCGGAGGTCATGTAGTAAACGCTCGAGGAGCTAGGACACTTTAATTGTGAACCAAAGAACTCGTCGATCCGTTTACCCAAATGAACCCCTCACATGAAGTTCCCTAGTATTGTAGCACTTAGTAGATAAAACATATAGTTTGCTTGTTGTTTATGTGACATATAGACTAAGTGGTTGCATAGTTTGCAAAGTAAGTTTGGTCGTGTCCGAAAATGAGTTTGGGTAATCTAAATGTCTAATGAAAGTTATATGGTACTTGATTTGTAAGTAACTAAAATGGTTTAACAAGTTCTCGTTTTTTAATAAAAGTTACTTGTCTGAAAGTAAAATAAACTTAGGAAAGTTTATTTTTGAATGAAGATTGTAATTATATAAAGTTCATTATGTCTAGTAGGTATTTAGTTTTGAAAATAACATGGTTTCTACATTCTTAACTTGTGAAAAACCAAACTTTTGACGATAAAAACTGTTTTACAAATTTGAGGCAGAAAATGCTATCATTTAGTCTTTTTAGGCCGAGTTTCCTCGCGATGGACGTAAAACATCGTTCCGGACAACTTTCGTGATTGAACTTTTTGATGAATCGGAATAGAAGGGCCTCAAAAAAATTCGGATTTTAGGCAGTAATCAAATAGGCGCTTCGGGCGCTTTGGTTTAGCTAACTTCTTTTCGTCAGAATTTTGACTCGTGTACTGCTTTGGGTGATTAAAATTGCTATGTTTTCCTTGTAAAACCCTATTTAACAAGAAGTAAGTTTCTAATATCATGGTTATACTATTTTGGTCGATTTCACAATATATGTCACTAGTTTTCTTGTTTACCTATTTTAAGTTAACTTATAGTTCTCATAACTTGTTTTAAAGATTTTGTACATCATGAAATCAATATAAAGACCATATATAGCATAATGAAGTATAAGAAGCATGTAATTGATGTTGAGCAAGAGTGGTAGTTAGTATTCTTACAACTTTTGGCTCTCAACTTAAGAAAGGAAAATCAAAGATCAAGAAAAAGAACTAGAAACCCTAGCTTCCAAATTCTTCAACTTCTTGATACTAAGTTGAGATGACTTGGGGAAGCACTTGAAGTCTTCTACTAGAGACACTTCTTGTGTGGCTTGGAGATCACCAACGGAAGGAAGGAATTATAACTTGGATCAATCAAAGCTTAACAAGAGCTTTGAAATTGATAAAAGACTTGTGTTTCTTGAATAACTCTTGAAATAAACTAGCAAAATAAGAAGTGTGTGTGTGTGTGGCATTTATATGGAGTGGATGAGGGGTTTTTATAGTGAGTTGAGGAGGTTAAGGTTGCAAGACTTGCACATGAAGGATTACACATGTTATCATCTTATAAAGCCTTACTTAGGAAGTAAACACATGTTCTAATCTAATGGTGCAAGAGTTAGGAACAAGAAACATGCATGGTGACTTCCCTAGAGGCGGTTCATTAATGGGGATAGGATGACTAAGTTAGTTTTGGTATTATCCTGCTTACGGAGTGAGTTTTGGTTCCGTTAATCGCTAATTGTAAGTTGTTAAGTCACGAAACGTAAAACCGGGTATCGTAAAAATATGAAACTTGTATAAATGATTAACTTATCATTATACTCCATAATAAAATATAAAATGAGTGGTAAGTTCCATCGGGTTGCTTAAACGTTGTTTAAAGCTGGAAATGCGGGTAAAAATCGCGTATTTCGCGTAAAACGCAGAACTGGAAAACGTAAAATTCCAAAAATTGTGGAATTGTCGTAAAATGGTATAAATACATATTTCTAATATTTATAGTATTTTATGGACATATCGAGATGCCTGAATGACGTTTAAACCCTAAAGTAATTCTTAGACACGGTTTTGTGAAATCGGTTTTGTGTGGATTCAACGACGTCATCGTGGATGACTTGTCGAGTTTCAATTATTTTGTCATGATAGTAAAATAAAATAAAAATTTACCGGATGAATAGTGAAAGTGAATAGTAAAAGTGAATAATAAGTGAATTGTAACTTTCCATTGTTAGGTCACTAGTTTTACAACACAAGCTTATAGAGAAAGAGATGAAGGCGGATGAACAAGCTAAACACACACACACACGTAATAGTATATCGAAACCGTTAAGGAAAAGAGTGAGTGAAAGAGAATAACTTGAACAACCAACCTTCAAATGAAGGTTATTACAATGTATTTATAGGCAAGGAGCTAGGCAACACTCCTCTCCTTCCCTATTCCTTATTGGGCTTGGACTGCTTATGGGCCTTCTACATAAGCTTGACCTTAAACAAACATAAAGGCCATAACAAAGCTACCTATTACATATGAAATATAAATACTTGAAATATCGCTTAGAGTGATTCCAACAATCTCCCTCAAGTATATATGAATGTAAACGGTGAAGGCGTTGATGTAATAGTAGTCGTGACGCCTTCCGACATTCTTCTTTCTTGTGAGAGGAATTGTCTTGATTCGAACAATCTCCCCAAGTAGAGAGATAGTTATCTTTGAACGGTTATGCTTTGACGTCATCTTTAACTTTGTTCTTTGATCATTGTTCTTGTGGTGAAAGTGATAGTATGTTGTTGTTCGATCATCACCGCTTTCAGTTCCGCTTCTTCACGCTCCAATGTCTCCACGTCATTCTTCAACATGCTCACACGCCTTTGACGTTGGAAATCAATATCGATGAAGTTCTTTAAGTCTTTGACTTTGTAGATTCTTTGATTGATGAAGAATCATTCGATCGTTGTGTTGCTTTTGAATAGAACTTCCATTAGTGATGATGTTGGCGTGAGCATGAGAAGAATCAAGACGATCATCCCGCCCCGAGCTTCCATAAGAAGAAAACATTTCAAACGGTTAGTAATAAGCGGTTTCCAGACTTACAAGTTTGAACTTCGAGAGTGTTAACAAAGATAGTGTGAAAACACAACTCTAATTTTACAAAGGCCGCTCTCGAACCGGAGTCCCACAAGTGAGATAACGCGATGTACCAAGTACATCTACAGCTCGATGATGAGCCGAGGTACACCAAGCATCACCTCACGATCAGACCGCTTGAGACACACCGCGTAATCCACGGGAGTTACCAAGCGACCGCCGTGGTCGTTTGATGTTGACCCCGGCAGAGTTTCCATTCAATCACCGAGGATCATGATGTGAACCTCTCATAAATGTTCTCGATGATTGCTAAGATCCGTGAAGGACTCGATATGAACCATCAATCATCAAGATCTTATTTGTTGATCAACAAGTGATTAAATGTCAAGTGTTCCTAAGAGATCTTTGATGAATCTCGTGGCTCTAGACTCAATAGTGCTTTGGTTTTCCCGAGCGGAGACTAGGAGAGGGTCTCCTTTTCAATACCAACGATCTCTAAGAGAAAGCCAATAGTTTATGTAGGGTTCCCCGTGAGAATGAAACAAGTTTCGCTGAGAGAAACTTGAGTGGCTAAGAAGGTTTAGTGCATGCGCCACCGGGTCCATGACGACTTTTAATCTTCAATACCAAAGGTCACTAAGTGACAACCAAGAGTATATGAATTGAACCCGTGTCCGCCTCTAAGTTGAATAACTGAGGGCTATTTCTTTTCACCCTTTACTTTACATTTCTTTTGATTCTTCAACTCCTTCTTTCTCCGATTCTCATTTTCTCCTTTTATAATCATTCCTAAGGACTTCTAACACTAACTAATGGTAGTGTCCTTGGGTAGATCCTCCCGCTCAAGCGGATCATAGGACGGTTATTCCTAACCTTAGTCACCTTATAACTCCATGACTAACCTATGTTTGCCATTATAACCATCGTAAGTTAAAATATCTCTCAAAGGGTTTGTTAATGAAAACATGTTTGAACCACAATGAGAGATAAGTTTTGCATAAATACCCTCCACATGTGCTTAATAGTTTTAATGGTTAAATGCACAAATGAGGAAAGAGCGCGACTTTTGAATTGATCCACTAAAGATAGACAATCTCCGCGAGACACGGTTACGTTGAATAGTTAAAGAGTTACATTGTCGCCTTTTAGGTGACAACTAGCTCTAATAACTATCTTGAAGGTGTAGACAAACCTTGAAGGTTGTCAAACCCGCCGAGTTCATGTCTATCAAAAGTTTCGAATGGTACATTCTACTTGGACAAGTCCTTTCATGAGACACGCTTACATCACTAGCGAACTAGCTTGAAATTATTACCCGTCCAGACAAGTCTTTTCGAGTTACTAACAGCTTAGTACCGCCAATTCAGAGGTTAAGTCCGAGGTACATGATTCATTTGCATTTTGTACAACATATTTCTTATCACACAATTTTCTCCCCTCAAAATGGCATATAAAATGTTGTTTTTGAACATTTTGAGAATAAATATGACCATTTTGAGTTTTATGGGAAGAGTGACCATCGTGAACAATTTGTGAACAAAGTTTTAAATCAAATACCCCTCAACTAGTGATATAAACGGTTGAGGTTTTGAAAATCATATGGGAAGTACTTGTCTTTTGAGCAAAACCTTGAATAATGAAAGGTTTGATAGGTTTTACTCAAAATAAGAAGCTTTCGCTCCTTTTATAAGGATTGTGGCATCGAGGCGCACTACGTGGTCCTTTCTTGACCATTACGGGTTGTACACATCGTTATGTGTGCACAAGCCATTCACATATATAAACATTCATCCAAAATCATATGAAGGAAACAATTCAAGGGTACCAGAAGTGCAGTGATGTTCCTGTGAGCGCATGTATGCTGAAAGCCGGTGATGTTTATCCCGGTCTACCACCAACATAGCTCTCCAAGCGCCTCGAATCGATCCCTTCGAACAACCGCTCATCAATCATGGTGATGATCCTTCTCACATCCCTTCTATCCCGAGAGTTCCAGCCGCTTAGATTCCCAACCTTCAGCGATATCCTTCAATCTGACGCCAATCCATCCCTAACCATCTTCAAGGTATGATCCCGAATTTATGGAGCTCACTACACGCCATTAAGCGCTTCGCAAGTTCACCGCGTAAACAATGCCGAAAGGTTTGTCGATGAGCGTAAGTTGTTTGAGCCGGTTGATGTCGAAGATCAAGTCGTGGTGGAGTGAAGTTTACACGCTTCGATATGATTCAACAACCATCCGGATATCTTCGACACGCTCTTTGATCACAATGCGCCTAATGAAGATGAGAACCGACTTGATAAATTCACGTTGAATTTCAACGAGAATTGTCTCATACGACCGCACTTTGGCAAGGTACATGTCTTCGATGTCGCTGAGTGACAAGTTCTCAAAGTCACCGAGAATTCATAGTCTTGTTCATCTTGTCGCTTGACTATGATATTCTTCAAGAATGTGTAGTCCCATTTAGACTTGAGATCAATGTGTTTGATGGCCACGATGTTCTTTGAGCAATACACTTCATGTTGAGACTTCAACCGTGCATCAGAGTAGATTCTTCGCGCTCGTGCCAATGATGAATCCCATACAATGCATCTTGGTCGATGCTTGCACTTTGTCGAGAACAAGTGATTTGCACGCCTCGATAGCTATGCGCTTGAGTAGGTAGTCACTGGAATGGAAGAGTCAATGATGTAGCGATTTTCGTGAACCATTGCCACCATGGAGAAGAAATTCCGTGTCTTTGTGTTGAAGAAATATCCAAGGGAACTTGGTTCATCCGTTGTCCGATTGTTGGTAGAGGTTTGGTCCACAAGGTAATATGGAGGGTTGTTCCGCTTAGTGAAGTCGATGTTTGCTTCGGGTCGAGCCAATCCATGTTGTTAGACATGGCTCGAGCAATGTTTTCAAGGTGATATTCAACCTCGATTGCACTTTCCGAGCTGTTTTTCAATGTATGAATGCGCCATTCTTGATGCGCTCAACTCGGATTTCGCCATCTTCTTCACACGGAATCTTTCTTGCAAGATTTTGCATGCTCCAAGGTACTACCGCTCACCAATTCTTGACCTTCTTCGTGGTAGGAGTGTCGTTAACAAGAGTAGCAAACCAATCAAATTCGCAGTTGTATCATCATCAAGCCATGATACGACATCAGCCGAGTCGCTTTTTCTTGCTTTTAGAAGGCCTTGATGATGATTCGGTTTCTTCACTTGTTTGGGAGAGGAGGGTTGTTACGACATCAGCCGAGTCGTTTTTTCTTGCTTTTAGAAGGCCTTGATGATGATTCGGTTTCTTCACTTGTTTGGGAGAGAGGGTTGTTGTTGGGGCTCAAGGACCTCTTCATCGCCACCACCCGTGATACTCAAAGTGATCACCGCTCGAGTCAAGGGTGGTAACTCGAATCGTCCCGAGGTTTATCAAGAGAAGACCGAGGTGAGGAGACTTATGTTGAGAAGAAGTCCGTGATGGAGGAGGTGGCATAGATGTAGATTGACCGATCGCTTCGACGCTTGGGTGCGAGTCCTTATCCTTATCATCGCCATCTCTTGGTCGTTTGATTTATCACCGACTCCTTGCATGATGATCCGAGTTGATAGTCAAGTAGGATTTCAAAAATTTAGCTTCATCCAAGTAAACGCTCCGCATCTCTTTGACATTTGCATCACAAGTTTAGCTATTAACTCGTATCGTGAGAGATCGCCTTCTTTGCCCATTGTATGTTTAACCAATGCTACGATGTTAAAGTGAGTTGTCCGAAAATACTTTTGTCACACTGGGACAAGGTCGAGAAGAAACTTGTGGGTTTGATCTCTTGTCGACTTCTCCAGCCTTTTGGACTTTAGGAACGATATCCCAAGGTACTTTTGAGTGTAACCTTCAATCATTTCATTTAGTTCCCCCGACGATGACTTCTCATGAATTCTCGAATAGCTTTCCTATCTTTCCGCATCTCGTCATTCTCATCATGTAAGCACCGCATTTGTTCAAGATACCAATTAAGTTTTCTTTGAAGCATGTCCTTCTTTCTAACTTGTTTGACAAATTTTCACAATTCTTGCATGTGTTTGAGAAATCCAAGATTTAGGTGGTTTCTTCACGGATTGGATGATGATCCGTTGACTTTGTTGATGGTGGTGGTGATGAATGAGATGAAGAGTCCGATGATGAGGAGACATGAGGAGACTTCATGTCCTTAGGAGTTTCGAGGTTTTCCTTTGAGTGTGTTGGACCGCCTAGAAGAAACTTTGTATAATCATCCTCGCCATCTTTAGACTTTTCTTTCTCGCCTCGCTTTTCAAAATCATACACAATGGTGTCTTCAACAAAGCGGTTGTTGTTGCGTAAGAGTGGTGGCACCGATCCCTTATCGGGTTGATTAACCGCATCAGATCCGGAGAGGAGTGGGCAAGACCACTTGATCCTCCGGCCACCCATTTGATCTTTAGCAAATTCGCCGCCTTTTGAATGTGTCTGACATTAGAAACTTTTTCCGTATGATTTGTCCAATTGCTCTTCTTCTTCTTCGTAGCTCTCATCATAAGGTACAATGGTCGAGTCTTCCTTTTCTTGGACAAATGGAGGACTTTGAGGTTTTGTCACCGAGGGTGTGTTTCGTTGCAGAGTAGAGTAATGAACCTCTTCATCCGCTCTCAAGATCTTCGAGCTCTCATCCCTAAGTTGTCTTTGAGGTTCAAGTGTGGGAATAGGTTCGCTTCCTTTACGGAACAATCCTTATGAAGGAGCTTTCCTTTAGGAACCTTCCTTGACTCGCAGAACTTGTTGTGCTTCCTCGCACTTCCTCTTCTCGGTTCTCCGACCGTGTTCCGTAAGATTTTTCGTCAAGATGACCAACTTTGCCTTGTCTCGACCGCCCAGATATCTCTTGTACGCTTCGAGCTCGACATCTTCGCTAGAAGGAAAACTGCAATACAAAGACCTTGTTTCTTTGTGGACGCTTCCTTGATTCTAACAAGAGAATGGGTTCCGCCAACATATCGTGATTGTCGGGTCATTGAGCCTCTTGGGAATATCGTGATGAAGTCCAAGTGCTCTCGGATCAACAATTTGGTATATCCGATGTAGGGAATCTTTGAGCCAAGTTTGTTGAGAAATGACATCATGTCATCCCAAATCGAGCTTCAATAGCGATGTGTTTCATGTTGACAAATGCCCAAAATATTTGCGCTCTATGAGCTTAGGATGCTCATAGCCGCTATCACGACCGTAAATGACTTGGTGATGATCATGTAGAGTGTTCTCCATGGTTGAGGAATACTCTTAAGCTCTACGTGAGAGTGCTTGGTGATTACCCCGTAGCCTCATCATAACCGATATTGATTAAGAATCGAGAGTTAACTCTTCAAACAGTGTGGCATAAAGTTTGGTTGGATTGACTTCGTGAATAAGGAGAGCAGCCCTTAAGTCCGCAGTGTAATGGTGACTTGTTTGTGGTTTAGAGTCACCGTCATGCAGCCCTTCCTTTGACCCTTTCCATGGTGTTCCGTAACTGCTGGATGTAGATCTCGTGAATGGCTGCAGAATGTGTGAGCATGTTCGATATGGATGAGTCCTCGTAATGTCAATAGCGATTAAGCATGAAGACTCGTGAGCAAGTGAGAGTGTCAAGTCAACTCGAGATTATTCTTTCCAATCTTCATTGGGTAGCCATTAGGGTAGATGTCAAGAATGGAGAGAACATTGGTGCATCCATGTTTGGTCGAGCACCATGTCGTGATCTCAAATAATATTAGCCAAAAGAACCAACATATCGAAGACATAATGTTAGTCAATGTAAGGTCTTATTGTCTAGTTATTTAATGTACAACGTCAATGATTGTTACGAGTCCTAAGTCACTTGTATGTCCAATAGTCTAATGACGCCGTGAAATGTTTCGTGAGTTAGTTAACTTTAAGTTTTAAAGTTTATGTTATCACTTATTGTTCACAACATATCAAACGCTTTAGGTTTATTAGTGACATTATTGGATTCGTGACGTTATGATAAGTTTATTAACAAGTTTTGTACACGTAACAATTCAAAATGAAGGTCAAAAATGGCTTAAGCGTAGGATTGACAAAGTTACGCCGTAAACAAATGACATACGCAGAGGCTAAAGCTTATGCGTAGGATCCTTTCACGAAGAAATGTTACGCGAGAAAAAGGGACCTTACGCGAGAGCTTACGCCAGAGGCGATAAGAACCTTACGCGTAAGGCTTACTCGTAAGAGTAGACCTTATGCGAGAGGTCATCGCCACGCATATCCTTCACTGTGATACGCCGTAGTCCCATTGTAGAACCTTACGCGTAATAGTTATGCGAGGTTTTATTTTACGATAACATGACTACGCCGTAGGGTAATCCTTATGCGTAGAGAGTCTTATGACCTTGATTTCGAGTGTTTGCGTAGCAAAGCCTCGAAATAAATTTATCAACTCATCAATGTTCACACAAAACAACAATTTATCACGATAACAACATCCTAGTTCATGTTTAATCGTTACATACAGAAACTCACGCCGTAGTCTAAACCCTAGTCTTACGCTGTATGAAATCTAGCCATGGAATGTTCACCGTATTGATTCTCGTAGCTCTAGAGTGTTGATAGCTACTTTAGGCCAAGTTATAACATCCAAAACGCTAGAATCAAAAATACCCAAAGTTTATGAACCTTAAACCCTAGTTTCGAATTGACAATCAATTTGAGTTTCGGTGGTTTTCAACAATGGAAATGATCAATTCAAAGCCTTATGACCATATCCCAACATTCATTTTACCAAAAGACTTCTCATTTAGAAAACCCAATTCATTATATGAACCCTAGTTTTCAAAATTCATCAATTTGAGTTTCGGGTGGATTTTGATGGTAAAATGTTATCCTTGATGCTTAAGAAACGGTTTGAGACCATCCATTTTACCACAAACATACACACAATGATTGTGTGTTCATACGCTATGCGAGAACACATAATCACGCCGAAAATTGTTTTAGCCGAGGATTTGAATGAAATAAAAACCTTTGCTTAGAAACATGTTTTACACAAGAAACTACTTACAAAATGAAGATCAAAAGCACAGATTTCTTGAGTGATTGTTAGGCGTAGGATCTTTTGATTTTAAGAAAACGAATGAGGAGTGAAAGAGTTAGGTGGAGTTTTTATTAAAATAGACTTTACCATTTTGACAGTTTTGGTCCCTCCACCATATCTTTTTCAAACAAAGCCATTTAACATCCATTTTGGTTACCACACAAAGATTATTTGAGAAAGAATCATGACGACACCCCTCGGCTTGATAAAATTAAACGGTTTAAGAGTTTTAGTCCGAGGAGTGTCATTGAGCCGTAAAGTCCACCATCATTTGTATAACGAAACAACCGAGATATGATAACATGCAAGTACACTTATGATTTGAAACGGTTGTTTAAAATTTTTCCCTCAACACTTGATCGGAAAATACCGATAGATGCAAGTGTTGACGGAAGAAATGTACTTGCCATGTTAAAGAAAATAGATGAGGAGAATATTTTTGTTGTTTTATCGTGTTTTATATTTTTGTATTTTGTTTTGAAAGATTTTATTTATTTACAAAAGATGTTTTGGTGTTTGATGTGTTTTAAGACTGCTTTAAGAGGTCATCCAGCCTCTTGAGTCAACACCTCATACCAATCCGTGGACCAACTCATTAAACCTAGCGGAGGCAAGGCTTTGGTGAGCAGATCCGCCAATTGGTATTCAAGACCACAAAGTATAATTCAACTGCACTGCTCCACATGGTCCTTGATGAAATGATAGCGAGATCGATGTGCTTTGATTTCGAAAGTGTCGAATCGAGTTGCACGAGATTGCAATGGCACCGATTGTCGCAAAGACATCGGATTCTCACAAATACATAACCATAGTCTTTGAGTTGTGTTCTCATCCAAATGACTTGAGCACAACACGCGGACATGGCTACATATTCGCGCTGATTGATGACAATGATGTACAATCCTCGCTTTGATTGCCAAGACACCGCTTATCACCGAGAAATTGTAGTGCTCTCAAGTACTTTTCCTCGAGTCTAGGCATCCCGCGTGATCGCCTCAAAAGCGATTAGTTCAAAACCGTAATCCTTCTGATACCGATCCCCAAATTAATGGTTCCCTTGATGTATCGGAGGATTCTTTAGCCTCGTAGAGGTGGGTTTCAGCTTGGTCGCGATCGATAACGGAGCATAGATAAACGGCAAAGACAATGTCGTCGTCGCTAGTCGTTAGATACATGAGAGACCCAATAATACTTCGGTATTTGGTAGGGTCAACCAATTTCCCATGTAAATCAAAGATCTAATTTCTTGGTATGAGCCATTGGTGTGGCATAAGTATCACGTGTATTCATTCCAAATTTGTTTAACAATTCAAGGGCATATTTGACCGACTCAAGAAAATACCACGGGTGATTGATGAACTTGCATCCTAGAAAGAACGTAAGTTCACCCATCATGGACATTTCAAAATTTTTCTTCATGAGTTTTGCAAAAGCGATTGAAAACTTTTATGTGTTGACCCAAAATGATGTCATCCACGAATTTGAACAATTAAGATGTGTGCCCGTGATATTGTATAAAAGAGTTGGGTCAACCGAGCCTTTGGTGAAATTATTGGCAATGAGGAAAGATGATAGCTTATCGCATCATGCCCGAGGGGCTTGTTTGAGACCATAAAGAGCTTTGTTCGCTTTGTAGACATGGTTCGGGAACTCGTGATCAACGAATCCATCCGTTGGTCGACATAGACCGCTTTTAAGTTGTCCATTTAGAAACGCCGCTTTGACATCCATCCGATAGACCGTCATGTTCATATGAGCCGCGAACGCGAGAAATATCCGAAAAACCTCAAGACGAGCAACCGAGCAAAAGATTCTTCAAAGTCTATCCTTCTTCCCGACGATAACCCTTAGCAACTAGCCGTGACTTGTTTCGGATGACATTCCTTCAAAGATCCAATTTGTTTTTCCAAATCCATTTTAGACCAATGACGAGACCCGCTGGTCTTTCAACCGCTCCCATACTTCAAGACGCTTGAATTGATTGAGTTCTTCTTGCATGGATTCAATCCAGCTTGTCTTTGTCATTGCATCCTTAATGTTTTTAGGTTCGATTGGCGACATGTGAGTGCATAAATGCAAAGTGTTCACCATCCGAGCGAAGACGTTGTCTCGTAACGACCGGTTGATTCGGGTTGCCAATAATGTTAGCCGAGGATGGTCTTTTGTCCATCTATGTGTAGAGGGTTGATGTTGGTATACATTGTGCGATTCGAGGATTCAAATGGTTTGTTGAAGATTCCGCGACATCCGTGCAAGCAGCCTCATTGGCAAACGGGTCAAGAACGATTTGGATCAAAATCGCAGTGGGGTACTTCATTCGTAATATCATCACCGTTCATCATTGTTGGAAGCGTGTGTTCAATGCTGTGTTGGAGTCAATTGGTGTAGGTGCATCTTCAAAAGAGTTGTTGTAGCAGTGTATCGTATAGGAATATTATCGTTGTGCAATGGAAACAATGGATACACCAGAGCACGCTCATCAATATCATCACGTAATGTAGGAGCAAATAACCTTTCCATTTGTTGACGAGTTAATGAGGGCTTTCTTCACCGATGATGGGGTTGAGGAAGTTTAAACGGTTGTGACCGGTTCTAAGTCATATACTCGTAAGCCATTTCCGTGAGTTCATCGAAATGAGCATGAATCGCTTCCATAACCTCCTTAGTTCGACGATTCCGATTCGAAACCTTTAGAATTGTCACAAGATCCAATAAAGACCCAATATCGCCTTTGGCTTTAGCTTTCCAAAATCATCACGATCATTATTTGATAGCAAAGGGATCCAAATACATGAAAGTGTTTGAGGTTCGGTTTATAGTTGCGGACAAGCTCAAAAGGTGTTTTGTTGTATGCTTTGTGATCATGGAACGGTTTTGAGTATAGCATGCAGAGATACGCCTTCCGCCCATAAGTAATCCTGGAAGTTTAGCATTGATTAACATTGTTCTGCAGCCCACTAACGCTCGGTTTCGCTTTCAACAACTCCGCTTTGTTCGTGTGTCCGCAATAGATGTTTGATGTCAATTCCACTTTCTCATAAAATTCACGAAGGGTTTTGTTAACAAATTCAGCCTTTGTCTGCTCGATGATTCGACGGTGTCATGGAGTCGAACTCAGATCTTTGTGAGAAAGGTGATGATCATTTGTGGAGCTTGGTCTTTGCTACGAAGAAAGTAGACCCAAGTCCATCGAGAGTAGTCATCAACGATTACTAAGATGTAGCGCTTGCCATTTATCGCTTGCACGCCGCATGGGGCCACACAAACCATGTGAAGAAGATGAAGCACATGTCGAGAGTCGTGTTCCACCTTTGAAGGAAAATGAGCACGAGTGCTTTTCCCTTGTTCACAGTCGAGCAAAGGTGATCTTTGAATACCGGAATCGCGGGAGTCCTTCAACTAGTTTGTGTCGAGCAAGGTTGGTGATGGTTTGAAAGTTTAGATGTGAGAGACGACGGTGCCATAGCCGTGATTTTGTAGATGTTGCCTTTGAAAGTAAGCAAATGGGAGAGGAAGCAACCATGTCTTGCATAGAGATAGTGTAGAGACCGGAATTACGCGAGCCGACATAAGATCGCTTCCTTGTAGATCACGAATGAAACAAGTTTTCTCCCCGAAAGCAACCTCCAAATCTCCATCACAAAATTGACCCATCGAAAACAGATTGTGACCGAGGCCTTCCACATAGTAAACCCCGCTTATTTCGATGTTCCCATTAACATA
This sequence comes from Chrysanthemum lavandulifolium, assembly GCA_022545495.1. NCBI lineage: Eukaryota > Viridiplantae > Streptophyta > Magnoliopsida > Asterales > Asteraceae > Chrysanthemum > Chrysanthemum lavandulifolium. Next base: position 76,835,729 of record CM040238.1, read on the forward strand.
ATCTCCAGAGCCCATGATGGTCGCAAGTGATCGCTCCCGAACTGACAAAGGCCAATGAACTTTGCAATAAAGTTTGATAACAGCTTAAGGTTGCTCGTCATGTGTCGGGAACATCCGCTATCAACAATCCAGAGAATGATCTCAGACACCGTGATTACACATGCATTTACACGATGGAATAGAAGTAGATGTGGAACCCGAAATGTTAGAGGGTTCCAAGGTGTATATTAGACATACACACATTGAGAATTTTAGGCATCCATTTAAATCCTAGTGTGTTATATATCCATTTCGCCATCTATAACTACTCTTTGCTTTAGTCTTAGTGAAACACTAGGTGGTACCGTATTCTTAGGAGGTGTAGCGGAGCTACCGTGATAGCAATGGTTGCCTTAGAATCTAAGGAAGGTGGTTTACCAAGCACGCACTTAGAATGATTAGTGGGCCTAGAGGTATTCCGATTCTTAGGATTCCGTAATCTAGAGATTATAGCTTTAGCAACACATTTGTCATGACAATCGAATTCATACTCTTTTGACAAATATCACAAGGTGCATCGATCAATATCAAAGGTACTTAACGGTTTAGCATTCGTTACATCACTATTTCTATTACATTTGCCGACGCAATATCTATAGTGGAAGTAACATGAGTTTTATTCGATTCCTAGGGTGTTCTTCTACTTTAGCATTCCTTATTGATCTTTTCTTAGGTCGCAACTTCCTATTCTTCGATTGAGTGCTCCTAGGTCGTGAAGTGCGGACGCTTGGAAAAGATGCAACTATTCTGCTTCAAGAGAGGGAAACACATTAGCAACTTGTGATTTGGCAGTTGGGAATTCTAGGTTCACGATTACTAAGTGTGACCGGTGCTAATCTCTTAATCACAAGAGGCGGGAGTTGTTCATACTTTCCTAACATTTCCGTAACTTAGAGATGGTGTGAATCGATTTTGATTTTCGTAACTAAGATTACCAAAGAAAATTCATGACTCTCTAGTGTGAGCAAGATAGTGATCAAGTTCGTTTGATGCTTCATCTCGAGTCTTTTGAGTAAATCAAATATGACACCATATTCTGCTTAACTTTTAAAAGTTCTTGTTCATATTTTGAGATTTGACTTTTCAAAGACACGCTTTGATCATCCAGTTGCTCAATTTTAGGATCAAGATTTAGCACTCAATTGAGCGATTTTCTTTGAAAACTAAGTTGATGGTTGTGAATATCTTTTCACACCAATGAAGACGACGCTTTGCATTGTTAATTTTCGTGTAATCGCTTATTTTTCGCTTTTAAAGACTCGATCCAAGCACATTATCGGTGTTCTCAACAGCTGCAACAGCTTCAACAATATCGCAGAGATATGATCGATGCATATGGCAACGAATAGAGTAGCACAACATTATGGATATCAAGACGATAACATCTTCCAAGAGTCGATCAACATCTTTTCTCAACAGCTTTTTATGCTTTGTGTTAGTAATAGATGTTTCGCTTTTCGAAAACGCTTTTCATTACCCCAAGTTCCTTATGAAAATCCTTTTCCTGTGCAATTGCACAACTTTTCAAGTTTTTAACATTAGGTAAAAGATTTTTCCGAAAGATGTCTCTTTGTTCTCTCGCCAGAGGCGATTGAAAATGTTCAACTTTGATTTCGATCGATATTCTATCTCATGTTGTAAAATTTTGAGGTCACCATGAAAATGTCAAAATATCAAGGATTTTTCGATTTTCGTGTTTTGAGTTTACTTCACTAATGGAAGGTAAAGGACCGTAAGTTTGTGCAAAGACTGCTTTGGGATTAACAATAGAAGACTCGGTGTTTTGATGATAACCCTTGGTGTGTTAGAAGAATCCGCTGGTGTGACGAAGTGACCGCTTTTATAATTAAAAGGTTTGTTGTAAACAACATTTTTAATTTTGATCGACTCGCCTTCTCGATCTAATTCCTCTTGACGATGGTATTCAACAACACTCATGACAAGATTATCAATTTTGTATTTTGTGACCGAAACTTCGTGAGTTGGTTTGAATGTTTTAGTGAAAGCTTAGGTTTGTAATCGCCTAGATTTTTCCATATCCATTTGGATTAGGTTTTAAGGTAAACTTTTCAATAGTCATATCGATTCACCATGTTTGTAAACAATGCTTTAAACTCTTTAAGTTTGTTTTGCAAACCGAGAATTTCTTCAAGAAGGTCATCTACCCGATTCGTTGAATGCTTTTTGTATGCGGAGAACTGCTTTTGACAATTTAACAACTCACTTTAGCTTTTTGATTTTCCAAGGTGAGAGCGTTAATTTGCTTTTTATGTTCATGTTTCAGCTTGTTCTAATTCGACAACAAAGCATTCTTCGAGGCGGCTAGATCACGATCCGTCTCTAAATATTTTTCGCTTTGATGAGATTTTGTAAAGCGGCTTCAAAACCTTTTTCACGGTTTTTTGAGTTTTGAAAAGTTGAGTTGCATTTGTAAACATTCAAAATCCTTGGTTAATAAAGGCATTTTTACTTTTTAAGGATTGATTTAATGCATAACATTCCTCCATTTTGATTTTATGGTCTTGAATTAACCGAGCAAAATCCGGATGAGGCAACAGATCATCTTGTTCAACGCGAGTCTCAACATGATCATTCTTTAGATCCTCAAGCACGACCACACGAGTCAATTTGATTATCAAAGGGGACCATAAGGTCATCTTGATCGCCAAATGTAACTACTGTGGTTAACTTGAAAATCATCAAGAAGATGTAGAAGACTCATTTTGAATAGCCCGATCCGCGCTTGATTCGGATATTGGCGGAGATATTAGTTCGATATGATGATGGTTTGTTCGGCACTGAGACAAGCCATCAATGTCATACACGGGCTCGAATCACTCATGTGCACTCATGCATATTAGCCATCAACATAATAAATGATTAGCCTCGCAAGTCCTCCATATCATCATCTCGAGTCTCAGATCCGCCATAAAGCTCGTTTTGTTTGTGAGAGATCCACCGCTTCATCCTTAAGAGCCAAAAGTAAGGCCTCTTTGAAATAAGCACCGCCCGAGTCCTTGGCTTTGGGCATGCATTAGCCAGTGTGTCCTTCTCATTGCGCTTGTAGCATCTAAGACCATTTAACCGATTCTCGAGCATTTCTGCTCCACCACTTGAGCTCGTTGTTATTCCTACCCACAAGATTAAACCCTTGACCACCGCCCATCCGACGACCATAATCACGATTCTCAACTTCAACACGCCCATTGTTCACAACACTTGAGTCCGTGTGTTAGATGAGGAACGAATACGATTGTTGGATTTGTTGGTGTAACGCCAAAAGCATTAGCAATCATCACAAATCCTTGTTGCAATGCTTCAATGGATCGATTTTTCAAGAGCTTCACCGACATATGCTTGAGCATTGTTGCCGTATGGGACCAATTGATTTTGTTGAGGTTGAGGTTGTTGCCGTGAAGGTGTGTTGGAAGCGCTTGGTTGAGTTGTCGGTCGAGAGGATAATTCGCTGAGCATACAAGGCAAGTTGTTGATTGTCCGTTGTGATGCTTAGCAATTTGAGCACGGAGAATCCTTTCCCGATCAACTTCCTTTTCATGAGGCTTCAAGTAATCGTACAACAATCCATAAGTAGAATGATGCATGTTCTTCGCTTGACGGAGAAAATGACATACTTCTCCCATTCTCGACCAAGACTACTCAGAACTTAGTATTCACCGCAATTCTTGGCATGATGATGTTGTGTTTATCCAAATCATTGATGATGTCTCGAAAATCGGTGATGATATGACTCAAGTGTCTCTCCGTGTTCAATCATGAAGTGTTCATAAGCCAAGTAAATTTTGGATTCCAAATCCTCCCGATTGAGTATGATCCTTCCATAAGAAGACTAATATGATCCCACATTTTTGTGCGCTTTTGAGCATCAACACTACGAAGAATTGGGTTTGGTAATCCTAAGAGGATGTATTCCATTGCAAGTTCATCGCCTTCATAGTGTAGAAGTTCAGAGGATTTAAGTCCGCAAAAGAGCAATGTTGGTTTGTTCATCTCGTGGAACAAAGCAGCTGATCTCCTGCACAATGACGGTAGGCATCTCAAATGGACCTTCCAAGATAACCTTCTTTAAGAACTTTCCATGTGGCTTCTTCGATCACGTAACCTAAAGAACCTTATCACCCATTGATCGTAGTTTCGGAGTGAGCATTGAGGTCTATCAAGTGATCCACTTCATGAATTGATTGTTGGTCGCTTAAAGCTTCACACATCTTTGCAAACCAAGTGGGTTCCTTCATAGTGCTTCGTGATGGATGTTGATTGAAATCATTTGTGTAGGGTAGAGTTTGAAGACTTGGTGGTGGTTGAACCATTTGTGGTTGTGGAATTGCACCAAGTTGTGGAGTATGTTGTCGATTAAATTGTTGTTGATAAATTGCTTGTTGTTGATTCCATTGTTGATGTTGTGGAGTTAATTGTTGTTGTTGTTGATGATTATAAGTGTGAGGAAGTAGTTAGAGTATGGTGGTTGAGACATGATGATAAACTTGTGTAGTAAGAATGGATCTTTGTAGTCGAATGAACCTTTGTTGATGAAGTATCCTTAGGCGAGAAATGACAAGAACCAAGTAGCACTTATGCGTAAAAACACCAAAAGTTACGCGTAACAAGAATAGTTACGCAGAGGATTTAGCTTACGCGAAGGTGAAAAAAGACTAAAGTTACGCGTAAAATGAAGTTAGGCGAGAAAGTTAGGCGAGGATTACCTTATGCGAGGACTAAGTCTACGCGAAGATGAATCTTAAGCGTAAGATTTTCACGCGAAGCTTTATGCTTAAGCGTAAGATTGTGGTTTTATCTCAGTGATCTTTACACTTCACAAAGGCAAAAGATATCCAAAGTCGACGATTTTCGCACTTATCCAAGTAAGAAAACACGGAATAAACCGTAAAATCAAGATCAAACCAAGGAAAGTCTTACGCAGAATTTAGGGTTTTGTTACGCGAAGATTACTCGTAACTTTGATTCTATCCAAATTTGTTTCTAAACCGCTTTTGTGTGTTGAAATAGCTTCAATAACACCAAAATAACACAAAAGTGTGAAACTTGATGATCCAAAGTACTTAAAACAGCTTACGCTGTAGGATAACACTTCATGCACAAAAACAAGCTTAAAACAAGGAAAACACGAAAGTTCCAAACTTTTGCCAAAACCAATAGTTTAACACCTAATAACGTTGAAAGTACAAGAATCTTGGATTCAAAAGTGTAAAAATTAGTTTTAAGCTTAACCAAAGATTGTGTTATCTTTACGCCAGAAGACCCAAAACCAAAACTTCAAAACAAAGTGTACACCCAACTATTTGGCGATTGATACCATCGTTAGGTCACTAGTTTTACAACACAAGCTTATAGAGAAAGAGATGAAGGCGGATGAACAAGCTAAACACACACACACACGTAATAGTATGAAACCGTTAAGGAAAAGAGTGAGTGAAAGAGAATAACTTGAACAACCAACCTTCAAATGAAGGTTTTACAATGTTTATATAGGCAAGGAGCTAGGCAACACCTCTCCTTCCCTATTCCTTATTGGGCTTGGATCTGCTTATGGGCCTTCTACATAAGCTTGACCTTAAACAAACATAAAGGCCATAACAAAGCTACCTATTACATATGAAATATAAATACTTGAAATAATGCTTAGGAGTGATTCCAACAAAGAAAAGAAAAAAAATGACCCGCCACCATTATACGAAGTTGGTCACGAAAAAGGTTATGAAAAGAAAAAAATGAGTTGGCGCTAATATAATAGCGGTGACCGCGGTCACTATTACACTTAGTCTTACAATGCTTCTTTAAGTACTCACACGAGTTAACGTTCAACTATTTTTTTGCTAACCATAAAAGTTAGGATTTCACCTATTTTACAAAAGGGTGCTGATACTCACACAATTTTTTTATACATACATCATAATTGTGCATTACTGTCTTGTACAGTGTGCATTAAAATATTATACAATGTGGTGTATGTATAAGAAAAAATGATGTGGATATCAAACCCCCTTTACAAAAACCCTTCATTTCTCGGCCCTACAAAAACGCTTACGTCAGAGATGGGTGCCCAAAAGCTTGTTCTAAATTTCCCACTCATGTGGTTTGAACTTGGGTCTCTATCGATAATCCCAAGCTATCCATGACTAGAAAAGATCTTATTTTGATTTTGGAGATTAACAAAATCCTAATGATGATAAAACTCAAACAACATATCATGGATCTTTGAATAAAAGGTTTGATGTTTGAACAAAGTACCATTATACATCATGAATCATTTAATATCAAATTTAATTCTTAAAATAAAGAAAATAGTAAATTGCAAATAAGACTTGTGGTATGTTCATATTGCAAATACCGTCTTTATTTTTTTGAAAATGTAGACGTTGTCCTTGTGAGAAATTATTGGTGTGGATATCGTCCCTGGCCAAAAACAAAATAACTAAAATGCCCCAAACTAAAAGGCATTTTGGTCATTTCACTTTCTGAGGTAGGGGCAAAATCCATATCAAAGGTTTCCCAAATGACAAAGTCTACATTTTTGAAAAAGTAAAGATTGCGCATGCAATTAAAACATACTACAGGGATGAGTTTTGCAATTTACTTTAAAACAAATAATTCCTATGAAAATAGGGTTTTGCTAATCTCTACCGCATTTGTTTAGCTATATATATATAAGAAATGTTGGAGTTAATTAATATCAAAATGATGATCAATTACCCACGCGCTGGTGTTCTAGTCGTTGTAATAGAGCTTCTCGGGAGAATTGGTTAAAAATCCCCATTTAATTACTTTGTAATTTTCTTCTAGCATCTTGCTAGTTTAATAAAATTCACTGCTCTACCCACTAGCCATTTGTTTAACCATATATATAGGTAGGTACCAAGCAGTAAACAAGGGTACCATGCAATTAAAATATTCAACAATTTTTTCGCTTCTATATTTTACTATACAATAGATATAATGAAGGCGATAATTTAAGTTTTTAATAATTTTACGAATAACAATATTTTTTATATAAAACCTGAGATTATCCACGGATGTTTTGACAATATTGAGTTGGTAAGTGCAAAGTTAAAGTAGTTTACAATGGCTCTTAGTCGAAGTTATCATTAAATAATAACACAATAGCTTAATTTTAAAGATCACTTACATTATACTAAGAAAATTTAGTTCCCTAAAAACAATGTTTGTTATATTTGTCCCACATAGATGGATAATACAAGTAAAATAGTACTTATAAAGATAAAGAAAACTAAATATTCAAAAAGTTATGTGGGTTACTTTAAATAGTATAAATATTATTATACAAATATATATAATAAATATTAAATATATAATTAGCACTTAGCACTTTGCACCTTTGCATCATTTGCTTTGAAAAATTGTCTAATTTTTATAAAACAAATTTTTAGTTTTAAGGTAAGTTTTATCAACAAAATTCTAAAAGATGTATATGTTGGTTCTAGACACTCTTTGCGATTTAAAAATATTTTTGAACATTGCAATTTATTATGCATTTTGAAACTCTATTGATTTAATAATATCGCTTTGACGATTTTTATGGCTAGCCGAACCGGTGGTGACTCCGGTTCCCGATTAAACCCGCTGGTCCTGGTCCATTTTTAAAACATATGTACCATCAACTTGTTTACATATAAATTGTATGAAGCTTGTGTGTTTAATTAGTTTGTACAATATGTATAATAAGAAGTACTTTTCATATTAGGGGTGTTTTAAAATAACATTTATTATGTAATTATGATTTTAGACCTTTTTTTCTTATATTAAATTACTTTGTATTTTATTAGTTATTTTTTAAAACATGTCTACTTTAAAAGTGCTTTAAAGTGTTGCAACCAATGCTATCATAGATGTACTTATTAAAATTTGTCATTATAAGCAAGTGTTGAATCTTAATTTTTTTAAGCCTTCCATTTTAAGAATGTCCCAAATGATTTATAATGTAGTATTGATATGTGTAAATGTGTATAATCTTATAAATTAACACTTAATATTTAGCACTTTGCACCTTTGCATCATTTGCTTTGAAAAATTGTCCAATTTTTATAAAACAAAGTTTTAGTGTTTAAGGTAAGTTTTATCAACGAAATTCTAAAAGATGTATATGTTGGTTTCTAGACACTATTGCGATTTAAAAATATTTTTGAACATTGCAATTTATTATGCATTTTGAAACTCTATTGATTTAATAATATCGCTTTGACGATTTTTATAGGCTAGCCGAACTGGTGGTGACTCGTTCCCGATTAAACCCGTTGGTCCGGTCCATTTTTAAAACATATGTACCATCAACTTGTTTACATATAAATTGTATAGTAGGTACCAGGTTACAAGGGCGGCGGTACTCAAATAAAATTTTCTATGAATTATGTATTTTAGTTTACCATATTTTTTGACAATAAATTTACGGATATCAAGAATTTCGCTTAGCCCGTGCTCGCTGGGCTCGAGTCTGCTTATTCAGCCGATCGTGCTCGAGCTCGTTTGACTGCTGTCTGCTCGGCTTGAATATTTGTATAATGTGTTTTATTATTTGTATTAGTGACATTTAATGCAAGAATTGTGTTTAAGTTGGTTGTGCAATATGCTTAATAATTTGTAATTCTTATGTAAGGGGTGTTTTAATAACTGCATTAATTGTATTTATTGACCATTTAATTAATTGACTACGTTAATTATCTTGACCACATTAATAGTGCTTTGTATTTTGTACATTAAGCTTTAAGACTTGTACGTCTTGAAATTAAGATTGATGAGAAAGCTCATTAATAGTGCATTGTGTATTGTACAATAGGCATTGCATTTTGTAAGTCTTAATTTTAAGACAATGAGTAGAGAGATTCATTCATATATTATATGTAGTATAGATAACGAATGTTGGAATAATATCAAAATGATGATCAATTATGGTAATTTTAGAAATGAATAAATATTCATTAAATGCTGTAAGATATTGGATTTCACATACACATCAAACCATGACACAAAGTAGGCGACAAGAGGTTTTAGAGAGAGAAAGTTAGAGGTTAGGAACTTGAGCAGAGAAAGAAAATCTTATTATGAGTTCCAACTCTCTACCTTGGAAGGTAGAGAGTATTTATAGTCTTACAATAAACGCCACACAACGGGTCGTGGATCGTGCATACTGGTAAAGACCGTCTGCCCTCCACGGTGTTACTTAACTAAATACTACTTAACTTAAAAGAACTACGACTACGAGCTTAACGATTACATATACTGAGGTGACCGACTCTTTAATACCGGAATTTCTAATTCCTAACAATCTCCCCTATGGAGGTCACCTCAAACATATACTAAAATTACATTGAATACAAACAGATATTACATTAAAATTGTTCTTGCATTCTTGATGTAGTACTTTGTTCAAGCTCGTAGTCATTGATTCTTCTCATTGCATGTTTGGTTAATCCAAGTGGAGGTCTTTACCGATCCACGGATAATAATTTTGAGCCGCCTTTGAGATCATCACCAACAAAATCTCTCGAGACATCCATTGTGGTGTTGGTATTATGTGATGTTGTGACTTTCGGACCGACATGCTCACATTCTCGATCATGATATATTTTCATCGTAGTAGCGAAGCTTGCTGATTCATGATATTGGCGCAGCCAGAAAGCGTAAGCATGGAGTGAAAATATCGTAGTCATTGATGCACTTATCATGATTTCTTGAGAAATGAATGTAATGCGAGCATGCGGCTATGGATTGACCGCTTCATTCTCGATCACCAGAACGCCGTGTACCGCATACAACAGCTTAGCAATAAAGCGCACGAAAGTGTCTTTGATCACTTTGTTGAATCGAGGTACACGCCCATGGTTCCCCGCTGATCAAGACAAGTAACGCTCGCGATCGTGTATAATTCCAAAGAATTTCCTTGATGTGGTTTCGCAATGATCTAGTTGTTCTCAAACCGAACGCCTCAAAGAAGACAACACGGAGCGAGTGAACCAAATGAATAGAGATTCACCGATTGATAAAAAGAGATTTGAAAACAATCAGTATTGCTCAATAGAAATTGTTTTTGCAATACAACGAAGGTTTTAATGAAAATCAATTATCAATCATAAAACACCTTTTGATTTGAAATATTCGCACACGGTTGATGTGCTAAAGAAAAGAGTTTTTAAACACAATGACCGGTTTTTCAAAGGTATTCGCCAATCCATAACCTCGAACTGTGATTGATTCAAAAGATTGAATCGCCCCATTGTTTCTCGCTCAGCTTGTCACATGGTTGATCTATAGAATAGATCTCACATGCCACCCACCGTGAGCTTGTTTGATGTTGGCTCCGTAGGTTTCCATCTTCATTGTGAATATGTTTGCATATCACTCTGATGTTCCGCAATACCACAAGGATAATGCGAGGACTCAAGATATAATCTCTTTCACATTGAGTGAAAGAGAGTCTTCATTGAAAGTGTCCTAATGAGATTTATTGATGATCTCGTGGCTCTAGACTCAATTTGTGCATATTTGGATCCTCAGATCGGAGACTCAGGAGAGGGTCTCCTCTTCAATATCCACAATTTCTAAGAGAAAGTCGATAGATAATGTCGGTTCCCGTGAGAATGAAACAAGTCATTTTAAGAGAACTTGAGTGGTTTGTGAAGTTGAAGTGCAGCAAGGCCATCGGGTCCATGACGCCTTGTCTTCAATACCGATGTTACCTTGGTAACCACCAAGAGTATATGAATTGAACCCGGTTTCGCCTCTAAGGTTGAATAAATGGAGGGCTATTTCTTTTCACCATTTTTCACATTCAATTCTTTTTCATTCTTCAACCCTTCAAGGCTTACCGAGACTTCATAACTAGAACCTTGTTGGGTTTATTCCAAGATTAGTTCGGCCTTAGTCCGCACTCTTCCCATATCTCATTTTTCTCCTTTTTCAATATACCTAAGGACTTCTACACTATCTAGTGGATTGTCCCGGTAGATCCCTCCGTTCATGGATCATGGGAACAAATACCTAACTTTATCATCCTTATATCACTATACATAAAGTAAAGTTGGTCGGTCTATTTGGTATTGTTCATCCGCCATTGGAACCAATTGAAAACCATTTGAAAATCAATCCAGATACTTGTGATATATAATCAAAGCATTTTGTACCGAATTGTTTTGATATTTTTAAAACAAGAGTCCCCTCAACATGTGCATCAAGTGTTTGAAATCGCTTTGCACACGGAGGCAAGAGAAAGAATTAACTTTAATTACCATTTTCTAAAAGATATCAACATCACTTCGATCAAAGCAGTAGATAAAGCATATAAGGGAAGAATGAGGTTTTCATAAACTTGCTCCCTCAATACGTGCCTTGAGGTTTGAAAGTGTTTTGCACATACAAGCAGGAACCCGCACATTGATAAAAATTGATCACGCTTCGATCTTTGTGGTTTAAGATAGATGCTCCTCTCAACATGTGCATGGAAAATTTGAAATCGCTTTGGCACATGTGGGAAGGAGAGCTTGTACATCCTTATAAAACCATTTACCAATTATCGATTAAATCCAATTTAAATCACAAATTCTCCCGATCACAATTATCAAATCATTTGAGATTTGTGATCTCAGAGATTTAAATTGATTTTGAAAGCTTTTAAGGAGAATTGTGACTTGATTATGAAAGCGCTTTATCTCGATAAGGATCGGATTTTAAGACTTTAAACCCATTGAATAAACATGCATGATTATCTTTGAAAACAATTGTATGACAAATAACTTTTGATTTAATTGAATCATTCTCCCTCAATCAATGACATAAGTTGTTGATCGAGAGATAGATATTTTGACAAACTTTTAAGTCCGTATGATTATCAAAATAGAGTCCGAGTTATTTTCAAAACAACTAGTTTTCATTAGATAGTAAGGATTAGTTAAAAGAATCGAGCAAGAAATTTGAAAACCAAGATAAAGCATGGCTCGTTTCTATCTTTGAAAAGCGGTTATCGCTTAAATGACAATAAACCATTCGAACAAAGATCTAAAGACCCGTGTCATTCTTTGAATGACAACACAAAATCCGTGAGATGATATCGAACAAGGAAAACATGATAAAATAACAATTTTTTTTTTTTTTTTTTGAAATTTTTCAAGATTTTCTAATTTTATGGATTTTGAAAGTTTTATATTTTTCTATTTGATTTTTAAGGTTTTATAATTTTGTATTTTGTTTTTTTTTAAATATTTATGTGGGATAGATGAAGGAAACCTTTACTCCTATTCTTCCTTTGAAGACGCTTGAGTGTTTCGGTTGTAGGCTCTTAAGACCCGCCGTGGAAGAATAAACTCAAAACGCTTTCTAGGAAGAGCTGTGAAGATGTCTCGCTAACCGGTATTCGCCCTCACAAAGTAAAGTTCCACCACACCATTTTCAACTTGCTCCTCGATGAAATGATGTCGAATGTCGCGTGCTTTTGCTCTTGAGTGTTGTACGTTGTTGCATGAGAGAGCAATATCACTTTATTATCACAAGACAGTAGGGATTTTATAGAATTCAAAGCCATAGTCGATAATGGGATCTCATCCATAGGATTTGAGCACAACAAGATGACATGGCTATGTATTCCGCCTCAGAGAGGAAATAGAAGTACTATTTGCTTTTTAAAGACCACCACAAGTTTATCACCCAAAATCGAGCACCTCCGCATTTATTTCGACGAGTATCTTGACATCCCGCATGATCAAGATTCCGCATAGGTCGTTAGTGACATACCTGTGTCCTTCTGTACCAAAGTCCCATATTGATGGATCCTTGAAATACCGAAGACCCGCTTAACCGCCTCAAGGTGCTTTTTAGTAGGCTTAGCCTCGGTATCTAGCACACATGCAAACAAATAACAAGATGTCCTGGGTCTACTAGTCATGAGGTACATCGTGGATCTAATCATACTAAGATATTTCGCTTGGTCTAACATGATCCTCAGTGGTCCTCATCTAGTTTTGTACGCTCAATCATGGGAGTGTCAACAGGTCACTAGAATCGAATCCAAATTTCTTTAAAATCTCATTTGCATATTTAGATTGATTTATGAAAATGCCTCCGTGACTTTGTGAAATTTGTAATCCCAAGAAAATGACATTTGTCCCATCATCCACATTTGAAATTTTGAACCCATTTCATTTGAAAACGGTCACACTTATTGGGGTCACCGAGGCAAAGATGATATCATCAACATAAATTTGAACGTGAATTAAATGTTTTCGACTTTCGGTGAACAATGTAGGATCAATCGCTCCTTTGTCGAAACCGGTAGATAGAAGAAACTTGATAGCGATCATACCATGCCCTCGAGCTTGTTTTAACCCGCATGAGCCTTCTTCAAACGATAGACGGAGTAGGATGCTCTGATTCACAAAGCCTTCTGTTACCGACGAGACGACTTTAAGATCTTCGCTCGTAAATGCCGCCTTTACATCCATCCGATAGACTACCATGTTCTTACTAGCAAGATTAGCCAAGAAGATTCGGATTGCCTCGATACGAGCAACAGGAGAAAAATATTCTTCAAAGTCAATACCTCCTCTTGATTGTATCCTTTAGCAACCAATCGAGCCTTGTTCTTTAAGACATCACCATGCTCATCAAGTTTCACTTTGAAGATCCATTTTAGAGCAATGATCATAGCACAACTGGAGCAGTGTACTAATTCCCATACATCAAGTCGATCAAACTCATGAATTTCTTCTTGCATGGCATTGAACCAAACTGCCTTCATTCATGGCGCTTTAACATCTTTTGGTTCGATCTCAGAGTACTGAGTCAAGAAGCACCATAAGGCATCGGTTGCAAGTTGTTTCCGTGTTAATACCGGACGAGAGGGATTTCCAATGATGTTGTCTAATGGATGATCGTGAGTCCATTTTCTAAGGTGTTCATGTGGCGCTTGTTGAGGATCGAGGTAGAGTCGATGTCTCCTCAAGAAGATGGTTTCGATGATGATTCGTGAGCAAATATGTTTTCAAATGGAGCATCTTCAGAGTAACAAAGGGATTAACTTCATCATTGATGCCGTAAACAATTCCATGATGTACATTCAAGATTGATGATTTGTTGATAAGATCGAGTGATCAGCAGCAGCGCTTGACTTAATGAAATCGAGACCTGAGGATTGACTTCATTCTCGTGGATATGAGCAACCTCTCAAGTGGAATTGGCGCTCAATAGCACTTGGCTCATAGAGTTCATCAAACATCGGATCAAACAATTTCTTCAAATCATCTTCGCTGAGGTACATATGGAATAGATTTGAACCACGTGAACCTCTTAAAAGTTCCTTACCATCAAGTTCTCTAACGAAGCAAGTATGTTTTCTCAAGGCTACTTCTAGATCGTAATCGCAGAATCGACTAACAGAGAACAAAGGCGACCAAGAACATAATCTCCATAACCCATAATTGCAATCGAAATGATCATTCCCTAATCTAATCGTCTCCGATGAATTTGCTCACGGTTCATGAGCCGCGACCGTCGCCAAATATACGTTGGAACAAACCGAGTCCGTGTACCACGTAACGATTTAAACGATCCGCAGCTGAACACGCATAAGAATGGATAATCGATAATTGGGATCCCCATGCAAGAATGGGTTCCATTTGGTTAGTAATAAAGGATTGGAACACCCACATCGTAAATAGAAATATTCATCTCGTAAATTGAATCAATGGAGTTATTATGAATAGATGCAAGATTAGTGTCCCGATTTGCCCTATTTAAAGTATGTTCACTTAAGTGGAATAGTTCTACCAAGAGGCATCCATTTTCTAGTGGGCATTGTCTCGATTAACCTTATGGCCACTGTGTATCCATTGATAACCTATCTTACTAAATGTTCTTCCCGGGTTTCCACTGCTTTTAACTTTCTTTCACCGCTTTTAGCTTTTTTAACATGATTTTTGCATTAGCAATATTAACTGGGGTATGACAAGATTAGACAAAACATTTACACCACATTCATGATTAGAGATGTAATTCAAGCACATCATTACAAGATTTGCGCTAGTATCGTAATCAATTAATTACAAGACGCCTATGGCTAATACTAGAATCAACACGATTCGCTTTATTCGACTCAAGCTTAAAGTTCCTAGGTTGTTCTTCTACTCTTCCAATGCACATTCTTAGCTCATGAGGTCCTATCATTTCTTGTATTGTCTTGAGACTTTGACCGCCGCTTAATGCCACCGATTACTCCCAGTAGAGGAATGGGAACATTAGTTGGTTTTGCTACTTCGATCTCCTGCTTAGATGCGCCGATCCAATTACATGCCAACACACTAAGGTTCATTTTCTTAACACTAGAAGTGCCGGGATTTGTACTTCTAGAAGGCACACTAGAGTTCGCTTTCTTAGCATTAACAGATCCGAATCAACTACTTCAAGGCAAACTAAGGTTCACATTCAAAACATCGGCATCATCGAATGAATATCATACTTGGCACTAGCATAGAACATGGAATCAAAGGATTAACTCTCTCACCTAAGGACTTTGGGCATATTGTGATTAAGCATTCTAGAATTTCGAGATCGCGCATATAAGCATGCATGCCCAATTGCATTGTCAAGTGGTTTCTCTAATTTATCCTCTTCAACAATCTCACGAGACAATCTAGACAATCCTTATGGATGAGAAATATTTTGAATAGCAAGTTTGTTATTCTTGAGATGAGGGGAACATATTTCACGCATAAAGCATATTTATTACAAGAGTGAACCTTTGATACACCATTCTCCCATTGGTTATTGGCATTTTCCTTTACCCGACTCTTCGATTCTCAATTTCCTTTTGCAATGAAGCTATTTGTTCGTTATTTTGTTACGAGTGACCTTTATTGATTCAAATAACTCATTGAAATGACGCTTAACCTTTTCATTTTCTTATAGAAAACTTTCGCTTTCCTTTGTAATGCATTTACTAAGTTTTGAAGATGAAACGCTTGAGAATTCTCGAGAATCTAAAGGAGGAGGCATTTGGGAGCCTCGTCACATTGTTCTTTGACCCTTTAATTGAGAGATTTGGGCTTTCAACTTTCTCGATCGTGTTACAATGAGCTTGAATCGCTCATCACGCTTTGTTAATTTGAAAACCGTGATCAAACTCGAGCATCCGAGATGTCTTGATATTTGAAGTTTTGACATTTTCTCAGAAGATGTTGATATTTTAGTTGTAAATTAAAATGCTCAACCTCTAGTTTAGAAAAATGTTTAACCAAATTGTCGGATCATCCGCTCAATTTTCTCATTTAGTTTAGAATTAGTCTTTCAAGCTCAATGACACGATCATGAGAGACTTTCGTGGCAAATGATAATTCATGAAATTGAGAAGCATTAATGGAACAGCTTTGTAGCAGTTGAAAACACATCTTGAGTAATACATTCGTAAATAAGAGTCTCATTCAATGTATGCAAGTTCTTCCTCTCAATCTAATTATATTTTAGTGCTCGCTCATAGTCACTAACCTCAACTATCATTGCATCAAACTCCTTTTCCATTTCTTTAATGTCTAAGTTCATTCCCTTTAAGACTTTCAAATGATCTTTAGTTGTTTAAACAAAGGCATGACTTCGCTAGATAACATTCTTCGCTTGCTCAAACCCCTTTCCCTTCGCTATACCAACTGGTGTGATCCTTTTCACAAGTTTTCTCAAAATCAACAAATAGTTGAAAATAACATATTGACCGATTAAGGTCTTGCTTTTTAGTGGCAATAGTCCTAGGAACTAAATGCATTGGTGTATTAGAGGATACACAACAAAGCATTTTCCTAAAGCGCGGGGTTTGTTACAACAAGATTCTTTGCTTTTGCTTATCTAAACTTTTTCCGTAACACTTGTTCGGGTGTTAACAACGCCTCGAGGCTTAAACATGTTCAAGGAAATCCAATTCTCCTTCTTGTAATCATGGGTGTGATATTTATTTTCTCTTTACATTTAGGATCATCTAATTTCGTGTTCATCTTTTCCCTAGTGACTTCATCCGATTTCTTATCTTCCTCAAGGCACTCGACGCAACTAGGTTTCTCGCCTAGGTTTAAGGATTTCATTGCCATCATAAAGAACCTTATGAGCATTTCTAGCCTTTTTAATGACCTCTGATTTGGTTCCTCAACAAGGGAATGCTATGCTTATCTCTTAAGACTCTATGCTTAGTGATTAAGTGAGAAGTCTCAATGGTATTTCCTTGTACGCATAACTTGTTTTCAAGCTTGTTTTTCAAGGTTTTTAGATTAGAAAATCATTCAAAAGTTTTGATTCCTTAGCACCGAATTTTGCTTAAGCATTTTAACATTTTCTTGAAGTTCTTGTTTTTGCTTAGCAGCTTTAGAAAGCTTTTCTTGTAAGGAGTTTAACTCTTGTTTTAATACTTCTTCTAAACCTACTTTTTCTAATAGTTGCACGATTTGGTCATCCATTTCGCTTCACGGAGGTCAACTCAAATTTTGCACGTTGTTCATAAATAGCAACACGCTCTTTATAGGCATTCGCCTGTAGATGATGTAATCATCGTGGGCACATGCAAAGGAATTCATCAAAACATAATCATTATTGATAGAAGATGCATCACTTGGTACAATCTCACTTTCACTTTGTTTCACATATTGATCATATGGGACAACTTTGATATTACCCACATTTTCAATATCCGACTCAATAAATACAGCTGATTGTACTGCTATGTATCTTTTGCTCATCAACTTCATCGATAATTTTAATACTCGTAAATAATTTTGTCTTTGGATGGACCACCATGGTGATAAAGAGACTTTAGGAGAGACCATCGAGAAATGCTAGCCATGAAGATGGTTTGTGCAAGAGGTTCTTCATCAACATCGAGTCGATGCATTACAATCGCCTACTTGAAAGGCATTCGATGATTATGGCCTATCTCCTCGAATTGGTTGCTCATCCACATCCGCATCATATGTCTTAGCATTTCCTCACCAAGAACAACAACTCCTCTTCATCCAAAGTCGCCCATTATCCGTAGCTTGCACAAGCAAGATCTTATCCTCAAGTACTGTGCATTCGAGGGCGCTTTGGCGATGTGCGCCTTTCAATGTGTCCTCACCTCCACAATTGTAACATTTGATTGGCTTTGCTTCGACCCTCGATTTCCATTCCTTCCTCTATTCTCGATTTGCATCATAACCTCTACCACCCACCTCTTGCTTCAGACGCATCGCCGTTTTGAACCGGCCGCACCATAACCTTCCCATCTCCCGATGAGCTTGATTATGTGAATTGGAAGCGCTCGAGATTGTTGTTGGTGTGGAAGAGAGTTCATGTTTTGACTAATCAGAGAGCTAGTTGATTAATGAAGTTTCCACGTGCATCAAAGACGCCTTGTTTGAACATAGGATCGTGAATGAGTTTGTGATTACCATTACCCATGGGTATGACTTATGAGGCTTTGTAGTGATTCCGATGTTCGAGAGAAGGCGCTTGAATCATTTGATGAGCTTGTCTCTTCCCGGGTTGGTTTTGAACCCATTAAGAACTTTTTCAAACATAACATGTCTCTCATTCCAAGGAGGAAGGCATAGAGTTGCTCATAGTTTGTATTCTTCAACTTTGGTTAGCTTTATAGAGGTGACAAACTTGTGTCATTCGGGATTCATGTTGTTCACAAACTTTGAGTTCAAATTAATGTTCGCATAGTCATTCGATGTTCCTCATATCATTAACAAGCTTGTGGAATCTCACATAGTACTCATAAACACTCTCATCCGGTTTCATCTTGAAGTGTTCAAATTCATCATAGAGTTGTGATTCTCTCTGCCTTCCATAGTTAATTCGTAACCCGAGAAGCATATTGACATTATCCCACACCGCCTTGGCTTTCGTGTTGTGATTGATCACCAGATATCTTTTGAAGACCTTCAAGTACGATGTTAAGCCCCGATATCAAGATCAAATCTCTTTTTCTCCTTATCATCGAGCTCATCATATGTCTTTGGTCCGTCAATTCCATAGATCATTGTTCCATCTTCACCAGATCAATTAAGTCTCTAGTAGTCTCAACCCGATATGGTCCTTCATCAATAGATTCGAGAATGTTGACTCCATTTTCCTTTCCAAGACAAGATAACTGATTCTGAGCCCAAGAGTCGAGTCGGCCTCACAAGCACGGGTGGACGTATCCAACCACCGCTGAACATCCCCAAGAAAGGGAGATGATTGTAGAACGTTGGTAGACATGATGACCGATTAAACGGATTTTATAACTCTATGATTAAACTGGAAATAGATTCTTTCACGGATTTTACTAAATCAAGATAAAACCGTATTCAAAGGATATCACCCAAGTCGCTAGGAAACCTTGAACCAAGTCGCTATGCCAAGTCGCTATAGTCCCAAGTCGCTATATAACAACTCGCTACAATCCAAGTCGCTAGCAAAATTTTAACAAAGAAGTCGCTAAGCACCAAGTCGCTAATTTGTCAAGTCGCTAAACAAGAACTCGCTAGGTACCAACTCGCTAACACCAAGTCGCTAACTTACACCAAGTCGCTAACACCAGAGTGGAGAATCCACTAAGTGTACTTTTGTCTCATTGTCTCAAGAGACAAGTCGCTAGCTCAACTCGCTAAAACCTTCAACAACAACTCGCTACCAAATAACAAAGCAAATCGCTACCAAGATAAACTATCCGGCTCAAGTCGCTAGCTAGAAAATCACAAAACACCACCTTTCAATCCAAAACAACCCAACCACGATAATTCAAGCCTTCAAAATCAAAACCTAAACACTTGTGATGATTCTAAACACAAAAGTACTATCAAAATCCAAACTTTAACACTAGAAATCACCCAAATGATGCAAAACCACTAAACTTTTTCAAACTCAAAACCACCTAAAACCACTAGAATCCAAAGATATATAAGAGATGATCTAACCATGGCTCTTGATACCAATTGTAAGATATTGATTTCACATACCATCAAACCATGACACAAAGTAGCGACAAGAGGTTTTAGAGAGAAAGCTAGAGGTTTTAACTTTAATGAGAGAAAGAAAAATCTTATTATGAGTTCCAACTCTACCTGAAAGAGAGAGTATTTATAGTCTTACAATAAAACGCCACACAACGGTCGCGATCAGATACAATGGTGAAAGACCGTCTCGTCCTCCACTTGTTATTTAACTAAATACTACTTAACTTAAAAGAACTACGACTACGAGCTTTCTAACGATTACATATACTGAGCGACCGACTCTTTAATACCCTAATTTCTAATTCCTAACAAATGCATTTTTATATTTAAAAGGAAAATTATCTTCATTAATTGCGCTCAATCGTTTGACCAGTGGTCAAAGATTAGCAAAACTCATGAAAATAAACTTCCAAATACCCTAAAATTATAATTTCTTCTTGTAGAAATTTCGTACATTAAGTATTTGTAGATTGCTTTCTTTTATATTCGTTAAAGAAAGATAGTACAAATAGATGCCAATTGTGGAGGTAATCTAGTTGTATAGTGGAAAGTGGACTGAAAGATGCTCATGCAACCCAGCATGTTGGAGCACTAGCTAACAATTGAAATTTTCTGAGTACTAGATTTATGTTTGAATTTACATACAAGTATATATAAACTTTTTGAAGTTTATAAATCTAGTTAAGTAATGTGAGTGTCATTATGTCAAACCAAAACTAGTTATTTTAATTTAAAGAAAATTTAGTGCAAATAAAGTAGTACCTTTAAATAGTTTTCAACACCTATACATATCAAATGTGTACCCATCACATTTGATATCAGCATTGGTACTTATTTTCTTTCTTTACAACATCTGTGACTACTTTCAGATCACCAAGACGTCAAAAATCTTATTTCAGCACACCTCTCGCCATCTCAAAGATTCACACTTTTAACACTCACACACCAAAATACCCCTTCACTCATATAATACGCCTTTGAGCCCCACCCACCATAAATTTTATTTTCTTTTATATTTTTTTTAACAAACTTAATTCAAATGTTTAATATGATGTAATATTAATTAAATCAATCTTTGTCAATGGTCATAACAATAATAGCTCACAATGTAAAACTTATACCACAAAACCTGACCCAATGGTTTTGTTATACTAAAATCAGTTGCAGCTTACAACACTATCAAGAAAAAACCACTGACGCTAGTTGTATATGTGAAAAATCAATCCTTGAATAAAATAGACGGTGGCATATCCTTGAATAAAATAATCGTTTATTACATCTGAGAAGTGTAGTTGTATATATGTGAAAAATCATATTTTTGGTAGGGGACAGCTGTTCCATATATGTACCCCTCATCCTCACAACTACAAGTATATTTTGCTCATGTGATGACCCACCAGACACTTCTTCTTCCTTCCTTCTCTCTGGTAAAACACACACACACACTAGAAAAATACACATTCACAAAACATTATACAAACACAAATTTATTTTTTGTCCTCTTCCGAAAATCACACACGCCACTCTAGTGGCTTGAGAATTGGCGAGAAGGGGTTGGGGTATGTTGGCACAAGTGTGGCGGCGCCACTTTGGTGGCCACATCGGATCTGGCGAGAAGCCAAGCCATGGTACCTCATGGTCTTAATAAGTGAAATAATTGATAGTTTAAATGAAAAAATATAATGAATGAAAAACACATATTATATTTGTATGTATGTAGTAGACGAGTAAACACAAAATATAAAAAGGGTATTATTTATACAGCAAGTTTTTATGCATATGGTTGAAAAAGATAATATTGCAATTACACCTTTGAGTTGTATACTCCTGCCTATTATGCCCTCATAGTTATCTTAGTTTACCATACTGACCTCTAGTTTCAAAAAGGTGGGAAAACGAACATTTGAAACCCTGGCTCATTTTGTTTGCATATTGAGGGGGGCCTTATCGGGAAAGAAACACAAGGTAGACTCCAAATAGGACTACCACGGTTGTACAATTATCAAACCTTTTATTCCAAAAATAAATCATAACACTATTAAGATTCTATAACTTTTGTAAGAGATTATATATTCCTTTTTGAGTAAATTGCAAAATCATCCTCGTGGTTTTGTCAAAGTGCAAGTTTTGTCTCAAATCTTTTAAAAGTCACAGATAACTTTCCCACATAAACTTTTATTGCAGCTTGCTTTTGGGTTGCAGCTTTTAACAAGTGATTTTGATCATTTTACTAACAATGATTTAAAACGAACTCAAAGCTTCCTATAAAGACATTGCAATTTACAATGTTTTATTTCTTTTGAATAGAAGTGATTTACATATGCGATACATAACGCGGAGAATAATAAATTTATGAATATTTTAACGAGGTCTTCAAGTCGCCGCTAATTGTTTATAAAATGAAAGTTTGAGTTTATCAAATTACAAATAAGATTTAATTATGAAAATTGTAAGTTGAATTAATGTGTATTAGATACAATTTGCAATATAAAAGAAATGTTCATGTTTGATAAATACACCTTAACCAATGCCCTTAGGGTACTCATTAAACAATCCCTATATAAATCTTTTGAATTTCGGAGATATAAATAGATAATTAAAAGTAATCTTAATATAATCTATGACTCGTGTGAGACATTTACATGTTGTAGTATTTTGTCCTAATGTATCTATGGTATCACGAAACTAATAATCTCGATAACTGTAAGAGTCAATCAGAATTTATGAAGTAAAATCAGATCCGAGTATATTAGAAATTGTGATATTGGTTGTATGTGTTCTTTTGGGACCCAATTGTCTGTTGACAAACAAACTAACCAAATTGTTACATTCGGTTAGAATAAGTTTGTCGCGCTAGAATGGTGGTGCTAAACCAATAACACGTTATTTGTGATGTCACATCGTCACGATCATCTCCTCTCAATAACACACCAATAACTAAAACACCCTCCTCATAACACACCAATAATACGTTATCGGCCCCACAAAATACCCCACTAAAAATACATCCTCACTCACAATACACAAAAAATAAAAATAAAAATAACACACAATACATTTTGTGAAGTTCATTCAAACTACGAAAGCTCGAATGGCTAACCGATGGCATTTTTGTTTAAGGTATGGCGGTGCCAATGGTGAAAAGTCGTGGTCATTAGCCATCTATCCTTACCGCGCGCTCCACGCACTAACCAACATGTCAACCTGGCTTTTGACGGAAAAGTCGTTAATACTTCTGCTAGGGTGGCGCCACTAATAAGGGCAAAAAGGTGGGCCTCTCGACCTCCGCTATTTCTAATAACGGTATCCAATTACCTTGCACGAATGTAAATTTCGCACCTCCTAATTTGTATGGGAGCTTTTAATTCAAAGAAACATTAACTAAGGAGTATTTCAAGAAGAGAGAATGGTGATCGAGAATCAAATCAGATGAATGGAAAGGAATGACTATGGTGTGCCAAAAATGAATCAATTTTATTGACAACAAAAATCAAAACTAACCTTTAATTGGGTCAAAACCGATTATTTTAACTAGTAGGAAGAAAAAGTATTCATCTCATACAAAAAGAATAATTTTACATAATTTCGTATATAAAATATTAGGATTTACAAGTAGGACGCGTTTGAAGAAAAAGTATTCATCTCATACAAAAAGAATAATTTTACATAACTTCGTATATAAAATATTGATAAGATTTTTATTAAAAAGATATAAATGATTCAATTGAGGCATTAAAGTTTCTATCGGCTTCCTCTGCATTTTGTACGTACCATCATCGATTCGAAGCATCAGTCGCAATCGGTCTTACATTAATGCCAAACTTTTTCCACCTACCCAATTTAGCTCTTTATACTGTAGTTTGTCTATCTAAAAGATTAAGATTGCATCTGCTGACGCGACTCATGAAGATCCCAAATAAAAATTTTATCAACCATGCTTTTATAATCAAACATTTTACGACGATAAATTATGGACGCTAAAAGCTTTCACGTCGATATTTCAACTCTTGTAATATTATAAGATGGCACTAACGCGTCATGACTATGATATCAAGAATAAAATTTTCAAAGAAAAATGTTTTCAATTTTACGTTTATTACAATAACTTTACCAATAATAAAACGAATTTAGCTTGAAAGAACTTAAAAAAAAGTGACTGATAATATCAAACTAATTCAGATAAAAACAATCGAAATGACGCGATTTGGTCATAAAGAAGCTTAATAACATGTATTACACAAATTACTGATAGCCATATTCAGAATACAAAGTAGTTAGAATCATTTTTTATGAAATATATATGTAATAATCAACACCGTAATAAGAATAAAATATATTTTTAAACATGTTTGATCACTAATATTGTTTATTACACTGTCTCACATGTATAAAGATAAAAATAAAAGAGTGCTTATAATGTATATATTTATAAAAATGTTTGAATTATTAACATCGCTTATAACACTTGCTCCACATGTATGTAAAATATAAATAAAAACGCTTATAACGCTTATAATGTAAAGAAATCCATGAAAAGTATAATAATTACTATACTAATATATTAATAATTGAATTAACACTTAGCACTTTGCACATTCATTTGTCTTAAAACAATTGTCTCCGACTTTTACAAAAATCGCTTTTTACTTTTGTGGTTAATTTTTTAAATAATTCAAAATTTATTTAGATTGGTTTCTAAACACTCCTACGATATAATAATAGCTTTGAACTTCAGAATTTTGCACGATTTTAAAATCATATTCATTTATATGTGCATTTTGCATTAAACTACACTAATTCAAAAAGAATAATAAATGAAACATTAAAACGTTGTGAAAAATAAATTAGTAAAAGCTATGTATTATGTACATTATGCATTAAAATTGTAATGCTTAAAAAACACATTAATGACATCTTAAAAATTAAGAGAGTGTGCTAAATGTTTTATAAGTAGTATAGATATGTGTAATATGTATAAAATCAAATAAATTATCACTCATGAATTTACATCTTTGCATCATTTGTTTTAAAAAATTGTCCCGACTTTTACAAAAACCGCTTTTTTACTTTTGTGGTTAATTTTATTTAAAATAATTAAAATTTATTTAGACGGTTCTAAACACTCTTACGATATAATAATAGTTTTGAATTTTGTAGTTTGCATGCATCTTAAAATCATATTAATTTATATGTGCATTTTGCATTAAAACTAAACTAATTCAAAAAGAAATAATAAATGAAACATTAAAATGTCCGGAAGATAAATTTAAAAGCTATGTATTATGTACATTATGCATTAAAATTGTAATGCTTAAAAACACATTAACGACATCTTAAATTTTTTTGTTATAGAGGTGCTAAACGCTTTATAAGATTATAGATATGTATTTTTCTTTCCTTTTTTAAGTGAAGATATATTAAGGCCACAAAAGACAAATAAAGAAAAGATACAAACTAAAATGTTATGAGGAAGAGCATAAGAAAAGAAGAAAGAAAGAAAATATAAATATAACAAAACCACCTTTGAACTCCAAACGAACTACTTAGATGTTCAAATCATCTGGGTTATGAATCCAATGCTTTCATGAGAATCGTTATTAGTAGCTCTATTTGAGGCCTACATAAAAGACTTCCTTTGAATTAAAGGGAATATGTCTTCATTACGGAAAGCAATCCTCCCAAGTTCTCAACGAGTGGCAAATTTTGTTCCTCCAATTCCAAATATGCTAAATCAAGAAACACAAACGGCATGAAAAGTTTATTCACCCATTTGTCTTTAGGAAGCCGATATTTCCGTAAATAATGTTCGAGAGATGGGTTAAAAGACGCACGAGAGCCCCACCAAATCCAGATTTAAAGCCAAATGATCTTGATAATCGGGCATAAGAAAACCAAGGGTCTCTAGTCTCCTCAACCGAACAACAAAAGCACACATAGAAAAAGGAAGCGTGCACGCCACCAGATCAAATTGGAATTTGTCGGGAGACGATTATATCAACCCGCCACGCACAAATATTTACCTTCCGAGGGACCCATGAGTTCCACATTGAAGACCGAGATTCAACTCATAAACCAAAAGAATTGATTGAACATTCTTGCATAGCGACCTCACCGAGAAGGAACCTGATTCATCTAACGACCATGACCAATTATCTTCACGAGAAGTATCTAGAACAAGCCCCGCTGATAAGATACGATAGCTAAAAAAGCTCATCCAACGGCAACCAATAGGTCGCCTTCTCCGTGCCCACATTCCTTGCCAAACGCCATTACGCAGCCCATCTCTCTCGCCACTAGACAATTTATAGTCGCTTCAATGCAAATAGAAGTGGAAAATGAAACTTTAAAGGGTCTATATCTTTAATCCAAGTATCACTCCAGAAGCTCATTTGGTTACCACTTAAAACATTCTTAACCACGAGATTGTTAAAAGAAATTCCCATTTGATTCAACTCCGAGCAACAACCAATAATAGTTGCCCAAACGCCAACTTTCTGCCCACTACCACTAATTGCCTCAAACCCGCCGTGAGAACCATGGATTTTGCTAATTACCTTCCTCCATAAAGCACCTGTCTCCTTAAGATAACGTCATCTCCATTAAAAGTATATGTATTTCTGATTGTACAATAACCAGACGACTGTGCCTCTCATGGTGATCAAGGGTATGTAGGTGATATGCTTGCGCCAAACTTGTAGCCAACTGCAATAAGAAATAGTAGACACTTCGTTATGATCAAGCGCAGGGTCGGGCCTCGCGAACCACCTCCTGCAGGAGTAAGTATGTGATATGAGTTGTAAATAATATGATGTATGTGAAATATTGTGTTTAGTGAACATACCTTGAATGACTCGTCCAACCTATTTATAGGTGATGAAAATAGCTCGAGAGTGTTAGCACACGCTTAGGAGATCATGGGGGGCGCCCCCGATTTGTGGTAATCGCTAGGCTTCATCCCCACTATCTCGGACTCATGGGAAGCTAAGGACATAGGAGAACTGGGGAAGACCAAGTCAAGGTTCTTATTTGTCTTGGCATCTTCGCGGAAGACACCGGCGGCATAGGCCTTCGGTCGGCGGATTCCCAACCGTAACCATGTCAATGATGAATGGTTTTACGCCACCAATGTCTTATGAAGAAAGACTTGGGTCTTGTAGCAATTTCGATCGAGGTCAAGGGGGTCCTTCGACCTAATCTGAGGGTACGCCATCAAGCCCCCAACGAAAGTGATATGTACTAACAAGAAAGATTGCTTACTACCGTAAATAAAACGAAACCTCCTCTTCGCCATAAAAACGAACGAAGATGAAAAGTCTTGTAGTTATTGACAAGATTTAATGCAAGACTAATCCTAACTCCTCCCTTTCCTGTAAAAGTAAACATCATTTCAAAATTTAAAATGGTTTGAAACCGTAGTAAAGGGATAAGTCCCGACACGCAGTAGGTCCGAGATTTAACGCTTGTAGAGTATATAAATGTAAAACAAGAAACCCTAACAAAGTTTTATCTCCCACCAAGCTTTTCACCTACTAAAACCTCTTCCGATCAAGCCTTCGATCAAACAAGGTAAAGTGCTACTTCTTCTCTCAGATTTCAAATACATTGTCAGGTTCTTGTAAGGCTCCATGTCTACCAATAAAAATTTGTGATAAACAACAAGGTTGCACACTAACCGTGGAGGAGCTTAAAGCTGCTCCTCATCGACACCCCATTCCAAAGTGAACATAAAATCATGCTACCTAGTAGAAATCAAGGGATATTTCATGCCCCGAAAATTATGTAGGCCTATATACCCATACTTTCACCACTTCCAACCTTAGGATACCTTTGCATCCTTGATCTTAGAATTCCTCCCAGACATGAGGTACACATTTCAGGTTCAACCCTTTCGCCTAGCCAAGTCGATGACATACATTGTTATGTGCAAAGCTTATGGGCTCGAACAATCCTCGATCGTGCTTAGGGTTTTCTCAATCTATACCCGGAGGAGATTGGTCGACCTTTGCCAAAAGGGTGAAAGGATGTGCCCATTCGATAGATAGACCTTTACAAACATAAGGAACTAGAAAGGCAAATTCTTTTATATCCAAAATACCATTATCCCTCCAAAGATACTCGCATTGTTAAACCCGGACTTTCAATATGATGAGAAAAGATTCAACGATCCACCGCCCTATACCGTGAGAAGAAACCCTTTGTATCGCTGTTGCTCGCCATCCGCCGATTGCACAACATTCCCCGAGCCAATCCTTGCTCATGGTTGGCATTGCCGAAAGACGGGAGGGTCTCCTTTGTACCGAGATAATTTGTGATGGAGAAAGTATGTACTTTTTATTAACATAAGAAATTAAAACTTATCTTTCTCGATATTTAACTTATTTGTTTTTTTGCAGAGATGTCGCTCAGAACTTTGTTGTAGGCTGGTGGTGCAAAGGAGGTAAGCTTCCTTCCAAAGAATCCCCAAGAACAGTTATGGCGCTGGCTCCCCATCGTCTATAAACAACAATGATGCGGACGCCCACCCATCGAGCTCAGATCATCCGCCTCCTCCGCCAAAGGAACCCATAGATGTAAGATCAACTTCAGGAGAACGTTGTCGACTGACCAACCGGCCTCCAAGGACAACCGCCATCATAGGACCCTCCCAAGATAAAGTGAGAAGGTCCAAGGTGAAAGGCGGCAGCTAAAGTCGTGAAGTTCTGCTTCAAAATGAAGCTCATCCTACCTACTCCTCCCTCTCGAACTACCCGCAAAAGAGCGCCCAAGGTAAGGCCGTGGAATTTCCATCCATCAAGGGCCCAACGCGATGATATCCATGGTAAAGTTTCTTTCCGCTAAACAAAATTAGGTACCAACAATAATATATTAACGAATGTACATATGTTGCAGACTCCTCGACACGAAGGAACTTCCTTCTCCCTAGCTTGTCACCAACTCGTGAGCTATGTAATCCCACCCAAGTGGAAGGGGTGATGGATAACATGTCCATAGAAAGGCTCATGACCTTCATGATAAAAGCTATGTCCGCCAAAGGCATGCTTGACAACCAACTCAATGCTAGGACAAGTGGAATTGTTCCGGTCGTCACCAAAGCTCGAGAAGAAATGGATGTTATGCCGAGGAGGAGAAGGCTAGGATCAAGTATGCACTGGAGAAGAAGTGTGAGGATGCATTGAGGATTTTGACAAGAACCCTTGTGCAAGATCTCGTGAGTCGAGAATGAAAAGCTCAAAAGTCACCGGCAATGAGCAAGGTCGAATGCAACAAAGTTAACCGTCAAGGCTCAATGGTCGTTGGCTATAAGGAGCAGATATCCGTCTTTCATCCATGTGGAGGCCTCAAACAAGAGAGGCAAAGTTGCCGGACCAAGAGATCAAGCTCCGAAAAGTGGATGGGTTAAACCTTCGTCTCGAAAATGTCAAGGACAGGTGGACTTGGTAACCAAGGTGATCCCTTATGTTGCTATGGAACTTACCATAGCGATGATGCTGGGATTGCCATTCGAATGTGGTGAATGCCGCCATTTTCCATGGCAAGTGTACCACTTTGGAGGAGGTAGCCAAGACCTGGGAACCGGTGCGCTGGAGAAAGTTCCTTACTGTGGTAACTCATGAAAAGAGTATGATAATGCAGTAATCAATTAACTCGCCTTAGAGTTCCTTTCCTTGCAGATGTGAA
Source organism: Chrysanthemum lavandulifolium (assembly GCA_022545495.1). Classification (NCBI taxonomy): domain Eukaryota; kingdom Viridiplantae; phylum Streptophyta; class Magnoliopsida; order Asterales; family Asteraceae; genus Chrysanthemum; species Chrysanthemum lavandulifolium. The sequence goes on from CM040238.1 coordinate 76,865,440, forward strand.
GAAGGACCCAATGCCTCAATTGAGGACCCGCCGCCGTTAAGCCAAGGATGCCCACCTCCATCTTCCTCCCAGAAGTTCAAACCGATCCCACTCATTCCAAGGTTTGATGAAGGAAACCATGTGGTTGTAATTTGATCCCTGTGGTAGTGTGTACTCGCTTTAAAACAATTGTATGTGTTCCTTTCCGTGCTCGCGCCCGATGAAACAATTAACATGTGGTATGTGTGATGTAGGCTACTACCTAAGACAATATTTTATTTTGTTGGATCGCCATACACGGCTCGTTTTAGACTAGTTAAACTAGTCATTAATCTACATCAAGCCACTAGGCTCTAATTTTGCCATGTGATTCTTTCTCTTTTATTTTTACTATGAAAAATATTTTTACAACCTAAGGCGTATGGTAGATGCATAGCCTCATTGTGTGTAGTTACTTCTCCAAGAATATTAGCAATTGTATAATTTAACTGCCGACAGGGTCGCGACCATCCGCCTCGATCCTTTGGGCAAATAAAGGCTTAAAATACCTTAAGGACATATAGGAAAGTTAATGTGAAGTTGAGATGGATGTTATGCATATGAGCAAGACATGTTGTTTAGTCTTTGTACATCCCTTCGACATTCAAAATTATAAAGCGACTTGTGGGCAAAATCTTGTTGTATTGAACTAAACAAGAGATTTGAGGAAATGTGTTATTATCATTGCTGGGTAGGAGGATTACATCATTTTAAGAAATGAATACTAGATGCCTACCATTAATGCTTCTTTCCCAAGTGAGAAGAATGCAAATACATTGATTGAATGCAAATAAATGCGTCCTTAGACATTGTAAGTTTCATAATGAGAACTTACGTAAGAGAGAGTGCCATTCCGTGTTCTATCAATAGCGCCTCCTTCCAAGGTTTCCAACTTTGAGGTCTGCTACATATGCTTCCTTAATAACGAGGGCCCTTCCCATGTAGGTCCTAGTTTACCCCGTACTCGGCTTTACTCATACTGCTGAGTCGGAGGACATATTCCCCTGGCTCAAGGTCAAGGCCGGACCCGCTTGTTATAGTACCTTCAATCTTTGCTTGTGGATAGCCTCCTGATCGAGGCTATTTCCTCTCTCTCGAGTAGGTCTAGGTTGCTACGGAGTCTTCTTCGCTATCCGCCGCTCAAGTTCATGACCCTTTCGCTTCGACACTTACTCAAGGATGATGCCCATGCCATAAGTCGCTAAAAGGTGTCTCCCGACTTGACTTTGTATGCTCGTGAGCCCAAAGTACTGAGGTAGTTCATCTACCCAACCGTGATGATTGTATCCCACCTGCTCTATTCCTTGTATGATGTCTCATTAGTAACTTCCACTTGCCTGCTACTGAGGATGGTAGACTAAGTGAAGGATTTTTGATATTCAGCTCGCAAAACACTGAATACCCTTCGCGAATCGCTTCCCATTATCTCAAATGATGATGAGTAATCCAACCGACATATAATATGCTCCCACACAAATTTTTCCATGTGCCTTCCTCGAATGGATGCCAAAGGCTTTGCTTCACCCATTTAGTGAAGTAATCGATGGCTACGACTAAGAACTTTACTCCTCCGGAGCAACCGCAGTAGGCTCTAATATCTATCCCCATAACAACAAGGGCCATGCGGACGTTACGGAAGTCATATCTTGATTTGCAGCCTTGGGACCTCGAGTGGACTTGACAAAGCTCACACTTCGAATGATGTCGATACGGCCTCGCAGCATCAAGGCCGCAGAATATCCTACCTCATGACTTTGGAGACAACGGTGCGGGGTCCCGCAGAAGTCCGCAGGATCCTTCATGCACTTTTGAATGATGTTGGCAGCCTTGCCTTGTCCTACAACGAAGCTGGGCTGGGATGTAAAAGATCTTCAGACAAGTAATTTCCATGATTCTCATCGTGGTGCTTTGATGCGAACCTTTCGAGCTAACTTCGATCTTCCCAAGTAAGATACCACTTATTAGATATTCTCTAAATCGAGTCATCCACCCGAGTCTTCCTCCAGACACGCCGACACCCTTTTCGGACGATGGACCCATCTCGCCAATATCACCAAAACTTCCTTAGTTAAACGAAAATGCCATTGATGCCGCTTGCTAAATGCATCCGCTTCTTATTTTGGTTTCTCCGAACATGCTCTATGTTGTAGGATGCGAACCCTTCGAGCATTTCTTTGGCCTATTCGTATTGCTTGATCACTGTGTTGTCTTGCTTCGTAGGAGCCTTTTATCCGTCGGGCCACTAGTCGCGAGTCAACAAAATAGCCAAGTCTTCTACTTCCATGTCTTTGGCCAATCTGAGACCGCTAGCAAAGTCAGACTCGCTTCATTGTTCGTAGTATCGAATTCAAACGGAGTGCATAAGTGTACCTTCCGCTTGGGGTCAACGAGCACGAGACTCAAGGCTGTAACCATTCTGAGCCGGAGGCTCCACAAGATAAAGTTTCCATCCTTCGATTGCCTTATCGCTGCTTTTTCAACAACCTTGTGTCATGCTTCGTTCTGAGGTGTTTCGCTAAAAGTCCGCCAATATTTGCCCTTCGACCGAAGTTTCGCCTTTTATTCAATATCATGCTCTCTAGCTGATAGCCCATTTAGCTATCCTTCCGCATTTCTCGGCTTTGAAAGTATCCGCTAATTGGCTTGTCAAGAAGTACGGTTATGGGTGAGCTTGGAAGTACTTCAATGCCTCGCAAGACGACCAAGGCCAAAATTAGCTTCTCCAATGTCGGATAATTTAGCTCACTCCATGTAGAACCCCGCTAACTAGATAGTGATTTGCTTTTCCCTTCTCGCCAATAACACACAACATGCTTTCAAGGAGGTCGCGAATATACATGAACAACACTTCGCCATTGATCGGGGCCGTAAGTGTAGGTAGAATAGCCATGAAATCCTTGAGCTGGAAGGTCGCTCGCATCTATGCTCCATCGAACGCCTTTTGTCCATGCATCCTTTGAAAGTGTTTTGAAGAACAGCAGAAGATCCGCTCGCACCTTCGATAAGAACCCGCCGAGTTGCTAGTTTCCGCTCGCACTTTGCACTTCCTTTAGGGATTTAGGAGGTCGCAAATCGTGATGGCCTCGACCTTCAAGGATTGGCCTTAATACCGCCGGTGATCGATGCCCAAAAATTGTCCTTCTTCCACACAAGGAGCACTTGGGATTTAATTTCATGTTCATGGCGCGAAGTCGGGTCAAGGTTTCTTAATGTCGTAGAGCATATCCTCCTCTCGATTCACTTGATAACCATATCATCTACGACGCCTGCATTCCTACCTATCTGCATGTGGAAGGCTTTATCCACTAGACGTTGGTATGTGGCACCTGATTTTTCAAACCAAAAGGCATCTTTTGTAACAATAAACGCCTTTTCCTCGTAAAAGGTCGTCTTTCTTCGCCCCTTCCGCCATTTGTATCTCGATGGTAACCCTTATGTCGCTTCAGAAACACTTTGCCGAAACCTCGACAAGGATTCCACCTTCCAATCACCGCGGTAGGGTAGCAGCCCTTCTGGACGAGCTTTGTTAATATCTCGTGAAGTTCACGCACATTCGCCATCCTCCGCCATGCTTCTGACCATCACCGTCGCCACCCAAGTTTGATACTTCACCTCCGAGTATGCCCGCCGCTACGAGCTTGTCCACTTTTTGCATGCGCGGCATTTCTTTTAGGAGCCAAGCTCGACGCTTTTGTTTGATCGGTTTAATATGTTTAAACTCATTGAGCTTGTGTTCAAGGTCAAGGGCTTTCCGCCTATGGTGAGAGTTCGGGGACCCCCATCATGTCGCAGTAGGTCCATGCGAAGACATCCAGACAAGACGCAAGTACCTTTTCCAATTACGCTTTAAAGGAGGTTGGGAGTCGCTTCCATTACCACCGCTTGATCGGGGTGAGATCATTTACCACAATGCGCTCTTCAAATAAGTACAACCGAGAACATCCTTCTGAGGCTCTTCCAAACTGTTGATCCTTTTGCCTACTTCGTAGGCTCCTTCACCTTATAGTCGAGAAAACCATTCCAATGCCGAAGGTGTTTGAATTTGATTATGCATGTATGGTTGAGACAACGATGCCCATCTTCTCAGCATTGTTTTCTCCCCATCAATAGGTTGTAGGAGATTCCGACCACGATAGTGAAAATCGAGTTTCTGCTCTTTTAGCCTCCTTCTCCGATCAGAACCTCTGTAGGACTTCTCCCAAGGGCCATGAGTGTTCTCTGAGAACCCCACTAAAGGTACCTTCGAATCTACTCTTCGACCTTATCGAAGGTTCGAGCTTTAGAAAACATCGCACGAGATAACTTCGCAGAGCTACCGCAATGAGGTAGGCCCCTGCTACTTCTCGCTGGTGATCAAGACTTTGATGACCACGGGTCATCCGAAAGAACTTTCCTGTGATTGAAGGAAAAGTGACATCTCCTACTCCGCATAAGGCTTCCTCCACTTCTTTCCTCTTCAAACCGTAGTCCTCCTTGTATACCATGAGGATGGGTGCTCAAGAAAGTGTGGTATCTTTCCCCAACTGTGTCGAGGCTTTGTCTTTACCACTTTTTATACCCTTCACCAAATGTCCGTAATCGCCATGGAAGTAGCAAAATTTGAAGTATTTCGGCCTTCCTTTGTTTGCAAGCGAGAAGGAGGATCAAAGGCCTCACAGCCTTTTCTCCGAGAGCAAGTATCTCCCTCGAGATTTGGAAAGATTAGCCAAGAGACCATGGTTGATGTTTTTGTGGTGCGGTGTGAACTCGTCCTTATTTTTGTGTTTGTTCCTTGACCCTTCCCACGAAGGATGCTTTGGCTTTGTTGTGACTTTCTTTATTTTCGACCGAGCCCCGCTGGTAGATACTTTTTGCTTGATCCGTGTGTGTTTTCTCCACCAAACCCTTGTAGGTCATGGGAGATGCTGGAGAGGAATTCAACCAGACTTGCATTTCAGAGACCGTGCATCTAAACCCGAGATGCGTTGGTCTCGTGTAAGCCCATTATTTGTAACGGTCATCGGTGTATCTCGTAATGAAAGCTCGTGCTCGCTCTCCTCCGCTTGATGTTGTGCAATGTTAGGTGCGTCTTGTAAACTTTTTCTCTATTGAAATGTGATCCGAACTTGCCTTGAGATCATCCAAATTCACAATGCTACCCGGTTTTTGCCCGTTTCCACCATATACGAGCATAGTCTCGTAGGGTGTATGTAAACATGTGACAGCAATGCATAACCCATTTCGATTCTAATAGCCCTTCAAACAAGTGCAAAAGTTATCCTGAGCCCTTTCCCATCAGAGGTACCAATGTCGCGGGCATTTTCAACTCATCGAGCAAAGGGTAGTCTTCATCCATCTTACGGAGAGTGTTGTTGGAGCCCATGGGCTCGAATAAAGGCGCTTATCGTGGCATGTAGGTAGGGGTGCATTGTACGGGTTATGATTGGAGGTACTCAAATGTGGTTTTGATTAACATATCGAGGGTAAGCGGTAGGTATATAAGTGGGTGACTTGTGGCAGTCTGAAGGATATACCATAGGTTGCCGTGTAGGCATACTTCCGTATGGTCGAGTAAAGCTGGGTTGCTAGTTTGCCCATTAAGTGGGGATAAACCCTCGAGAGTAGTTGAGCCTCAAAAGGAGGGTACATACCATGAGGAGGAAGATTTCCACCCTATTCATTTGAGATGGATTGCCTTCTATGCTGGGATGTGTGAGAAGGCCGCAACGAACCCCCGCCCAGTTCTTCCCGGATGAGCCGCCAAAAGTGGTGGCAAATTAACCTCCGTAGCATCCCTTCGGTGACCTTCCATTGGAGCCTTCTATCGCACCTTCCCGCCTAGTCGGAGCCCTCCCGAACGCCTTCAAAACCAACCGACCTTCCCTAGGGCCTCAACGCTCGGAGACCCTATCCTTAGCACCAATGTAGCCCAGTGAGCCAAGCGGCCTAGTCTCCATTTCCAACTCTTCGTCATACTCATCGCTGAGTATTCCAACTCCCTCACGCATCTCCACATTCGAGCTTGCCTCCGAGCCCTTGGTTAAGATTCTAATGCTTCGATGTTGGCTTCGACAAACGCCGGACTAATTACCTGTTCGAGGGTTAGCCGAGGTTGATGCATGGTTGTTGGGAGTTATTTCAGGTGAGATCGTGTGGTAAAAAGTGGATGCGGTTATATTGGGAAGGTTGTTAGGATCATCGTAGGATTGGTGCCAAGGTCGAGAAACCCGGAGGGTGTATCTTCTCTTCCTCGAGTCATGCCGTAGAAACTAGCGAGAGTGATTGAATGGGTGTAAGTTTCGAATAACGAGACCAATAGTAGCGGGTCCCATGGATGGCGCCAACTGATTGTACAATAATTCAGATGACCGGCCTTCGATGGTGATCGAAGGGTATGAGGGTGATATGCTTGCGCCAAACTTGTAGCCAACTGCAATAAGAAATAGTACTTCGCTAAGTGATTGCGCATGGGTTGGGCCTCGCGAACCACCTCCCGTGCGAGTAAGTATGTGATATGAGTTGTAAATAATATGATGTATGTGAAATAGTGTGTTTAGTGAACATACCCTTGAAATGACTCGTCCAACCTATTTATAGGTGATGAAAATAGCTTAGAGTGTTAGCACACGCTTTGAGATCACAAGGCGTCCACGATTTGTGGTAACTGCTAGGCTTCATCCCCACTATCTCGGACTTGGCGGGAAGCTAAGGACATAGTGAGAACGTGGGAAGACCAAGTCAAGGTTCTTATTTGTCTTGGCATCTTCAGGAAGACACCGGGGCATAGGCCTTCGGTGGATTCCCAACCGTAACCATGTAAATGATGAATGGTTTCGCCACCAATGACTTATGAAGAAATACTTGGATCTTCGTAAAGCAATTTGATCGAGGTAGAGGGGGTCCTTCGACCTGATCGGAGGGTACGTCATCAATTTCTATTTCCATTATTATACAGTTTATGTTTATTGATTAGACAAAATTATGCATTAGATTTATTGATTAGACAAAATTATGCATTAGATTAGGCACATCAGTGACCTCGAGCGACCTTTATTTTGTCTGTCACATCAGTTTTTTTTCTGACGACTTACAGACAACTTTTTATCACACTAAGATGGCCTTTATTTTATCTTTTTATTATTTTTTCAAATCTTGCAAAAAAATAAAGATCAGGTCGGGACTAATAATATAAATGAATATACTATAAAGTTATAAATCACAGAAGATATCAAAAGTGGTACATGTGGATATATGTTTGTATGGTTGAGATTATTGGACAATGTTCAAAAGTGAGTTTGAGTCCTCCTCTTCCTCCCGCCTCATCAAACACAAACACAAGCCATACACATTTTTTTTTATATGTGTGAAAATTAAGTGGGAAAAAAAAGAATAAATAAATAAAGGGTCATATATTTGGATAAGTGGAAGTTTTTGGATTTTTGTGAGTGTGTTAAATCGATCGCAGCAACGAAAAAAAAAGTCGGTTGACCGAATTCGACCGACATAGCACATCAACACCGACCGATTGGGACTAGGCCGTCGACCGAGCTGGTACGTCTAGTCTTAGAAAGAAAAAAAATGTGTCCAGCATAAATTGAAAATCACTCTGAGAGAGGAAAGTAAACTTAACAATGTTTTTAGTAATATTTACACTATGTTATCGAGTTACAATTTGAGAGAAAAAGAAAGTCTGGTTCTATTTTTTATTATATGTCCTAGACTTTTCTTTTATGAAATAAAAAGGAAGTGGAAGGGAAAATAAAAAGTCTTTTAAGAAAACAATCTTCCTCACTTGTTGGGATGAAATTGGAACATTGTTATATTTTGTGTGAAAATTAATAGGCCGTTTTTGGAATATTTGGCAGCAACACGTTAAGGGAATACATTTCAATACATAGTTTGAACGAGTGTGGAAACCCGCGCGATGCAGCGGGATTGCTTTTGTAGACGTGAGTTTGGATAGGGACTATTTTTGCCAAATTGCTCAAAAGGACTTACTTTGCAGCGACACTTGAACCTCGTGAGGTGTTTTTGCCAAGTTGTGAAAGTTGGCATTTAATGCGTGTGTGAACGCATTTAATGATGTGAGTGTGAAGACACCGTTCATGTCTTGATGTATAGTATATAGGATAATAAGTTCTTTTCATCTTCTTTAACTAAACTCAAGAACATGAATTATGTTAGATATTAACTTTTCACATACACATCAAACCATAACACAAAGTAGCATATAGATGGAATTCTAGAGAGAAAGTTAGAGGTTTAGGAACTTAGTGGAGAAAGTGAAAGATATTATTATGAGCTCGACTCTACCTTGGGAGGTAGAGTATTTATATCTTACACAAATCGCCACACTGGGGCATGGATCGGGCATACAGATGGGTAAAGACCGTCCAGTCCTCCACGATTGTTACTTAACTAAATACTACTAAACTTAAATGAACTACGACTACGAGCTTAACGATTACATATACTTGAGGTGACCGACTCTTTAATACCGGAATTTCTAATTCCTAACAATCTCCCTATGGAGGTCACCTCAATCATGTACCAAAATTACATAGAATACAAATAGATAATACAGTAACAATTGATCTTGTATTCTTGATGTAGTCCTTTGCTCCTAAGCTCGTAGTCATTGATTCTTCACAATGCATGTTTGGTTATTCCAAGTGGAGGTCTTTTACTGATCCACGTGATAGTCATTTTTGAGCCATCTTTTGAGATCATCAACTATCAACAATCTCTGACACATCCTTTGTGGAGTTGGTATTATGTGATGTAGTGACTTTAGGACCGACATGCTCACATTCTGGATCATGAAATCTTCTCATCGAGTAGCGGAAGCTTTTGTTGAATCATGATATTGGGCAGCGAGCCAGGCGCTTGGTGAAAATATCGAGTCATTGATGCACTAATCATGATTTCTTTGAGATGAATGTAAAGTGAGCATGCGGCTATGGATTGACCGCTTCATTACGATCAACGCAAGCGTCGGGTGTACCGCATACAACAGTTAGCAATAAATCGCATTTAAAGTGTCTTTGATCACTTCGTTGAATCGAGGTACACGCCCACCTGCCCCGTTGATCGATTACAAATCTTGCACTCGTGATCGTAGGATTCCTAAGAATCTCCTCGATGTGGTTTCGCTGAATGTTCTAGTCGTTCTCAAACCGAACGTCTCAAAGAAGACAACACGGAGTGAGTATACCAAATAATTTTAAGTCCACCGATTGATGAAAAGAGATTTGAAAACAATCGTGTATTGCTCAATAGAAATTGTTTTGCAATACAACGGGTTTTATTGAAAATCAATTATCAATCATAAAGTACCTTTTGGTTTGAAAAATGAGTACATAGTCAATGTGCTAAAGAAAAGAGTTTATTATGCACAACCACCGGTTTTTCAAAGGTATCCGTCAATCCTAACTCGAACTGTGATTGATTCAAGAAATTGAATCGCCCATTGTTTCTGCTCGGTTGTCACATGGTTGATCCATATAATAGATCTCACATGCCACCTACGTGAGCTTGTTTGATGTTGGCTCCGTAAGGCTTTCCATCTTCATTGTGAATGTGTAAATACATCACTCGATGTTCAGCAATACCACAAGGATAATCACGTAGGACTCAAGATATAATCTCTTTCCACATTGGAAATGTAGAGTCTTCATTGAAAGTGTCCTAATGAGATTTATTGATGATCTCGTGGCTCTAGACTCAATTTGTGCATATTTGGATCCCGTGCTGGAGACTAGGGAGAGGGTCTCTACTTCAATATCAACCATCTCTAAGAGACAATCGATAGATTATGCCGGTTCCCGTGAGAATGAAACAAGTCCTTTTAAGAGGAACTTGAGTGGTTTGGAAAGTTGAAGTGCAAGGCGTCAATCGGGTCCATGACGCCTTGTCTTCAATACCGATGTTACCATCAAGAGTATATGAAGTGAACCCGGTTTACTTCTAAGGTTGACTAAATGGAGGCTATTTGTTTTCACCCTTTTCTCATTCAATTCTTTTTAATTCTTCAACCCCTTCGTGCTTACCGAGACTTCATAGCTAGAACCTTGTTGGGTTTATTCGAAGCTAGCTCGGCCTTAGTCCGCACTCTTCCCTTATCTCATTTTTCTCCTTTATCATCATACCTAAGGACTTCTACACTAACTAGTGGATCGTCTCTGGGTAGATCCCTCGCTCGGCGGATCATGGAACCAATACCTAACCTTATCATCCTTATATCACCGTATATAAAATAAAGTTGGTCGGCCTATTTGGTATTGTTCATCCGCCATTGGATCCAATTGAAACCATTTGAAAATCAATTCGGATACTTGTGATATATTATCAAAGCATTTTGTACCGAATTGTTTTTGATATTTTAGAATAAGTGCTCCCTCAACATGTGCATCAAATGTTTGAAATCGTTTTGCACATGGAGGCAAGAAGGAAGAAATTACTTTGATTACCATTTTCTAAAAATATCACCATCACTTCCTTGATCAAATCAAGTAGATAAAGCATTTTAGAAAGGATGAGGTTTCCATAAAATTGCTCCCCTCAATATGTGCCTCGAGGTTAGAAAAGAGTTTTGCACATACTAGTAGGAACTGCACATGGGATAATCGATCACGTTTCAAATCATAGGTTTTAAGATAGGTGCCCCTCAACATGTGCTATGAAAATTGAAATCGTTTGTCACATGAGAAGGACAAGATGTACATCCTTATAAAACCATTTACCGAATTATCGGTTTAAATCAACATTCTCCCCGATCACAATTATCAAATCATTTGAGATTTGTGATCTCTTATAGATTTAAATTGATTTTGAAAGCTTTTAAGGAGAAATGTGACTTTGATTATGAAAGCTTCTTTGATTTTAAGACTTTAAACTCCATTTATAAAACATGCATGTACATCTTTTGAAAACAATTTAATGCTAAATAACTTTTTAATTTAATTGAAATTATTCTCCCCTCAATCAATGACATAGGTTGTTGATTGAGAGATAGGAATTTTGACAAATAAGTCCCGATGATTATCAAAATAGAGATTGAGTTATTTTTCAAAGCATTTAGTTTTCAAATAGATAAGTGTTTATAGAATCATAGCATGGAATTTTGAAAACATGATAAAACATGGCTCGTTTTTTCTTTTAAAACCGGGTTATTGCCTCAAGATGACAATAAACCATTGTTTCTCTTTCTCCCAAAAATATTTTTGATTTTTTTTTTTTTTTTTTTTTTTTTTATAAACATTCAACAACATCTAAAGTCCGTGTCATTCTTTGAATGACAACATCAAGACCGTCAGATATTATCGAATCGAGAGAAACATGACAAAATGACAATATTTTTTGAAGATTTTTGAATTTTCAAATTTTTATGGATTTTGAAAGTTTTATATTTTTCTATTTGATTTTTGAAGGTTTTATAATTTTGTATTTTGTTTTTCGAATAGATATATACAAGAGATAAATTAGTTTAAGAGAATGATGAAATGAGTACCGAGATAAAGATATCGTTCAGCACGTTGTAGAAGAAAGGAATCAACATCTCTTAAACTTTCGCCACCAAAGCATCCGAGGCTTCTAAGAAAATCGTCTGAACATGAGCCTTCTCAATTTGAATCTTTGGTAGCTTCCCCCAAACCGACAAACATCGAATAAAGACCATTTCCCAAAGAAGTAGAGTTTAATACAAAGCGGTCTCATTGATTGAAGCTCAAAGACCTTGAAGAACACGAGAACATCAAGTAACAAGTTGAAACATTGATCGTCTCGATGGTTATCAAACCGGATTAAGCGACACGACCGATCACATGAACTGTTGTGCATCCCCGATGTACACCTTACTCTTCAAGATTGACCATTGTCTAGTTAGGGAACAATATATCAACATCTTCATTTTACCAAGTGCATTCCGGTTATATAACATATAACCAATCGACATAATGTACACATGTACCCAACAAGAGTAGAGCGATGACATCCACGTAACATGTTGAGTCACTAATCATCTCTGTGGATGTCAACTCAAATAATCGAATTAGCTCGATCAAGTGAACATGTTGTGCATATAACCGAAGCACTTTATCATAAACCGTATATAAGATGTCGATAGCGCGATCATCTCACGTTCCAAATATTCTTCTCACATTGCTTCCAATCGAACATCAAGTAACAAAACCAAAGGTCTCAGAGACCACTTCCCCAAATAGTTGGAATAATATATCCTTCCCCAAATAGTTTTGATACCTCGTAATCAAGAAACATAATATATCCATAAACTTGAAATCTTGTGAGAAGAACTCAAATAGCCCAAGTGAATCCCGTGAGAATCAACTGCTACATAAACTCTCTCGACTATCTTTATCAACCCATATGTAGACAATTTGAAGTGACCACTTTGTTGAAGAAAAACCCGATATACCAAACTTGAAACCAAGTCGAATTCCCGTGATTTGTGTCTTAAGCTTGCACTTAAAGATGGAAGAACGGTGTCGAGAATCTATGCTTCAAGAAAATCTCTAAGTACTCACTACTCAAACAAAGTATGAGACATTAACACCTCTTGAGATTATCCACACCATCATATCGTGTGACCGAGTAAAACAAAGTAACTCCTAATAGTGATAGTTAACGGTCTTCAATCATCCACCGATCACCGGTAACTAGATAACCCAAGTATTCAACTCAAATACTTAAGCCCGAGCAAGTTATCAAATAAGAACACGCCTTTGTGAACATCAACTTCAACCTCAAATAAGTTATAATCGAGTAACTTCAAGTAATCAACTTGTGTCAAATGTCCAACACGTGAATAAACATACGATCGGATGTACATTGACCCACCGATCGAACCGAGCAAATGATTCCTCAACATCAATGCATTCTTCCTTAAGGTATACATGTAGAAACCGATCCGAAGATTTACCAATACTATTTTTAAGCGGATGAGGAAGTCATTTTCCTTAATGTTCATGTGGTTGATTTACAGAGTGCACATTTGGAGATGAATAATGAAACAATGATCCGTGAAGATTTGGCAAAGGAGTACCAAAGAGCGGATCACTATTCATGAGTGCAGTTGCAATGATAGTCATTAACAACGCCTTGTGAGATAACAGGAGATAAGGTTTCTTGAGAATTCAAGAAGTACTTAGATGGTGAACCAGTTGAGTCAATAGAAACCGAGCATGAGCTTGAGTCGGATGATCAACATTCGCTTGAGGTTAAAAGTACTCATCAAACATATCTTTGAAAACAATGAATCCCAAACAATGAATCCCAATTATCCTTAGTAATTGAAGCATTAGGCGTTGGAGTAGTGTCATAAAAATCAAGCAATGAATCATTGCTAAAGACTCGAAACAAGTCTAATTGGGGATTAAATTTTGCTTTTCAATCTTCCCCAATTAGTGCTCTCCCTAAACCGACGAAGATTTTCAAGTGTTCTTCTCAGCCGGATTAAGAAGAAGTCTTTTAGATCATCAAATGCAATTGCCTTTAGTCTTCTAATCATGTAGCTTTCAAATGTAGATTAGATCAGACTCGACCTTCTTCAAGATTATCCGAATGGGGAAATAGACATTAACATCTTCTTCACACCAAAGGCATTCCGTTAACTTGTAAATAGCAAACTCCTTAATTAAAATCCTCCCAATCAAACAAGAATGTAAAGATGTTCATCAAAGAAATCACCAAAGAACTAGAAGCACTTTGTCATTTAATCATATCACCGTGTGAAGATGTCAACCAACGGCTCTTAGAAGAAACTACATGTGAAGATGATCCGATAAGAAGAATCTCGGTTCTTACATGGGTTAGAGCCATTTGACCATATATTCTCAAATATCACCAACAATGCAAAAATTCACACTTCTTCTCCTCTCAAGAATTGCATACAGAGATGCCATTCTTGATTAACCAAGTGATTATCATCCAAATGTATTATATTCACACTTCTCCCCACAAAATTAGCACATGATGTCGCCATCTTCATTATATTGAGCAAGAGGAATAAGAGTAATTATCAGAGTCCGGTTCACTTGATGATCAAGCGCATGGAAAAGCATGAAGCATGTTGATGAAGAATGTCGATGAGAATGGTCATAAACATGAAGATTTCTTCTTAAGAAGATAAAGCACCCAAGCGTACACCTTTCTTTTCTTTGAGGAACGGGGCTGAAATGTTATCTGCAGACGCCTATAATGATGAAGCACGAGGCCCGAATCGATTTGAGCAGACGTCATTGTTAAGAGTCTCATCATATGTTTAAAGTCACCGAATCCAAACACCAAGGGACGATTTGTACGACACCTTTGGACAATGTATTTAAGACAGTAGAATTGGAAACATTGGATCCCCACGTCGATGGGTTCCTTTTGGTTAGCACAAACGGTCTTTGAATCGCCAGAAACCCTAGATGCAATGGCATTATCCTAGGAGTGAACTAGTGAAACATCGACTTAGTCAAATGACATTTTGTGCTTAATGGGATTATTCTACCGTTGGCTTCCAAACCTATGAGCACTATTCTAGGCATAGTGGATCTAGCTAAGGGTAAGGTTTTCCATTCGTTAATATTCGACCGGTGGGCTTCCACCGAAATCCTACATTTGTAAACACATTCCTGTAGGTTTCAAGATTGCTTAATGCTTCGCTCTCCAAACTTTCTTAATCGGGTTATGAATCTTAGACCTCGAAATAACACATCACATTTATCATGATTACCGAAGATACACATTTTTACATGTTTTGCAGACAAAGATAAGGGCTGAATTAATTTCAGATAGCTTGGAGCTAATACTAGAACTAACACGATTCTTTTGTTCAAATCAAACTTCTTGTCCCTATGGTGTTCTTTCACTTCCTTATCATGATCACTTTTAGTAGCTCATGTAATCCTATCCTTCTTTGCATTGCTTCTAGGTTTTGACCGCAAACTTTAGTGTCAATCTTAACATCCGTAGAAGTAACGATGGGAACATTACATGGCTTCACTACTACGCATTTCGGTCTAGAAGTCTTGGGATCCGAAATTCTGGAGGCACAACACATGTTGCTTGCTTGAATTTTGACATGGAACAAGGCATATCAAGGGTCACATGCTTGGCTTTAGGCATAGAACAAGGCACTACTATTCTATCTAGCCTATTGCTAGATTTTGGACTTGTGACAATTACATACTCTAAGAGTTCACGAGATCGTTTGGCATCCATGCAGGGCATAGGCTATAGTACTATCAAAAGGTTTTCTAATCTTTCATCTTCAACAATCTCAGGAGACCCTTCAAACTTTCCTTAAGGTATGAGAGATATGCTTTATGTGCAAGTTCATTATTCCTAATGGGTGGGGAATATATAACATATCGATAGCATACTTATCCTGGCGAAACCTTAGGAGCAGAATATTTGCAATTGGGGATTGGCAACTTTCCTTTCACCTCACGCCTTGATTCTCAATCTCATTAAGTAAAGAAGTTATCTTTTCAATATGTTTATCATGATTACCTTTGAAAGTATCACATAACTCTTTGTTTTGATCATTAACCTTGAAATTTCGACTTTAAAACAATCATTTTCCTTTTGCAAGTTATCAATAATGTTTTGAAGTTGGAAATTCGAGAATCTAAAGTGAGGCATATGGGAACCGGTCACATCCTTCTTTTCATCTTTCGGTTGTGAAATTTGGGCTTTCAATCTTTTGATCGTGTTATAATGAGCTCGAATTTGTTCATCACGTTTGCTAATTTCAAAAGCGCATCAAACTGGGAGCATCGAGGATGTCTTGATATTTGAGGTTTTAACATTTTCTTTGAGATGTTGATGTTTTAATTGCAAAGCAAGATGTTCAACTTCTAATTTAGAATAATGTTTGACCAAGTTATCATGATCATCCTGTTCTATTTTCTCATGCAATTTTGAATTTGTTGTTTCAAGCTCAATGACACGATCATGGAGACTTTCGAGCAACAGATAATTCATGAAATTGAGAAGCATTAATGGAACAATTTGTAGCGTTGAAAACACATCTTGAGCAATACATCGTAAATCGATTCTCATTCGGTGTATGCAAGTTCTTCCTTTCAATCTCACTATATTTTAATTCTCTCATAGTCACTAACCTCAACAATCATTGCATCAAATACCTTTTCCATTTCTTTAATATCGAATCGTCCCTTTTAAGACTCTCAAATTGATCTTTTAGTTGTTTAAAGAAAGGCATGACCTCGGTTAAATAGCATTCTTTAGTTTGCTCAAAACCCTTTCCCTTCAGTTATACCGTGGGTGTGATCCTTTTCTTACAAGTTTTCTCAAAATCAACAAATAGTTGAAAGATAACATATTCATCGATTAAGGTCTTGCTTTTAGTGGCAAGAGATCTAGGAACTAAGTGCATTGGTGTATTAGGAGGATACACAGTTGATTTAGGCGATTTCTACAGGGGATTCTTTTCAACAAGATTTTCACTTTTGCATTTCCATATCCTTTTCCGAACACTTGTTCGGGGTTAATAGAGTCTGAGGCTTAAACTTGTTCAAGGAGATCCAATTTTCTTTAGTGTAATTATGGGGTTTGATCGTTATGTTATTCTTTTACACTCGGGATCTTCTAACTTTATTCATTTTCTCCCTAGTGACTTCATCGATTTCTTATCTTCCTCGGTGCACTCAACGCAACTAGGTTTCGCCTAGGCTTAAGGATTTCATTACCATCATAAAGCACCTTATGAGCATTTCTAGCCTTTTAATTACCTGGATTTGGTTCCTCAACAAGGGAATGCTATGCTTATCGCTTAAGACTCGATGCTTAGTGATCATGTGGCAGTTTGAATGGTATTCCTTGTACGTATAACTTATTTTCAAGCTTGTTTTTCAAAGTTTTTAGATTGGAAAATCATTCAAAAGTTTTGATTCCTTAGCTTTGAATTCTTGCTTAAGCATTTTAACATTTTCTTGAAGTTCGTGTTTTGCTTAGCGTTTTGGAAAGCTTTTCTTGTAAGGAGTTTAACTCTTGTTTTAATACTTCTTCTAAAATTACTTTTCTAATAATTGTACGCATTTGGATATCCATCTCACGCTCACGAGTGGTAAGTTCAAACTTAGCACGTTGTTCGTATATGGCAACTTGATCCTTATAGGTATTGAGTTCATGGTCAAGGAATCATCGAGCACAAATGCAAATGTACTCATGCAATCCATAATCATCATTTTGAGAAGAAGATGCATACCTAGGTGCTGCGAAACTTTCATGCAAGTTTCTCTGCATTAACGTGCATGCAGTTGTGGTGGTGCATCTCTATCTCTTGTGGACATGAGCATGAAGATTCTATTTTAGCATTGTCCGACTCATCGTTATTTGTTTTCTAACATTCGCATTCAAAGACCACCCGATTCTTCACGGATACATTACCCAACTTATCACAACAATTTTCAACTCGCACGACACTCATTCACGTCTTCATTCTTTTGTGCGATTCTTCAATGAACTTTTTCATATTATCCATGAGTTGGATAAATGTCTCAATGAATTCTCAATTTCCATTCCGTTATGTTTTTGAAGGAAATTCGGTCAAGTGTTGATTGTAATCATTGAATATTCCCCAGCGATGAATGGTTGAAATTGTTTGTAGATTACTTGAAGAATGACCGAACCATCCTTTTGAACTTCTTCATTGGTAAGTTGCGACTTTAAATGCTCTAAGTTCAACAAAGAAGCTCTTGTCAATGTAGGTAAGTCCCGCGGAAAAGAGCACTACATGTTCGATCCCCTGACTATGGATAACAAGCGAATGAGGTGCAGATGAAGTAATGATAGGGCTCAATCTTGCATTTCATTTGCATGGCATTCTCGTAGCTTGATGGTGCAATTTCTCTCATTAGATTCGAACACGGAGATCTCACATCCTCATTGCTTAATTCAATCATCTTTAATCGTTCGATGTGGCATACATTATCATTGTTGTCCACATCATCATACGCTTTAAGCACTTACGAAATCACCGGGTCGATGAGAGTAAGACATGATGTGGAAGGATGCACGGATTTTACACGTCTATGATTTAAACCGAGAAATAGAATCTTCGCGGGATTTTACTAAAATCAAGACGAAACCGTTAAGCAATGACCCGAGAGGGTGTTAAGATGACCGATGGAATGATACGATGAAAGACGATTGTGTGATAGGACTTTAGATTGTTCGTAGGAAAGGTGAAATGTTGATTGGTTGAGATTTGGATTGGTTGATGCACGTTTTTACGGAGAATTTTAGGTCTAAAACTTAAAAGCTCAATAACTTCCTTCGAGTGGATTTGGGCCTCGAAAATTCGTTTCACGACATCGTCGTGAAACTTCAATATTCAGCCGCTCCTATTGCTTTTTGTATTTATTTAAAACGGAGTTACTGGATCAAAAGTTATGGCCGTTTGAAGTTTTGACGTAAAAAGTCAACTTTGGTCAAACCTCTTCTTCGTAAAATCAACCAAGTCGCTATAACCCTTGAACCAAGTCGCTAAGTCACCAAGTCGCTAAGTGCTAAGTCGCTAACACTTAATTCGCTACACCACTAAGTCGCTCTGGTCCCAAGTCGCTAGACAAAATTTTGGCGACAATTATTGCTACTCAAGTCGCTAGATATACAAGTCGCTAAAGAGCAACTCACTGGACCAAGTCGCTACCACTGTCGCTACTCGTAGTGGAGAGTCCACTACTTGTACTTTAACTCGCTAGATCTAACTCGCTAGGTTTAAAGCGTAACTCGCTACAATTTTGTGAAGCAAGTCGCTATGAAGAAAAATAAACGTGAGCTAAGTCGCTAGCAAGAAAAACCTTATAAACATCACTTTTCAATCCAAAACAACCCAACCAAGATGATTCAAGCTAACCAAATGAAAACCTAAACACTTGTGATGATTCTAAACATGAAAGTACTAACAAAATTCAAACTTTAACACAAGAAATCAACCAAATGATGCAAAACCACTAAACTTTTTCAAACTCAAAACCACCTAAAACCACTAGAAATCCAAAGATGTGCAAGATATGATCTAACCATGGCTCTTGATACCAATTGTTAGATATTAACTTTCACATACACATCAAACCATAACACAAAGTAGCATATAGATGGAATTCTAGAGAGAAAGTTAGAGGTTTAGGGAACTTAGTGAGAGAAAGTGAAAGATATTATTATGAGCTCCAACTCTACCTTGGGAGGTAGAGAGTATTTATAGTCTTACACAAATCGCCACACTTTGGGCTGTGGATCGGGCATACGATGGGTAAAGACCGTCCAGTCCTCCACGGTGTTACTTAACTAAATACTACTAAACTTAAATGAACTACGACTACGAGCTTTCTAACGATTACATATACATGAGGTGACCGACTCTTTAATACCGGGAATTTCTAATTCCTAACAAATTATAACTATTTTCATTTTACTTTCCTTCATCTCAAGAGCATACAAACCAACACTTCTTTTCATTTTCCCTTTCTTATTTTTTTTCTTTCTTTTCCCTTATTTTAAACGGTGTTAAACCTTGAACTAAACCACATCTACTTTATCATTGTGTAACGAGAAATGTTATATTTTTCTACTCATTCTTTTGCTTAGATTTGGCGTAATACAAAGGTGTAACAAGCGTGTAGACCTCCACCCCCTCCTCTCACAAGTCTTCCTTTATAATACCAATATCACCATGACGCCTAGTGGTGGTCACCACATACTTGTGACTTTGTGAGACACGAAAACTAGCACAACTCTTACTTAGGGGGGAGGGAGTCCAAGTTTCTTACCCTAATACCCTGAGGGTGCCACGTCACCTCCATCCAATAAAAACCTTCCAACTCAAAACTACCCAAATACTACCCTACCCTAACACTATATTTCATAAAAAGACAAAAAAAAAAGAGAACAAAGCTTATGTACGAGCGGGTTCCGAGCTCGAATTGTTCCAAATTTTCATGTACCCGAGGTACACGGGACGGTGTAGCCTCACGGGTTCATGAACTCGATTAGGAGCCCGAGCTCCACTCCGTGGTACCTTAATACAGGTGTTTCTTGATGGTTCTTATTATGGGTGTCTATTGATGGAGTGAAAAGCTATCGTGATGCTTAGTTGATGACTCTGTTGGTTTTATGGATATAAATTAGTAGACGTGAGTTAGGATCGAACTCGAGACTATGGGATTGCACACTTTACGTATGAGAATTTAAAGTTAAATAATTAAATATAAACGTTGTATTTATTTATTTATTAAACAAATAACTAACGAACGTTAAGTAATTATTGTAATGGACTAACAGGCGTTAAAGGTATTTGGAAAAGGACTTAATTGCAAAGTTGGGAAGGTTCCGGAATCCTATGGGATACCATGAACCGATCGGCCAAAGGAAACAAGGAAACAAACCCAACTTGTTCACCAAGTTAGCTTGGGTATATATACAAGGCTAGGGGTCTTGTTTTTCCATCTCTTGTGCTCATTAGCTAAACCCTAAAAATTGTTTTGTGTGTTTTCTTGTCCAAAACGATCGTACATCACCTTTGGGTGTCGATCTATTACTTTTCCACAAACCAAGTTATTTTGTTTGATAAAACTAGCATTACTTTAATTCGGTTTAGTACGTGTGTACAAGAACATAGTAATAACATAATTTTGTTATTATCTTGGATTGAATTACAAAACGGTAAGGGGTAATTCATATAATCCTATAAACCCTAATTAGGGTTCATCCTAATTGCTAGTTTGTGGATTTGATTCTTGTTCGGCTAGAATCAAGAAAAAGTACATATATATTCTTTTATGTTAATTAATTGTTCATTAATAAATCCTATACGCTTCCGCTTGAATACTTTGATGTTTTGTGGTTATTTATTTGAATGTCAAGTTATATAATTCAACAGTGGCATCACGAGTCATTGGTTTTTAATGAGTAATTAATTACATAAACGCGTAATAAAACAAATAATTGTATGATGTTTGATATGTTTGATCTAGGGTTTATGTTTTATTTTGTTTTGGTCGATTTTTTTTGTTAATTGGGGCGTACCCCAATTTTTTTTTAAGTCGACATACACATAAATTTTTTAGGGTTTTGAAAATTGTTTGCAAACCTTATTAAAACCTAGAATTAATACATACTTACGTGCTTAATTCATGAATAATTTGTTATGTGTCATGGAATTTTATATGCGATCTTGTGACTATTTGTATAATTGTTATGATATCCATGATTATACATGCATGTTAGTCATGGATAAGTTGCTTTGAGATTGTTTAATTGTTGAGACATGTTATTCGATAAATCTTGAATTGGGAAGACTCAATTATATATATTAATGAATCAATTATGTGCAATTTGGTATATTTAAATTATGGTTTACGTAATCGATTCATCGATGTATGGCTCACTTTCTATTGTTGGAGTGAAAACCCTAAATTAATATATACATTAATTTAACCTAGACATTGATTATTAATAGGGTTTTATCGAATAAGTTGCATGTGCTACTTGTTTACACGTATAAATTGTTTATTATGTGTGCATTGTTTTGTAGTAGTTTATTTTTATTTATTACTTGTTTGTTTATTATGTTAGACAGTTTTAAGCAAAGGTAATTTTGAATAGAAAATAATACGGACTAAACAATAGCGAAATTTGATTTGTTTTGGAAGAGTTAAGTTTTCAATAGTTTAATTGATTGGTGACTTTGGTACAATGACCAACAGCTCACCCATTAGAATGAACTATAAAGGGTTATTTAAGTGCACAAATCTGCTCGAAGGATGTCTAAGGTTATGCTTTTGCGCTTACCGGTCCTCCTGTAAGTTCGAATGGAGCTACTTAGTAAGCCATAAAATGTGCAAGCTCATCTTAAGGCGAATTAGTTTTAATTCCATGCGCCACTTGGTGGTAATTATCCCAAACACTAAGTGTTTACACTTATGCAAAAGTATGGTATAATGGATGATAATTAACACTAAATTCCTTGATTGGTGAACCCAATACCTCAATCAAAACTTTGATAATCGATCTTTATGAATTGGTAATAAAAGGTTTTTATTAAAATTATGCTACAAGATGAATGCATGACATCTTTGTACATATTTGATTTGACCACATAAAATCAAAACTAGTACCCTTTTAAATTAAGAATATGCCATCTAATTAAAAGGAACACTTGAAGTTGCAATTTACGCCATGACAAGCTTGGCTAGATTGTGATGGAGAGGTAAATCTCTATGTAAAGTCGACCTTACATGGACATATTTGCGCTTCTTTAAGTTAGACACTTAAGTTGAGTAGAAGTGAGACACGGACTCAATGGCATAAGATGGGATGAAACATGTTTATATTTGCAATAGCGTTGGAAAATATAAATCCCATAATGATCTAGGAGTTGAAAATTGTTTGCCAATTAATGTTCGTGATTACCTTATTATATGCGTTCGTTGCTAGCGATCAACTCGATGTAATGAACCTATGATAATTTGGATCCTAGTTTTAGAAAATTCTATGGTTATATGAATATTACCTTGGGTATTTTATTTTCTTGAAAAGTTTAATTATCGAAAATACTAAAATTGAATTTTGCTAATTCTTTAAATGTATTAATGCAACATTAAACCGTAAACGTAGGTTATTCCTGTATTGGTAAATTGATCTACACCTGTAAGGGTTTTTGGTAGAGTCAACTTTACTAAGAGAATAAACCTAGTCCTCTTTTCATAAGAAAGAGTGAGATTCAATCCTATTCCTTTTCATGAATGAAGAAATGTATGATAGGACAATTAGAATTGTCTAAATTCTAAATACCTAACTCGTATGAAGATTTCAATAGTTGAGAAAATTGCATATTTTCTGAGTTATTAAATTAGAAGCTAGACTAATTACTGTATAATTGGTAAAAGACAAACTAGCATATTTTATCTAGTTGTTATGCTTTGACCATTTAAAAGTACTACTTACAATTGTTGGAATAGTAGAACTATTAAGAAAGAAATTGCATGCCCAATTTTTCAAGTTAATAGCATTGATGGATAAATTCATCATCTACATAGTAGAATACATTCTTTTAAGTACATTTGTAATTGTTATGTATGGACTTTCTCAAAGGTGTAGGAAGTAAATAGTACACTATTTTCTTTCATCGGCTAATGAAACACTTACAATGTTGTCAAATCCGATTGGAGTGTTGTGTTCTTATTCTTGAATAAGGAATTAATGTAATGATCTCTTATTCAAAGGAGTTACAAGCTTTGTCATCTTGGTAGTAACCTGATTATCTCTAGAATGTCTTAAGATAATTACTTTCCACTTGTAGACACTTATGTTTTCAAGGATAGTCATGTACGTTTCCTTATTAGACAATGAAGTGGTTCTACATCTACTAGTTATGCTAATATCAATGACACAATCATATTAGTCACATAAACAAACATATGTCGTGTTGTTTATACGCTACATGATGTTGTTCCATGCACAAGTGGGAGAAATCTATATTGTGTGCAAGGTACAACATATAAGTATATGATTTAATGGATTCTCTTGTTGATTGCGGTGAGAGACTAACGTTCTAATATAACTTGAACATATCTAATTCAAGAAACACTTGGTGTTGCAATTTACGTCATGTGAGAACTTGGCGAGATTGCAACAACAAAGTAAATCTCTATGTGAAGTCGACCTTGCATGGACATATTTGCGGTTTCTAAATTAGACAAGTATTTAGAACATGTGTCAAAATGATATATAAGACTACTTCAAATTAAATATTTATGTATTATTAGAATGACATAAAATTAAATAAAGTAATCTAATCCTACTTCAAATCCTTTATTTATGAATTTTGGAATGACATAAATGAAAAATAATGTAGTCCTACATTATTGTGAAGTAAAATAAATTAACTTGAAATTACTATTGAAACCAAGAGTTGTGTTCATAATTACTTTAGTTAAACATGTTTATGATTCATTGTAAAGACATAAACATAAAGTCTTTTAAGACTTATAATAAAGTAAGACATTAACTTGTTATGTTTTTTAATTAAGACATATACAAGAAGTCATTGAGTTGATCAATGATTTATAACGTATAATGGGATTATAACAGTTTATGTTCCTTGATGAGACATAGATTTGAAGTGACTTGGTCAAAAAGTACTTGTGTTATAAAGCATGTAATTGGCTTGGAAAGTCTATTATACCATTAAGTTGACTTAGTTGGTAAATAGGTAAACCAAAAGGAATATGTTTATCTTATATATTGATAAATTGTCTTACAATATTAATTCTAATGAATACCACAAGTTGATGGTATGTTCAGTTAGGAGAATCAAACTCCATTTGATTTGTTTGATTCATGATAACCATAACTTCTTTCTTAAAAAGGAACAAGGTTAGAAAATTGAGTATGGATTCAATATACTCAATATGACTCCAACCTAGAAGATTAATAAAACACCATTTCATTATGGAATGTGATGAATCACATTAAGTTTTAAAATTGAAGATTCTGAATTTGTTAAACTACTTATGAATAGGTTGTTAACAAACTTAAGTCAGGAATTATCAATGTGTATTTGTAATGTCCCAAAAAGAGAACAATGTAGTTTTGATATAATTGCTAAGTATATATAGATAGTCTATATATTACAAAAGGCAAGTGGGAGTTTTTTTTATCTTGAAAGATAAAATTACAAGATACATAATCTTCTAAAACACACTAGTAAATATCATGATGAGGTTAGACATGTAAATGATAGACCTTATGATGATGGAATTTTCATTCATAGATCTGCAAAGATATCTCGAGATATTTGACTTATATGTCGAGAAATATGAGTTCTGAGGATTATAGTAAACCCGATAATCATTATGATGGATTACCAAATATGGAATTGGGTAAATTACTCATACTATGAATGTTAAAGATGTTGTCCATAAAGATAATCAATTTTGGAAATTTGGTTTATCTTAATAGTTAGACTAGAGAATGAAAATGAGTTCTTCAAGAGATGAAAAACCCTAGTGGTTTGAATTTTTATGTAGAAATCATATGGACAAAATTTGTACACATATGCATGTTTTATGACAAGATTATTAATCATACTTAAGCAATTAATTATGATTGAATATTCTTTTCAAGACACAATAAATATATAAAGATGATAATTGTCATACTGGATTTCATTAATATGAAATATGACAATGGAATATCAAAACTCTTTCTTGAGAAATTACTTGAGCGAGGACGGTAAGTAATTGAAAGGTTTTTTGAATTCATATAATCTTTGAAAGTGTACGAAGTGCAATAATTCATGAATGGATAAATGCATGCATCTATGAAATTATTCTTATGTTTAATTATTAAATCCCATTTTCGATTCATAATTAAAATAAGATAAATTTTAAGTATTCTGAAAGCTAGTGGAGTATTATATTAAGTTTCTTAAATCTTATATGTTATATAACATATAGTAAGTAACATTCCTTGTAAGCTAAATGTTAAGTCTTAGATTGGAATGAAACTTCACTTGTAAGATTTAAGAATTAAAACATACAACCTTGAAATATATGTTTATTGTTAATAAACATGTGCAGTAAAATAAATGATTCTAATAAAACATGATATATCATTTGGGAAATTGATAAATATCTTTTGACAAGATAGAACGTGAATGAATTCTAAGGTTGACCAGATTTATCATGTACATCATGTTGTGTATTAAAATTGTTGTATCATTCTTGAATAAGAAGTGATTTGACAACATTGATATCTAACTAAAAGTTATTAGATAACTTGTGTAATGAATATTCTAAAAGAATTATATCCTCGACCGAATTGCTCCTAGATTCTATGGATGAACAATATGTCAAATGTTGTGAAAATTGTCATCAGCTTTAAACTTGAAAGTTAGGAAAGCATCAAACATTACACAATGAGATATTAAAGTTTACGGAGTTTTAATGAGCACATTGTTGTTTGTATACAATGATGCTGGTTTAATTGAGATGACACTCAATACTAGTCATGGTAGGATTTCATCCTTGTTAATGGCCATGTGAACTAGTTATGCTAATAAGAGCGCAGTTGCATTATACATTGAAAGAATAAGAATACTTTAAACTTTAAATGTTTGAAAGTTTAAATTGTCATAAATTGGTGAAAGAGGATGTCACACACTTTATGAATTATTATGTGGATTGGTGAATGCACACATACAAGGACTTCATTAATTGAATTCTTGAAATAAGTATTCTCAAAATTACGATAGATCAAGTTGGTTGATTTATGTCTTGTCAACAAGTATGATTGTCATTACTTGAGGTATAATTCATCAACTGAAATTTTCATGCATTGATCTATTTGGTATTTGGATAAAGGATGTTAAACAATTGTTATAATAAATCAAATAATTGGTATGTTTGATTTTATAATATATTGTATCATATATTTGCATGTTTAATCCGTGAATAAATTTATTTATTCTAAATCGTCCGTTGTCAATTAATGATATGGGAGTATCATTAAACTAAGACAAATTTGAGAGATATGGTAGAATATACTTGAAAGTATATTGATGAGAATGCATACCAATTTCGGATGATATTCAATGAATTGAATATAGGACTTATCCCAACTACATAATTTACTTTGTGGATATTGTTATAAGTAAATCATGAATAGTTATCCTCGAGACTTGAGATACCGGATAAGTGTCATGAATGTAGTGCATCGTGGAACAACTTAACGCTATACGAATCGGTAGTCATAAGGGTTGTTTCACAAGTGTTGCAAAGTTCATGGGTTATTCTCGTAGTCAAGATAGAATTTGTTCCTTCAAATTTATTTTGAGTTTAATCTTCTTGGCCCCTCGTAGGGTTGACAAGATGTTTTGCGTACACGCCCAAAAAATCTCCCAGAATATGTTCGGAAGATTTGGTAATCTTGCTCAATTACTAATAACGAGAAGCAGAATAGTTGGATAAAGAATGACTTAATTCCATATCTTTATTTAACATGGTATTAGAAACAAAAGGATAATAATAATGAGAAATCATTAAAAGGTTTTCCGAGAGCCTTGCTTGAGTTGTACTAGAGGCATCAAGTGTTGCTAGACGCTAACCGAATGTGATCACTCTATTAAGATATATCCAGTGGGGCTGTTGGTTTTATGGATATAAATTAGTAGATGTGAGTTAGGATCGAACTCGAGACTATGGGATTGCACACTTTACGTATGAGAATTTAAAGTTAAATAATTAAATATAAACGTTGTATTTATTTATTTATTAAACGAAATAAATAACGAACGTTAAGTAATTATTGTAATGGACTAACGGGCGTTAAAGGTATTTGGAAAAGGACTTAATTGCAAAAGTTGGGAAGGTTCCGGAATCCCTATGGGATACCATGAACCGATCGGCCAAAGGAAACAAGGAAACAAACCCAACTTGTTCACCAAGTTAGCTTGGGTATATATACAAGGCTAGGGGTCTTGTTTTTCCATCTCTTGTGCTCATTAGCTAAACCCTAAAAATTGTTTTGTGTGTTTTCTTGTCCAAACCGATCGTACATCACCTTTGGGTGTCGATCTATTACTTTTCCACAAACCAAGTTATTTTGTTTGATAAAACTAGCATTACTTTAATTCGGTTTAGTACGTGTGTACAAGAACATAGTAATAACATAATTTTGTAATTATCTTGGATTGAATTACAAAACGGTAAGGGGTAATTCATATAATCCTATAAACCCTAATTAGGGTTCATCCTAATTGTTAGTTTGTGGATTTGATTCTTGTTCGGCTAGAATCAAGAAAAAGGTACGCATATTCTTTTATGTTAATTAATTGTTCATTAATAAATCCTATACGCTTCCGCTTGAATACTTTGATGTTTTGTGGTTATTTATTTGAATGTC
This sequence comes from Chrysanthemum lavandulifolium, assembly GCA_022545495.1. Lineage (NCBI taxonomy): Eukaryota > Viridiplantae > Streptophyta > Magnoliopsida > Asterales > Asteraceae > Chrysanthemum > Chrysanthemum lavandulifolium. The sequence continues at coordinate 76,893,373 of CM040238.1, forward strand.
ATGTTATATAATTCCAACAGACTTGACGGTGATAATGTAGATGACTATTACATACAGCCTTAACTTGTTGCTATCAGTTATTAACCATAGTACTAAGTGAATAAGTAAATCCCTTTTACAAGTACAAGAATGATTGAATTATGAGGATATAACAATTCTTTTACATAGCATATGATAATATAATAATGTCTTGATCTATACTTTGTTTGTTGATAATATGAGTCAACTCAAGATTTAACCACAAACATTATGTTGCCAATTTTCTTATCTTTAGCTTTGTTTGAACATATAGTTTAACCTTCTAGTTTTCTTTGAAAATGTTTTCATTCTAAATTCCAAACTACAATTGTTTAACTAAACTACTTAACTTTAAATATCCGTATTATTAATCATTTAATTATAAAGGACTTGGCCATGGATATGGTTATTAGTTTTCTCAGAGTTTAAGGGTGTATTTATTTCATTAACATATTTTAGATTTGAATCTGACTATCATATCTTACCGGTAAAAGGTGCCTAGAAAGTATAAATCTGAACAAAATAATGTTGTTTGTCTTTGTATAATTGTACGAATGATTTTAAGTGCTCGTTTATGCAATTTGTTTATTAAACCAACGCAATGCGATTATATGTAACTTATGTAAATATGAAATAAGACTTTTTATCATAAATATAACATAACTAATAAACCATCAAATATATTATATTAACACAAGTCTTCAATCTCTTATAGAGTAAGAGGCAATAACGCAAGCCCCCGACCTCTTATTGAGTAAGATGTTATATACGGTGTGACTTAAAAGATGAAAACATATAACACTAATGTCTGACCACCTCTTACCGCCCTAAGTGTTGAGTAAGAGGCTAGTAAGACATTTTTTCAAGTGAATCAAACACACCCTAAGTATTGGGCGGTAAACAACTAAGGGGCCGTTTGGTTTGTTGCTAGGAATCACAATGGATATCGGATTTTGTATGGGGTAGAATGACAATGGGTATGAAAAAGTGTATCATTACGATAGTTTATGTTTGGTTGATAAAATATGGAATGAAAAAGTGTATAGATATTTGAATTTTGTAGTGGAAAAGAGAATGACCCGCGAGAATGGATTTCATAGATACTAAATTGATGTGTAATTAATCTATAACTATGATATACCCATTTCATTACTAGGCCCACAAAACAAACACATTTAATAACTTTTATAGTTATAGTCTCATTCCTATAGTGGATACCAAACGCAGCCTAAATCTTTAATTTTAATAGGTTTTTACTGTCTAAGTATACACGAATCGTGATCACGTTTGATCATAATGATCCAAAGAGTGAGGATCTATTGCAAAGGGTCATAAATCTAAAAAGTGTAAAAAAACCACTCATAGTGTGACACATTTACCCCACCTTAAATTATATAAAAAAATCCACTTTGGGGTATAATGGTTATTTAACCCGTTTTTTTCCTTTTTCACCTCAAAATTCAAACGTATATATCTCTTAAACGGCAAACTTTTAGAAAAAAAACCGATTTCACCATAATTTATAAAATTTTATCTTCTTTAATTTGGTATAAATTTTGTTAAAAATTTTGAAACTTTTTTTTTTTACATATCAAATGGGTGTTAATTTTCTTATTTTTTGAGCATTTTCGGCCATATTGTTTACCCACATAAATATCGATTCGTGAAAAACTTAAAACATGAAAGTTATAGGGTTTGGTTCACTTTTTACACAGGTTTTTAAATCACTCCAATATGATGTTATATGAGTAAGATATCACTCGTTAAATATGAAGTTTTACTCATATTTTTTGCATACAAGGTGTTTGATGAAATGTCTACCTTAGATTTTTAGTGTTAAATTCGCGTTAAATGCTCTAATTTTTGTACCACAACACATTATTCATCATTTTATTAATGTAAGATTCAAAAAGTAATGTTTTTAATCGTTAACATTTTTAAAAATGTAAGTTTGGTTCATCAGTCAGTCTTTGTTCATCAATTAATTTTGTTCATGAGTTAGTATTGTTTATCAATCAGTCATTGTTCATCAGTTAATCTTGTTCAATACTGATGAGGTGATGAACAATATTAAGTGATGAACAAGACATACTTCTGTTCATCATAACGAGACATTGTTCATTAACTGTCTTTTTGGCCATTTTACTTGTGTTCATCAATAGCATCAAGCGTTTTATACTTGTTCATCAGTAGCAACGATCGTTTTACTTATGTTAATCAAAAAACAAGAAGATATGATAAGTTGAACTGTATATGTATATTTTGTTGGTGTACCAAAATAAATTTAAAGTTGATATTGCTCATCAGTTGTTGTAGTTCATCAGTTTTCTAAAAAAATTATAATGTTCATCAGTTTATTAATTTTTCAAAAAAATCATAATTTTCATCCGTTGTCGATAAAAATCACAATGTTCATAAGTTATGGTCACATTGTTCATCAGTTGGTTGTTTGTTCATCAGTTGGTCTGTTCATCATTTAATCTTTGTTCATCAGTTGAAAAAAGCTAAAAGCAACAAAAATAAAACAAAATGTATTGTAATAAACCAATTAGTGCATTTAAATGTACTTTTATAAGATAAATCTCTTTTAGTCATTTAAATTAGTTGTGATTGATGAATTCGGTCATGGACCGTAAAGATGTAATTATGATAGTGTAGTAATTATGTTGTTCATCGGTACATTTAGTTTCTTCATCAATGTTATTTAACACATAGAATAATGTTGATAAACATCAGTGTTCATCAATTGTTTTAGGGATATAATGTTTGTTCATCAATGTTCATCCGCAATTGTGTTTGTTCACCAATATTTTAGGTAGCGCAATAAGGTTTCACATAGAAAAATATTGATGAACATCAATGTTCATCAGTGTTTTATTTATATTATGTTTGTTCATCAGTGTTTGAAAAAGTACGTTAATAAGTGTTTTTGCTTTGTTCATCAATAAATATTGATGAACACACCACTTTTTGAATTCAAAATTAATAAAATGATTAAGGTGTGTTTTTGTACAAAAATTAGTGCATTTAACTCAATTAATACTAAAAATCTAAGCTAGTCATTTCATCAAACACCTTGTGTGCAAAAAATATGAGTAAAATGTCATCTTTAACGTGTGATATCTTAATCATATGACATCGGATTTGAGTGATTAAAAAACATGTGTAAAGAGTGAACCAAAATCTATAACTTTCATGTTTTAAGTTTTTAACGATTCAACATTTATGAGGGTAAAAAATAAGGCCGAAAACGCCCAAAAAATAAAGAAAATCAAGACCCATTTAATATGTATAAAAAAATTTGAAATATTTGACAAGATTTATACCAAATTAAATAGGATTAAATTTTAAAAATTATGGTGAAATCGACTTTTCGTAAAATTTTGTCGTTTGAAAGTTATTTGCGTTTGAAGTTTGGTGTGAAATTTAAAAAATGAGTCAAATGACTAAAATGCCCTTAAACAAAAATATTAAGAAAAAAAAGGAAGGAAGGGGATAAAGTTGGTGGGGGACACTTGTCACATGCTAATTGGCTTTTTAGACTTTTTAATTTTTATTACTTTCTATACGATCTCAACTCATGATCCAAATAATGGTCGTTTTTAAGTGTGGCAAAAGTTCAATATAAATCTCAAATTTTCCATAGATTCAATTAACCAATAATGATCATTTATTTTTAATCAAAACAAAAAAATAAACTTTCAATTTTTTTTTAAATTAATTATCTCGCAAACCGTTAATCGTTACGAGAAAAAAAATCATACAATCGCGACGAGAATTAAATTATCTTTCTATAGATATGCATTTATATATATTTTTAACAGTTTTTTTAAAATTACGGCCCAGAAAAATTATATGTGATTTGTGAAAATCACATGTGATTCGATTTTTATAAATCACATATGATTTTTGCAAATCATATGTGATTTGTAAAAATCATATATGATTTGAAAAAATTATATGTGATTTGTAAAAATGGAATCATATGTGATTTTTAAAATCATATATGATTTTACAAATGATATGTGATTTTTACAAATCACATATGATTTGCAAAAATCATATGTGATTTATAAAAATCGAATCACATGTGATTTTCACAAATCACATATAATTTTTCTGGGCCGTAATTTTAAAAAAAACTGTTAAAAATATATATAAATGCATATCTATAGAAAGATAATTTAATTCTCGATGCGATGGTGTATTTTTTATAGTTTGAAGATTTACCGTTTGCAAGATATGTTATTAAAAAAAAGATGAAAATAGGTTTTTTATTAATTTTGATCAAAAATTGATGACTACAATTGATTTATTAGATATATAGTAAATATGAGATTTATATTGATCTGTTTTTAGTTATTGATAAATGTTAACAAATTAGTTGAGTGTTTGAGTTAAACGGTTATTTAGCTTAAAGGATTTATTTAATCAAATGGTAAAACAAATATAGGTTGTTTAAACAAATGGTCAAAAAAGCTAAAAATAAAAGCATTCCAAAAGGCTAAATAGTTAAACAATAATTAACTCAAAGGCCAGGGAATAAACCTACATTCACTCCTATATTTACTCGAGAATTACATTAAACGAACTATAATGAACAAGAATAAAAGTTTACTTATTGAATTTGTTTTAATGTTTTAACAGGTACCTGAATTTAAAATCTTTAAATATTTGTATTTAATAAGGGTCCACTGTAAATATTGATAATTGTGTCGCAGATTCTGCCCCACGCTTTGGACGCATTTAAGACTCAATCCGTCTTGATAGCTCGTGATGTGATAAAAACTTGTGTATACATTTTGTGATAGGATGGCTGGCGTTATCGTTCTTGGATGTTCAAACCTTTGCCCTTAAATACCAAACTCGTCTCTTGATCAGGATTGGCATAGTCAACTTTAATTTTCTGGATTTTCTTCGAGGGTATAATAGACTATTCACATTTTGACCCAACATGGTTAAAATGTAACCCAACCTTCAATCATATTTGTATCGGCAACGACTAACATTGAACCCAAAATACAATCAACACACATTCTAAAAAAAAAAAAAAAAAAAAAAAAAAAAAGGCACAAAGCGATAAGGGAAGACTTTGTTAAGTTCGTTGAGAAAGCGGAGACCCGAATGAAAAGGGTTTGGGTGTTAAGAAGGAGAAGGATGAGTGACATCGTGTTATCAAATGTTAACGATCCGGGAGAAAGGATTACAAATCTTGAAATTTTGTTTAAATATCTTACGGAAAGGAAGGAAAAGAAGGAAAAAGATGATAGAGAGAGTTGTGGAATTACTGGTAAGTGTATGTTTAGATGATAGTAAACATTTGTAGTTCTTGAGAACATGAAATCGATGAATAAAAATTAGGTTCTTATTTAAATACTTGTGTTTGGTTGTGCATTGTATCTGCTTGAAATCGTTTTGCATTTCTTAATAGATTTGACTTACCCAAGTCATACCACAATAGTAAGTTATAATTTGTTGCCTTTCATAAGTTTGTTTGACTTGGATAAGTCAAAATTCAAGATGTTACAATACACCATTGTCAATACATTATTGTTTACTGCTAAGGCGTTTGCATTTTCAACACATATTTTTAAACCACTGCTTTTGATTTTGCTGATACGGGGGTGTTTGGTTTTGCTGTAACAACGTTTGCTAATAAAAGAGGTTGTTTGGTTTAACTGATACATACATTATGATTTAGTGCTAAAGTATTTGCATTTTCAACACATATTTTTAAACCATTGCCTTTGCTTTTGCTGACACAAGGGGGTGTTTGATTTTGCTGATTCAAGTTTTGCTGATAAAAGGGACTGTTTAGTTTTGCTGATACAAGGGGATGTTTGGTTTTGCTGATACTAATTAGACTAAAATACACCCAATATCATAATACAAGAACAGATTAAATACATAAAACTTATATGATATTTTATCATTAATATAGTTTGTTAAAGATCATAAACAACTACATCAAACCAAGACCAACAACTAAACAAAATATCCAATTTACATACCCTTTTTAACAACCTATATTTTCAAAACTAGCACCCAAAAGACCGCCTTTATCTACCCCCATGAAAAACCCAAAATTCAGGCATTATGTTCAGCCATTTTCTTAACAAAATCTTCGTTGAAACGAATAGCTTCATCAGTTTGACCAACAATCTGTATGAGTTGAACAAGTTGGTGTGTGTGCCTCGACTGGATTTTCGTCAGCGCATCCACACAGTCAAGCGCAATTCCCCGAGGTCCCAGAGCTTCATTCTCTTCGATCAGCTCCCTACGCTTCATGATTCCTCTCTTCGGATGATCAATGCATCAAGAACTAGCTTTTCAAAATCCCTTCTTGTCGCGACCTCTTGTTCAAACCACATACCATACGATCATTCAACTTTGATGAACCAACAACCTCCATGAGTTCATTCAAAATGGGAAATCTTCCATTGGAAATTGTTTGTGTGTGGAAAAAGTGGTGGATGGGTTTATCGGTTGGTGTGCACAAGTTAATAGCGTCTCCGGTAAAGAGCGGTCAAGGGTCTAATAGTGACTTTTTTCACACTTGGTCCCCGAATTTGTCTTGGTTGCCATTGTTATACTTAAAACTCCGCTTGATAATCACTTTAAAATACACAATTGGTCCCTCAAGTTGCCAAGTTACGTATACTACAACTTAGTTGAAGATTAAACAACACAAAACCATTAGAAGTTTGACTTTGTTAATTCAAACTTCTAAAACATATCAAATTATCAATAAACTCCAAAAAAATATTGAGTAATGGTTTTGCAATATTGACTTTACAAAGTCAAATATTGAGTAATGGTTTCATAATTTTGACTTTACATAGTGAAAATGCTAATACTACGTACAAAATAGCCATTCACCATTTTCAAGTATTGACTAACTAAAGTAAACTGAAATGCGGTTTACTTGCTACAATCAAAATGAAATGGTAAATGAAAGTTTGACTTTCAATGTCAAACTTGCATCACCTACAATGCGCCTGAAACAACAACATATGAACAAGCTAATTTTAAGCAAACCATATCAACAAACACCGTACCAAAATACCAAAACTATTTTGCAACATTAATTGTCATAGGGTATTCAACCCATAAATAAACTACAACCACTCAAAGAAATCTACCACGGCTGTGGGGGAAGCTCGGTGGAGTTTCAACAGCTTCCTAGCCAACTTCCTAGTTGTTCTTGATATTTTCATTCCCATCATGACTCCTATCGCTGACCCTGATATTGATTGTCTTTAGCGACCGGGAACACGCAAGTATAAACTTTATTAAAGTTAATTCATGCTCTGTTCTAGGAAAAGCTCGAAACACTACAGTTTGTAGCTGGCCATGGCTGAATGTGTTTCTGTCTACAACATAGGGAAAATTTTCCAAAGGTAGAACAATAAGCGTGTTTGCAGCCTGAAAAATCAAATAGTGTTGAGAGATACACAAACATGGCAATTTAGGAATGTTTATTTGCTACATATGCATTACTCCAAAACACTTACTCTGGTATCTAGCGTTTTCAAATTTGGACATCCACGAATCATTTCAATGATGAACGATAACATAACAAAATTCCCAAAATCGACATGGGATGACTTAAGGTTAATCGAGGATACAAAGGGCACATTCATCCTAGAATTAGCTTCCGTATCAACTACAACAAGTTTTAAAGATTAAATGTCATTACTATTACACATTTCTTTAACATTGTAAAATCATAAGTATAAAACTCAAATTGTTCTTACCGTGCAATCATCAAAATCCAATGTAAGGGTCTCAAGATTTTGAAGTCTTGTCAGGTGAAAGATATCGGATGTTGTGATTGTCATCACAACATTATAACGACCGAAACTCAAATCTAACTTCCTCAAATTCTTAACTTTTGCAATATCCCATAGTCTCATCTCGTTTGTACTAGGACAATTCATTTTAAGAGACTCAAGTGAGAGACAACCAGCAATAAAGTCCCAAACTGTACCGCTTAGAAAATTGACACGAATCAATTCTAAGCTCAGTAGATTTGAAGAGCCATGAAAATATTCCAAACTAGCCATACGACAAACATGAAGTACCATATGTTTCAACTCACTACGAGAGTAAAGTTGGGTTGGGAACGAATCGGATCACCATACAGGTTTGTAATAATCACTCCTCAATTCCATGCTCACCAAAAACAAGAGCCACTCACGAATCTCTTCATAATGAAAGTTGTCTATTCCAAGCATTGATCTTTGCTCTACAGCGAAGACAAACTTTCTTATTGGACCCATAAGCCGATTTAAGAATCTAGTAACAAGCCTCCCATCAAACTCATATGTTAAATAATAAAAGAAATCCTCATCAACAATGACATCGGTGAGCAAAGTCCACTTAGACCTCCGGTTTAAGCTAAACTAGAGGTTCTCACCGCTTCTAACAAAGGCAACCAATTCAAAATGTTAGTGATCACTACATCGGCATGTTGCTAATACGATCGATCGACATGGTTTTGTTGGAAGTTGGGTTGGTCTTTTGAGTTCGGAAATGACGATTTAGATTCGGATTTGATTTTCAAACTTATCGTTTACGGATAATGGTGTATTATGATTGGTAAAGTTGTTTATTGGGTGGGTGTATTGGTTCGCGCGAAATTAAATTCAAGCGTATTAGGGAAGAAATGGCTAGTAGGCATGCTCACAATTGGTCCCTCGGTTGAAGGTTGGGTCAAAAATGTGAATGGTCTATTATACCCTCGAAGGAAATCCAGAAAATTAAAGTTGACTATGCCAATCTTGGTCAAGGGACGAGTTTGGCATTTAAAGGCCAAGGTTTGGACCTCCGGCGATGATAACGCCCAACTTTGTCCCATCGCGAAGCGTATGACCAAGTTTAGGGACCAACGATGTATTTTAGTTTATTTTCATTTTGGAAGTTAGATAATTTGCACTTATTATGTTTTTTGGGTAAAGGGGTTATACCCGGTGAATATATTAATCAAATAATAAGTTAATTACAGATAAAGAGAAGGATGAGCCTCTCTTTGCCCACGCTTAAACAAAAGAAAACTACATGACTTAAACACACATAAGTCATGACTACTACTTGACCTAATAAAACAAGAACTACAATGAAAAACATATACTTGAGGACCAGTAGTAGTTCTTGTTTTCAATCCCTTAGCTATGTTGAGTTAACTTCCAAGCCATGAATCTTCCAAATCTTCCGCATCCTATCCACTCGAGGATTATTCTTGAAAAGAATTATGGTTAACTTCAACCGAACTACTTCAAAAATAGTTTCACACATCTAGTTAACACTTCTATCACCTTTAGCATATAAACGGTTACTACGCTCTTGCCAAATAAAGTAAGATGACGCTGCAATTACCAGCCTACCCACGATACTCGTCACTGATTTCGAATTTTGAATGGGTTCGATCCATGCCATAATATCATCCCATCTTGGCGCCACTGACGAGAGACCAGCTACACGAAGCATACTTAACCAAACCTGAGCGGAGAAGGAGCATTCAAAAAACAAATGCTCGTGAGTATCGGGTTGCAACTTACATAATGGACAACGAAGCATGTTTAAGTCGACAGAATTGCCCACATCCCATTGCTTCAGATTGTCTTGAGTCTTCAGTTTCCTCTCCATGACCAACCACAAATGAAAGGCATGATGAGGAATACTAAAAGAGGACCACACAATTCGAAACCAAGGCATAACAGGTCGCCTGGTCCTAATAGTATCCCATACTGTCCGAACAGCAAACTCACATAAAGAACCATCAGTAGCCTTCCAAAACAGAATTTGCACTTATTATGTTTTGATTTGCTTATATGTATAGTTGGTTAAAGTAAGTGTATATACAAAATATAATAAATTAATATATATAATTGAGTGTTTTAATTAAAAAAATAGAATACGCAAATCATTTATCGTTTTGAAAGCAACTATGGTTAATAAATAGAGATTAACATTGCAAAACATGTTCAAATCCTTAAGACGAATGCTAATACCGACCAGTGGCGGACCTAGGCGGAAATCCAAGGTGGTTCTTTAATTTTGTCAAGTTGAAAAATGCGATGAGTCAACCAACTTAACCGATCAAAATTTCGAGTAGGGTCGGGTCGGGTCCAATTTAACAAGATGCGATAATGAAAAAAAATAATAAACATAGATGATAATATAATAGTTAATGCGATTACACATTTTTCAGTTTCAATTGCGTCTTCCTAGATTTCATAGCTTCAAAACGAGCAATGATTGTATCATTACTAATACCTTCTAATATATCTTTTTCAACATACGAAACTAAACAATCATGCATAAAGTCATCCCCCATCTTATTACGTAGATCACTCTTAATCAGCTTTATTGTTAATACAAATAAACCGTAAAAACGTTTATTAATATTTTGCGATCTCTTTGTGTTTTGTTGATAACATATATAATGTTGTCTTAAGTATAATTATAAGGATACATGTTATTTTTGTAAAGCATTTACATATAATCTTTTAAATACAAAATGTAGTAATTAAGCATTTGTTGTAATAGTTTATTAGGATTGGTAAAGCCATAACCCATGGATCATAACCCATGGATCTTAACCCATACCAAGAAGACTAGATACAATGTATACTTAGATACATTGAATCTAAAGAAAACCCATGGACCAACCCATAACCCATGACCCATAACCAAAAACCCATGGGCAAGAGGAGCGTTCCACGGATCCCTAGCTTTGTGCTAGCCGGATCCCAAGTGGAAGGGATCCGTGAATCCGTGAGCAAGTGAGGAAATCGCTATAAATAGAGAGCCATTTCTTCATTCTAACTCACCCTCTTCTTACTAAATCTCTCATACACTCTCATTCTCTTCTAACATATAGATCACTAGATCTAGAGAGTTGTTCTTCTTTTCTTTCTATTTGTGATCCTCATATAGGTCCTCTCTAAGGCGAGATCACGAGCATTCTACAAGTCATCCAAGCAAGGGGTCCTTGATTGATTTATCACTCCATAAGATTTACGTAGCGAAGATCTTGTATTTGATATTTCACATATTTGTTGTGTAATAGTTGTGTTGGTTTGGTCCACCGCTACGGACTCGGTATCTAGCTTTGTCTGGGAAAAAGTGTAAGCAACGTTGTGAAGGCTTCTCCGCCAGTGAAGGAGTTTGTTGACATAGTGCTTGAACTCTCGAGTAGGTGACTCGGGGAGTGGAGTAGGGCAAGGAAGGTGTCCTTGTGGCGAACCACTATAAATCGGTTGTGTCATTTCTATCCCTTATCTTTATTTATTTGCTTGCATTATCATTAGATCTATCGTTCTCAACATCCATACGATTTCACATAATATCGAATCTAAAGTTTTGAAATCAACTTAAAATCGGCAAAACTATTCAACCCCCTTCTAGTTTTCCACAATTGGCATCAAGAGCTAAGTCTATAAAAGTTTAAAATAAAATTGTATTTTAAAACTTTTCGATCACTATGGGTTACGAAAATTATAAGGAAGGGCAATCTATGCAACGACCACCACTACTTGAAACTAATGGTTTTATATATTGGAAAATAGATTGAAACATATGTGAAGTCTAAAGATATTGATCTTTGGTACATTATTGTTGAAGGTGATTTTGAGGCTACCTCAAATGATGATAAAGGAAATTTAGTTCACATACCTCATGATAAACTAAATGATGAAATGAAGAAAAAGCTTTCTAAAATAGTGAAGCAAAATGGTTTTATATAATGCTTTACGAAAAAGGAATTGAAAGAATTTCTGTCACGGTGGAATTCTTTAGTTGTAACTCATCAAGACAACCAACAAGTTAAAATAATAAAATTGATTTATTTGCTCAACAATATGAACAATTTTCAATATCGGATGAGGAAACTATAGATCATTCATTTGCTAACTTTAATACTATTATTACATCTTTACAAGCACTTGATGAATCCTTTTCTAGCCGTAACCATGTTAGGAGATATCTAAAGGGCACTTCCATGAAGTGGAGATCCAAGGTGTGACAATCGAAGAGTCAAAGATTTGACAATCCTCACCCTCGATGAACTCATAGGCAACCTAAAAGTCTATGAGCTTGTCCTTCTAAAGATTCGAAGCCTCAAAAGTGAAAGAGAAACACAAATCTCTTGCCTTAAAGCCAAAAAGGCTTGACGATGAGGAGAACTCATCTTGAGTAGTGATGACGAAGAGTGCGCTATGGCGGTAAGGACTTTAAAAGTTCTTTAGAAGAAAGGTGAATCGTCAAACAACCGTATGACGATAAGAAAAGGCTTCGGAAAAGCAAAGAGGACGAAGCCAAGGATGATCGTACTTGCTTTAAATGTGGGGACCCAAACCACTTTATTAGTAAGTGTCCCAAACGGGATGATCAAAAGGCATTCGTGGTGTACGTGGGGAATGAGCGGACGAGGAGGACGAAGAAATTTGTCTCATGGCAAATGACGAGGTATGTCACGAATACTATAGTAGTTCATCACTGATGACGACTCATTGCATAATGAATATGATAAACTATGCAATATTAGCTTAAAACTAATTATGAAACAAACTTTTAAAGAGTCAAAACCAACGTTTAGATAAAGAAGTCATAGAATTAAAAGCAAAACTAAAGCGTTTGGAAAAGGGTAAAATAGCAAGTGGTGAATGTGAACTTTGTGTTCAACTTCAAACACTAGTTGATCATTTAGATTCTAAAATTGCTAGAATGAGTATAAACACCTTAGATACAATACTCGATGGGGTTAAAACCGGCAACAACCAAAAGGGTCTAGGTATACAACAACTTGATCCATCAACTAGTGAAAATAAAGAAACAAAATTTGTTAAAGAATTAGAAAAACCAACCTTTGTTGTGGCGGATCCCACTGGATCCCCTAAAAGGGAAAAGCTAGTGTACAAGCGGGATCCGTGGATCTGCTGTGACAACTAGTGGTAATAACATAGCCTCATCATCTAGAACCGAGTTCGTTATCGTAAATAGGAAGAAACCAACTCATGTCACCACTAGACATCCACCTCCAAAAAATAATCCTACTTTTGCAAGAAACAAAGCACCATATTTTCAAAAACATAATGCATCTAGGAGACCTAATAACGTTTATCCAATAAGTAACCATCAAATGGGATGGAACCCTAATATGCAAAACGGTTTCTCTTTTCAAAACTTTGCTCCATGGAATGCATACTCATCTTATCCATACATGTCTAACATGAATGGAATGTTTAACACTAATTGACCCATGAATAAATGGGGACCAAACTTTGAGTTTATTATTGTTTTAGGTGTGCTTAAAGGTCGACCTAGACCCCGATGAATGGGTCAAGGATAGCGGGTGCACGAGGCACATGACCGCAATAGGGATCTATTCTCACATATGAATCCGTAAATGGAGGTAATGTGGTGTTTGGAAATAGCAAAAGTAGAATCATCGGTAAAGTCACGGTTTCTAACAAATCTCTAACCATTAACGATGTGTGTCACGTAGAAAACCTAAACTTTAATCTCTTAAGTATAGGACAAATATGTGATAAAAGTGCAATGTACTTTTACGAAACCGTAGTAAGATACTTAAAAATGGCATAACCATAGGAAGAGGAATTAGGAAACATGGAGTCTATGTCATTAAAATCGGTAATGAACCTAAAGACAAACTATGTCTTACCTCTATGGATGATACTTGACCTTATGGCATCGAAGATTGGGTCACGCCAACATGCGACTTCTTCAATCGCTATCATCCAAAGATCTAGTAAGAGATCTACCTAAGTTAAAATATGAACATCATTTTTGTGATGCTTGTAATATAGGAAAACAAGTTCATTCGAGGTCATAAAGCTAAAAACATGGTGTCCACAACTAAGTGTCTAGAATTACTACATATGGATTTATTTGGTCCATCCGCTATCCAAAGTTATGGAGGCAACTACTATACTTTGGTAATAGTGGATGACTACTCTAGGTATACATGGACAAAATTTTTAAAGAACAAAGCGAAACCTTTAATTATTTTGAAATATTAAGCAAAAGATCCAAAGACAACTAGGAAGTTCTATAGTGTCTATTAGAACGGATCATGGTAGGGAATTCGATAATGAAGTGCAATTTGGAGTCTTTTGTGATTCTAATGGTATTACTCACAACTTCTCGGCTCCACGCACTCCACAATCGAATGGGGTAGTAGAAAGAAAGAATAGAACCCTTCAAGAAATGAGTAGAACCATGCTTAACGAACAATCCATACCTAAAAAATTTTGGTGTAATGTTGTTGATACTTCAACGTACATACTCAATCGAGTCTTAATTAGACCAATCTTAGGTAAAACTCCATATGAGTTACTCGAGGGCAAAAAGCCTACTTTAAATCATTTTAGAGTCTTTGGAAGCAAATGCTTCATTCTTAACACTAATGATTACCTTACAAAATTTGATCCTAAATCAACCGAATGTATCTTTCTAGGTTACTCGCCAAATAGCAAAGCTTACGTCATATTAAACAAAGAAACAATGAAGGTAGAAGAGTCATTAAACATAAAATTTGATGAAAGTCCACCCAAACCCTCTCCACCTCTTGTCGATGATGAGATCATAGAAAGTGAAGCTATTGTAATTAAGAAAAAGATAAATGAAGAAGAAGAACCTTCAATTAGTGAAATCACAAACATTAAAGAGTCCAAAGATCACCCGTAGATAAGGTCATAGGAAAGCTAAGCGAGCGAACATTAAGGTCTCAAGTTCAAAACCAAAGTAGCTTATTTTGTTTTGTTTCAACTATAGAACCTAAGAACACACAAGAAGCCATAAAAGATGAAAGTTGGGTAATGGCTATGCAAGAAGAATTAAATCAATTTGTTTCTAATGATGTTTGGATACTTGTCCTCCACCTAGTAATCAAACCATAATAGGAACAAAATGGGTGTATAAAACAAATTAGATGCAAGCGGAGTAGTATCTAGGAACAAGGCTAGACTCGTTGCCCAAGGGTATAACCAACAAGAAGGAATAGACTTTGATGAGACCTATACCCCATGGCTAGATTAGAGTCTATAAGAATAATTCTTGCGTATGCTTGTGCTAATGATCTAAAGCTTTATCAAATGGATGTCAAAGCGCTTTTCTAAATGGTCTTATTAATGAAGAAGTATATGTAGCTCAACCTCAGGGCTTCATCGATTTTGAAAAACCCAAACACGTTTATAAATTAAAGAAAGCCCTTTATGGTCTTAAACAAGCTCCAAAAGCTTGGTATGATAGACTCAAGTCCTTTTAATTAAACATAACTATACCATGGGGTTAGTTGACAACACACTTTTACTAAGAAAAAGGAGTCACACATAATCATAGTACAAATATCGTAGATGATATTATATTCGGATCCACTTGTCAAGACATGTGTGATGATTTCTCTAAAATCATGCATGGCGAGTTCGAGATGAGTATGATGGGAGAACTTAGTTTCTTTCTTGGTCTACAAATTAAACAAGTAGAAGATGGTATCTTCTTCAATCAATCTAAATACATCAAGGAGATGTTAAAGAAATTTGGTCTAGAAGAGTGAAACCTATTAGGACACCCATGTCATCCGACACCAAACTCACAAAAGATGAAGCGGCGAATCCGTAGATAATACTAAATATCGTGGCATGATAGGTAGTCTTCTCTACCTCACGGCAAGTAGGTCGGATATCATGTTTAGTGTCGCCTATGTGCTAGGTTTCAAGAAAACCCCAAAACTTCACACCTAGAAGCCGTAAAAGAATTTTTAGATACATTAAGGGTACAACACAATTAGGATTATGGTATCCTAAGGGCACGGGTGTAGAAACAATTGTATATCTGATTCGACCATGCGGGGATTACGTTGATAGAAAAAGTACAAGTGGGGTGTGTATTTTCATGGGATGTTGTTTAACATCATGGTTTCTAAGAAACAAACGGCTCTAGCAATATCAACAACCGAAGCCGAGTGCGTCTCCGCCGTGAAAGCATGCCAACAAGCACTATGGATGAAACAAGCGTTAGTAGACTACGACATTCATCTAAGCAACATAGCCATTCTATGTGACAACAAAGGTGCCATCGACTTAAGCAAGAATCCGGTGTGCATTCTCGCACCAAGCATATAGAGATTCTTCATCACTTCTTAAGAGACAATGTTCAAAGGAACACTTCTATTGAGAAAGTAGCATCCGAAGATAACATAGCCGGCGTCCTCACCAAACCGTTGAGCGGGAACAATTCAACCTACTTCATCTTGGTCTTGGTTTAATGGAACACACGTCGTAATTTATTTTGACTCTACAAGGTATGTAAACACTAGCCTTCTTCCTTCCGAGTCTAGGATCTCTATTTCACGCACAACTCACAAACAATACGGAATTTTCAAAACCCAAAGATAAGTTTTTCACTTATAGCTTTCCTACTTTTTATATACATTTTCAAAGAAAACCTACTTTCACAATGTTTTCTAAAAGGATGATACCTTCCGTATCAATTTCACAAAAGCAATTTCTCACGTCTAGGACAAATCGCTTTTCATTATTAATACAAAGTAAAAACCCGTTTTCATTGCATCTCATGTCTTTTGAGCAGCTAAAGGGGACACATAACTAATATGTGTTTTCGGTACATTCATTTAAGCTACAATGAATTAGGAGCATTGACAACACAAGATTACGTACTTATGTACTAAATATGTGTTTTCGGGTTATCTCAATAGGATACTTTTTATACTTGGTTTAGTTTTATTTCTTTTGGGGTCGAGATAACCGCAACTCCAAATAGTTTGCATATAGGCACACAATAGGCAAAAATATTTCCAAAGAAGAATTTTGTCTTGCTGAAACACGGACCCACGGATCCCAGCCTTCATCTTTGGACGGATCCCTCAAGGAAGGATCCGTGGGATCCGTGTATATCTGTCGTTTTCAACTTCTATTTTGTCACTTTGGATGTAAAATCCACATTTGCTTCATTTTGGGAGTATGCTATTTAATGCTTGTGTTCTCATGATCACATGCCTTGAATTCATATCTAATCATTAGATTTTAATCCACATTTGGGTCAAACATTCATTACAATGTGTTGGTTTTCTATATATATAACTCCCAAAATGCTTGCATACTCCATCTCCTTCTCACAAACACACTTCATCATGTCATCCAAAAACCCTTTAGGAGAAACATCTAGTACAAACAATCATGATATCCAAACCTTTGTACTTCCATCATCCAAAATACCACAATCAAATGTTAGGATATCCGCACGGATTAGTATCCGATCTTGTTGTTTTGCAAAACCAACCTCAAATGATTCATCCTCAAATAACTCACCACAAGATGCTTCCATTAGAGCACCACCCTCATCACCAACAAGTACACCAACTTCATCACCACCTAAAATAACTCTTTTGGAACTCCTTAGGACTCAATAAGATCTACCCAACCTAAAGAAAAAAATAGTCTTTTCCACACCCCACATCACCAAATACTATTTTTCAAGATCTTGAAACATCACCACCTCTAGCTCCCATCACATTACAAGAACATCTAGGTTCTTTTCCACCACCACGTACAAACATTCCGGATTTTGATCCATATTTTCCTATTTTTCCACCACAACTTCCGCATAACTCAAATCAAAACAACCCGGAAAACTTTCGCACTCATTACCCACATCATTTACATTGTGAACATTGCCAATCCACTAGGGAAATTGCAATAGAAGTTACGGAAGAAATGCGTTTCATACTCAACCTCATCCTTGATCGCATTAATACCATTACTCATCAAAACCTCCATCCATAACCTTATGCAAGCATGGAAGGAATCTCTACTACTATTTCTCACTTTTAGTATTAATTTTTTTTTTTTTTTTTCAAGAACAAGTCTTGTTCTTATTTTTACATGCTTGTAAGTGGCTTACCTACCACTACAATTTGTCGTTTATTACAAGGCCTTGTTTACATACCTTGGCTCCTATCTTGATTCTCGACAACCATAAGATCATTTAAGCATGTTACTAACTTTCTTTTGTAGGATTCTTTTCTTCTCTTGGCGCCCCAAACTAGGGGAGCTACCGTCGAGGGGAGTAAAAATCGTAGACTACTTTTTCCTCCAGGGTTAACTTTTTGTTTCGACAAAAGGGAGAAAAGTAAAACTTAGGAGCTTTCAAAACTTACATCTATTCTTAAGTTTTACTCATCATAACATTATATTTTGTCATCAACAAAAGGGAGATTGTTAATACAAATAAACCGTAAAAACGTTTATTAATATTTTGCGATCTCTTTGTGTTTTGTTGATAACATATATAATGTTGTCTTAAGTATAATTATAAGGATACATGTTATTTTTGTAAAGCATTTACATATAATCTTTTAAATACAAAAATGTAGTAATTAAGCATTTGTTGTAATAGTTTATTAGGATGGGTAAAAACCATAACCCATGGATCTTAACCCATACCCAAGAAGACTAGATACAATGTATACTTAGATACATTGAATCTAAAGAAAACCCATGGACCAACCCATAACCCATGACCCATAACCAAAAAACCCATGGGCAAAGAGGAGCGTTCCACGGATCCCTAGCTTTGTGCTAGCCGGATCCCAAGTGGAAGGGATCCGTGGGATCCGTGAGAACAGTGAGGAAATTTGCCTATAAATGAGAGCCATTTCTTCATTCTAACTCACCCTCTTCTTACTAAATCTCTCATACACTCTCATTCTCTTCTAACATATAGATCACTAGATCTAGAGAGTTGTTCTTCTTTTCTTTCTATTTGTGATCCTCATATAGGTCCTTCTCAAGGCGAGATCACGAGCATTCTACAAGTCATCCAAGCAAGGGGTCCTTGATTGATTTGTCCTCGCAAGATTTACATGCGAAGATCTTGCATTTGATATTCACATATTTGTTGTGTAATAGTTGTGTTGGTTTGGTCCACCGTGCTACGGACTCGGTATCTAGCTTTGTACCGGAAAAAGTGTAAGCAACGTTGTGAAGGAGTTTGTTGACATAGTGCTTGAACTCTCGAGTAGGTGACTCGGGGAGTGGAGTAGGGCAAGGAAGGTGTCCTTGTAGCCGAACCACTATAAATCGGTTGTGTCATTTCTATCCCTTATCTTTATTTATTTGCTTGCATTATCATTAGATCTATACGTTCTCAACATCCATACGATTTCACATAATATCGAATCTAAAGTTTTTGAAATCAACTTAAAATCGGCAAAAATATTCAACCCCCCCTTCTAGTTTTCCACAAGCTTTATTGCCGAAAATGTACGCTTCACAGTTGAAGTTGCAACCGGCAAAATCAATACTAATTTGATGAGAAGATATACATTTGGGTAAATTTCATTTTTCTTTGTTTCAACCATATTCTTGCATAGATCTTTAATATCTTTCAAGGTAGCAAACTCTTTATCTCCACTTACATCTAAAATATACCGTTTAAGTTCTAATTCAAGTGAATCATAAGGTGTTGGAAACTCTTCCGGATAAAAAGTAGCCAATTCTATTAGATCGTCGACTTTAAATACTTGAAATGACTTAGTTGGGCACAAAGAAGACATACAAATAAGTAGTCTCGTGTTCACCTCATTAAAACGATGATTGAGCTCTTGAAGTTGCATATCAATAACCGAGCAAAGTACATCAACCCGGTAATGGTGCAAGTTGTTAACCTAAAAAAATAGTTAAAATCATATTGTTAAGGGCTAATATGTGAAGTGTGAACTAGTAAAACAAATACATAAACTAAAATGTAGTGGAAATTGCTAACCTTTTAACCAATGCGGCGACTTATTCCATCAAAATATGCACCATTCATATCAATAAGTTCACAATCATATTTTTCATAAAACAAAGCAACCTTCTCTATAAGTAGTTCCCATCCTTCATTCCTCATGTCTAGTAATCTTTTCTTAGAAGTCCTCACTTGGTGCATTGCATTAACAATTTCTTGGTCTTTCTTTTGTAATGTTTTATTTATGCCATCTGTTTCCCCTAAGATGTCAACCATCAAGTGTAGACAAAATACAAAATCAAATGTTTTGATTTTTCTTAAGACACGTAGTGCTTCGGCTCTATTGTCTTAATCACTACTATCAACGGTAAGGTCTTGAAGTACTTCACAAATTGAAGAATATATTTTCTTGATTATTTAACAGTGAACCATAATGAGAACCCCATCTAGTGTCGCATGGTCTTTTTACACCATATTCTTGATTCATCCCTTTACCACTTTCAAGATCACCTTAAAAGCAATAGTACAAAAGTATTATTTAGTTAGCTCAAGTACATAATTCTTATAATACATAAAAAATAGCCCCATGCCACAACTAAGTAAGTGATATATAGTTTAAACAAACCTTGTGCCAATGATGCTACAATGTTGGTTGCTTGTTTCTCCTTTAGTTTATCCCTTCGCTTATAGGAAGATCCAATAAGATTCAACAAACGAGTAACGGTATAAAAGAAATCATTAATTTTACCATGATTCTTTGCAACAAACACAAGTGATAATTGTAATTGATGAGCAAAACAATGAACAAAGTATGCAGATGGTGCATCATCTTGAATTAAGGTCCTGAAGCTATTGAATACACCACTCATGTTACTAGCTCCATCATAACATTGTCCTCGAATTCTAGTATGACTCAACCTCAATTTCCCTATCATTTCACAAACATAATTCTTTAGTGCCAAACCCGAAGTATCCTCAACTTTCTTAATACCAACAAGCCTTTCCAAAACTTCTCCTTCTTTATTTATGAACCGTAAAACCAATGCCATTTGCTCTTTACAAGACACATCACGTGACTCGTCTACTAAAATTTCAAACAAATCGTCTCCAAGCTCTACTTTAATAGCATTAATAATTTCATCCGCATGCAGATTGCATATCCTTTGAATTTTACCACATGTCATTTTTTCTTCTTTAGTGCATGCGCCATGCTAGATCACATCGTTTTCCTAACCATCTTAAAAGTTCAAGAAAGTTACCTTTGTTGTGTGACTCTTCCGTTTCATCATGACCACAAAAATATAATGCTTGTCTCAATAAGAATCTAACAACATCAATTGAACAACATAAGCGGATATAATGTTCATTTTCTCTAGTAAAGTTTGATTATCAAATGCGGTTGTGATGGATTGTTTTGGTTCATCAAGCTTTGACATTTTCTCTTGCAAGAATGTGCGGCTTTCCTCCATTATGTTCATCTAGCCCCGACTTCCTATTCCAAGCTCTAAATCCACCTTTTACAAAATTATCCGACCCCCCTTGACATTTTATCTCGGATTTGAATAGATAACAGCATAAGCAAAAAGCAGCTTCCTCTTTTATACTATATTCCAACCAATATTTATAATCAGCAAACCATGAACTAACAAATCGACGAGGTTTACCTCCAATATCTCTAACTTGGAAATTATGATTTTTAGGTTGGAAAGGCCCATCTATCAAATATGCTCGTCTAATCTCATCTCGTTGATTTACATGGTACTCGTCTATACTTTTTGATCTTTCGGATCAGCAGGTAGATCTTTTAAATCAATTTTCATATACTTTCTTTGGTCCTTATCTCCATCTTTTGAGGTTGAACTAGATACTCCTTTTTTGGTTAAGAATTTCAACATTTTAACTAGAAAAAATACCAAAATTCAAACATTTAATCAATAACCATTTAATCACATGCATGATACAATGATACATAACATCTTAACTTAAACACTAAACCCTAAAATCTAAATAAACAATCTAACAATTATAGTAAATTAGTAATACAACAAGACAACTATATAAAAATAACAAAATTACAAGTACATCAAATAAGCAAATCAACAATACAACTATTCAATAGGTAAATTAGTATGGCAAAATCAATAATACAACAATAGATAAATTGGTATGATACAATTAAATATATTTAATTTATATGAGAGATCTTAGAAGTCCTCATTTTAATTTTATTCATCCATCACTCGGATCAAGATCATGCCTATTCGAGTATTGGTTTACCACTTTTTCACGTTCAATTGGGATTGTCGGCCAATGCTTATCTTTTTTATAGTGTATTATAAATTTTTATTATTAAATGGGTTAATTTTGTTGGGCTAATTGGGTTTGGGCTAAAAATATTTTATACTAAAAGTTTTCTGTCCAATTTTTTTCTAAGGTAGTTCCCACATAATTTCTAAGGTGGTTCCTAAAAAATTTTCTTCATCGTTTCTCAAAGATTTTGTCATCCAAGGTGGCTCTCGGGCACCACCTATACATAACATAAGTCCGCCACTGATGCCGACCGAATACCCTCAACTGACCACAAACCCGACCGCGTCCCCCTAACACAACCACATGCCCCCTCCCCTGTGTTGATTAAGTGTACTTTTACAATTCTGCAAATTGGTCGTAAACTTCTAGTCAAAGCCATCCCATGAATTTTGAAGGCCCTGTTCTATAACGAATATTTAAGACCTTTGAGAAACATGAAAGATTTACATAATATATACATAAAAATTCAAAAGTATTAAATACCCTCGAACATTAAATAACGATGTTTAACAAGTTTATTTGTATTACATTGATAGTATTAACTAGAACACCTTTAAAGCATTTCTAAACTTTGTCACAAACTTGTGTTGAGAATATTAGTTTCATAAACTATACATAAAACTCAAACATTAGGGAAAAAGTGTAAAATATAGAAACGTCAGGGTGCAAAGTCAAAATTCAAAAAAGTTGTCATCTTCTTCAGCTATGTAAACTCCATAACTTGTTTCTACCATTGTAATAAAACCACTCGATGTTTAGCTTAGTTTGGTAAATATCACTTAAGTTTCAAAGCACATTTTCATCGATTAACATTAAAACATGAGCTGCGTAACACCCCAATTTCGTGATACGCGGTGAATTCAAATTGGGTGTTACTTCATGGCACAACCTTTATAACAATGAAAATGAACTCTAATGGAGTCATTTTAAAACATTTATCATTCGAATTATATAAATATCGAGTTTACAAAAATGAGGTCCCAGTAGTTTCACGGTTTACAAATTACATTAAATGAGTTTTCGAATAATAATAAAATTTATAGCCTTCTTGAGTATATGTGTTCCTTCGTGCCAGCCTCGCTCATTATGGACCTGAGATACATGCTTAAGACAGTCAACAAAAATGTTGATGAATTCATAGAGTTTATAGATAAGTAGTTGAACAAAATTATTCGTAGTGTGAGTTATAGACTCACACTCATAGTTGAACACAAAACAATTACTATTGCACTAAGTTCATGACTACAAATGTGTTAAACACGAGATGGAGTTCATGCGCACATGACTACAAATGTGTTAATCACAAAGGACTTCATGACATCTTAGGCAAGAAGCGATTATTATTGCACTAAACTCATGACAACCAAAGCGTTAACGATGTATCAATAGAAATTGATGTAATACTAATAGTGGCCTAGTAGGTAATTTGCCGTTATACCTAGAGTTCTCAAATATAGTGTGTTATTTGGCGGTCTTGGTCGAACAAGCGGGATTCGTCAATCCGATAGATCTACCACATTATTCGCGTTCACTCGCTCGTGATTAATAGGTCATGATATAGGGACTTGAACATGGCAATCGGTTACTTAGTGCCAATAAAACATTTAGATATGACATACGGTTTCAAAGCAATGTGTTCGGTTTAAAAAATAGTATGTATCCCCCGAGGTTTGTAAAATAATTAAGCAATAGAAAGTGGGGCTATGAACTCACCGTGAGTTAATAACATTTAAAGCTTAACGAATTCGATGGATAAGCGGAAACCTCACGCATGACCTAAAATAGAATGTTGCGAATTAGGTTTGAAATAATGTCTAGGAAAATATAAATGAGCCTATATACGTCATTATATTGATCATGATGTAGTACTTAATGGTTTAGTCTATGTTTGTTGAAATGGTTTATGAAACAATTATAGTTTATCTTGCACTACCATTCGGGCCATCATAATTCAAAGGTCATGCAGTAAACGTTCAAGGAGCCAGGATACTTTAATTCGTAAATCCAACAAACTCATCGACGTTTTACTCTAATGAACCCCTCACATGAAGTTCCCTCGTGTTGTAGCACTTGATATAGAAAATGTATGTTTTGATCGTTTTTCAAAAGTTACCATTTCGATGGTTGAATAAACTTAGGAAAGTTCATTTTTAATTAAGATTGTTATTTCCATTAAGTATATTATGTTTAGCAAGTATATGACAATATTTGTAAAGTCTAATAGTTTGTTGATGGAATAGATCCAAATTGTTTTGTTTTGTTAAGACTAAAACTTTAGTTAATGGTTTCGGCTTAGAAAGGTTTGAGGTCTTTAGCCGTGGCTTTGGTTTTGATTACTATGTCTTTGAGATCTTAACCTTGATCTTAGCCGCGTTTTTGGTCTTATTTCTAGGCCTTTAGGCCATTTGGCTTCCTTAGTCGTGACAAAATACATGGTCGTTTAGGCATATAAAGGGGTTGTTAAGATTTTGAAGAAAAATATCATTCGTTATGCATTTTCAGAACTCGAGCTTCTTTGAAACCGAAAGAAAACGTCGTTCCAGACAACTTTCGTGTTTTAACTTTTTGATGAAACGGACCAGAAGGGCCGCTTTCAAAAGGGTCAGCTGCTTAACAACTTTGTTTTGGCAATTTCGGCGTTTTGGTTTTGCTAACTTCTTTTGGTCGTATCTTTTGGCTCGTGTACTCGTTTTGGGTGATTCAAACTGCTATGATTTTCTTGTAAAATGCTTTATAATAGTAGGTAAGTGTCTAATATCATGGTTATACTAATTTGGTCGTATTTCACAACATATGTCACTAGTTTTCTTGTTTACCTATTTTAAGTTAACATATAGTTCTCATAACTTGTTTTAAAGATTTTTGTACATCATGATCATAACATAAAGACCATATATAGCATAAACGAAGTATGAGAAATATGCTAATGATGTGGAGCAAGAGAGTGTGCTAGGGTTTCTTACAACTTTTGGATTTCTAAAGAAAGGAAGTTAAGAACAAGGATTAGGGCTTTGATTGAACTAGGATCTCTAGCTTCCAACTTCTTCAAGCTCTTGACACCAACTTGTGACTACTTGAGAAGGAAATTGAAGTCTCTACTAGAACACTTCTTATGGATGGAATATCACCAAAGGATGGAAGAAACAAGGACTTTGGATCAATCAAAGCTTAACAAGAGCTTTGGAATTGATATGGAACATGTACTCTTGAATGATACTTAAAAGGAACTAGCAAAATGAAGGTGTGTTTGGTGTTTATGATGTTATGAACTACTAAGAGAGGAGGAGGGGGTATGCATAGGGCCTTGAGGATGTTAGTTACACTAAGGTATGGTCTAGAATGAACCACATGATGCATACTTGGTTGAGTTTTAGCCTTAAGACTTTCTATGGCTCTTAATGTAACACATGATGCTATAAATGTTCCATGGGTCTCACCAAGCCACCAAGTCCATGGTGATACACCATATACACGTTAAATATAAGGGGGAAGGACTAGATGGATGAATCTTGGCCTTCATAAGTTCTGGAATGAGTTTTGGTCCGTTAATCGCTAGCGTAAGTCGTAAAGTCACGAAACTTAAAACCGGGTATCCTAAAAATATGAAACTTGTAGAAATGATTAAACTTGTAAATATACTCATTATTAAGTTATAAAAATGAGTGATAAGCTTAATGGGTTGCGAAAATGCTGTTAGTGCTCGAAACGTAGGTTTAAAATGCGTAAAACGTAAAATGTACGAAGTCTACGTAGAAATGAGAAAAGTAAAATGTAACTTTTCTAATATGATTATAATGAACCTAAAGGTTTATAATGTCTAGATTGGGCTCAGTCTGGTGTTGATTGGTGTTATGTGTTCTTTAAACCTAAAACCTTAAGCTTAAAACGGGTAAATCGCATAAAACGTAAAATCAGAAAATGTAAAATTCTAAAACTCTTGAGATTGTCGTAAGATGTGAAAAACACACATTTCTCTTGTTTGCAATGTCGTATGAACATATCGGGATTCCTAAATTTCGTTTAAACCTAAAAGTAAATATCAGACACGATTTTGTGAAATTGGTTCTGGGTGGATTCAACGTACGTCGTCAGGACGACTCATCGAGTGTCAATTATATTGTCATGATAGTAAAATTAAAAAAAAATATGGGATGAATAATAAACTGAATAGTAAAAATTCGAGAATGGATAGAAATCCTGAAAATGCGAATTGTTACAAACTGAAACACAACTACCGTTCAAATTTTGAGGCCCTTGAAAATTTAGGGCCCTATGCGGTTGCTCACTCCACACATGCTCAAATCCGGCCCTGATTCTAATGATTGTCTTGACGCTTTCTGTAATGAGGTTATGCAGTTATATGGAGAGGAGTTTTTGCGAAAGCCTACACAAACCAATGTCAAAAAACTCTATGCTTTTCACGAGTTAAAACATGGGTTTACGACGCTTTCCTAATATACTCTTGTGTATAATTACACACTCATGCCCACCTTCCCTAATATCTGCTAGTTTATGATGTTTCATCATTTGAACAATACCAGCAGGACCGGGTATTATCCTAACCGACATTTCAAGGCTCTGAGATGAAA
Organism: Chrysanthemum lavandulifolium; assembly: GCA_022545495.1. Classification (NCBI taxonomy): domain Eukaryota; kingdom Viridiplantae; phylum Streptophyta; class Magnoliopsida; order Asterales; family Asteraceae; genus Chrysanthemum; species Chrysanthemum lavandulifolium. Next base: position 76,920,063 of record CM040238.1, read on the forward strand.
CTAGGTTTTCGGTGGTAGGGGTTGTGTGGCGGCTTTGGTGATGGTTGTTGCAAGGAAGGAGGGCTGCGTTTGGTCAAGTATAATGGTGAGGGTTGTTGCAAGTATCAGATTTCTCCATTTTGTTTGAAGAAGTATAATGAAATCTTTGTGAATTTATGTTTCAGAACTTATGTTTGTGAATTTGGGTTTATAAATATTGAATTTGTGTTTCAAAACTTGTGTTTGTGATATCACGGAAGCGTACAAATGAGGTTGATAGAAATTTTGAAGATAAGGAGGGTAAATTAGTCATTCACATGGCCACTAACGAGGATATTTAACGCTCGTTAGCTAAAGAGGCAATTGCAACAAAGTGGAAACCACATGGACATTTTTTCAACAAAGTGCAAACCATAGAGACATTTTTCGCAAAATTAGCAAACCACATAGACATTTTTTGTAATTTACCCTAAACTTACTAAGCATAAAATTTACAGATTTCATAATATCTCTACTGAAAAGTTTTTTCAAAGTTTAATTTCTTACCGATTTCATGTGTTTAATTGTACAAATTTATTAAGTTTAACAGATAATATTGAAATTCAAATTGAGACAAATATTATCAGTTTTTTATTTAGTAAGTTAATTTAACGTTAATAACAAAAAAATTATGCACACATTTATAAACTTAAAACAAAAAAACCTGTTGATAGTTAGTAAAAACAACTCGTTTAGACTATAATATAGTGCAATGTCGTAACTAAGCTAATGGAGACTCTATTTTATGTGATCACTAAACAATAACATGACGATCATAGATTTATTATGCTAACAATTGAAAAAAGTCATAGTATTTTGACAAGCCGTCTTGTGAATTTTGAAGGCCCTGTGCTATAACGAATATTTAAGACCCTTATGAAACACGAAAGATTTACATATATATAAATAAATAATCAAAAATATTAAATACCCTCTAACATTAAATAACGATGTTTAGCAAGTTTATTTGTATTAGAGTGATAGTATTAACTAGAACACCTTTAAAGATTTTCTAAACATAGTCACAAACTTGTGTTGAGAATATCAGTTGGAATGGGATCCTTTCAAGTTGTGTTATAAAACCTGACTCAAGTTGGGGTCTGATTAAAATGTGCTCTAAAACGTAAGATACAATATTTTTACCAAAACTAAGTTAAACGACGATTGATTTTATTACAATGGTAGAAAAAGTTATGAAGGTTACACGGCTGAAGAAGATGACAAGTTTTTTGAGTTTCAACTTTGCACCCTAAAATTTCTAAATTTTACACTTTTGTCTTAATGTTTGAGTTTTATTTCTAAATAAGCACAAAAAGTTTATGGAACTAGTTATATATAACTTGATCGAGTTAGATGCTTGTAAATTATTGGATTTATTTCAATAAATCCAATAATTTACAAGCATCTAACAATCAAGAGATATATAACAACTAGAAAGAATCTCATTCCATATTGGTTCCATAAACTTTTTGTTATTAGAAATAAAACTCAAACATTAAGACAAAAGTGTAAAAATTAGAGGCCTAAGTGCAAAGTTGAAACTCAAAAAAATGTCATCTTCTCGGCCGTAACCTCTGTAACTTTTCTACCATAATAAAACCAATCGTTGTTTAACAGTTTTGTAAAAATCATTGTATCTTACGTTTTAAACATTTTTAACAGTCTATGAAAACTGAAGCGAAACACCACTACCGTTCAAAATTTTGAGGCCATCGAAAATTTGGGTTTTTATGCGGTTGCTCACTCCGCATATCTCAAATCCGGCTCTTATTTTGATGATCTAGCTTTAAATTTAACAAATATTTAATGATCTAATATAAAATTATATAACATTAATATTTTTTTTGTTGAAAATAAATTTTGAGACATCGAATATACAGCCTGATGTACATTTGAGGCTCATATTGTACTAGTAGTGGACTACAAATGTCCGCATCAACGTGTTACTACTTTGTAGAAAAGATTTTTGGATCTAATTTTTTTTTAGTTCATACATATTTTTCAGAACAAAGGTTTCACTAATAGACATGGAGCTGGACTATTTTATTTATCTTTAATCGTAACGTTTTCTACATTTTGTTATGTGTAACCGTTTTTAGAGTAATCTTATTGGAGTCTCTAATCAGCCCTAAATCGTGTTTAATCATAAATTATTTGTATAATTATATTATGTATTTTCTCTTTCCAAATTTTCAAGCGTCGATTTTTTAAATCAACCAATCAAATTTTAAATCGTTTGTAGGGCGATTAATCTGTATAATCATTTTTCTTGTTTTATTTTCTAAAAACAGTAGAGTTGCCATATCTCTAAGCAATTTTGAGTCCACCAACCACGCATAAATAATTAAATATAACTATATGCCATTCTCGATCTTATTATGTGTACATCGCCTTTGCCAATATTAATTTAGCTAAGAAATGATAACACATCATACAAACATGTAGCGACCAAATATTAAATGGATAAGGATCTTACCGTATTCGAATATGAGAGGTCGTATTGTATTCGTGTGATTGGACATTATCGTTGATATGTCTAAAATCTGCATATATTTTATATTATTTAAGCCATAAAACGCCAAAACACATGAAATGATATATAAATGTTACAAATATCATTGAAATGTGTTTTATGTGACTCATGTACAAAAGATTGAAAACAAATAAAAATGATCAAAGTTCACACAATTGACATTTTAGGTCCACGAAGTTTCACAAAATGACAAAATCGGTCCTGAGCATTTGTTTTGGAATAAAAGTCAACCCAAGTCCTTTCAAAATCAAAATTTATCAAAATGATCCTTGGGTAAAAGTTTGGAGAATTTGCAAGTTTGGTCTCTCGAGTTTACGAATTGGCAAAGTCGACTCTTGATTTATTGGAGAATGACAAGATTGGCCCTTGGAAGACATTTCGAGAATCACATGTTTAGTCCTTGAAAATCGAGTTTTACATGTTTGGTCCCTAAAATTCACCATGGCTCCATAGTTAATCCTAAATCCAAATCCTATGTTAACAACACCTAAGCCCAAATAAAAACCCAATGCCCTTTATCCAATACCGGTCAACTCCCTGACCCGGTCAAATCTTTAAACCCTTTTCCCTTTCTCTTATCTCAAACACGGAATAAAGAAAAAAACCAGCAGATAAATCCTAGAAACATGAAAATGACGCCTAATTTCCTCTCTTCCTGTCACTCTCCCCCAATCCCCATCCCACTCACTCCTTTCCCGAGAATGAGTCACGAGAACACCATGCCACTTTGGCAATCAAAGTGCAAAAGTGGATTGAAGGGCTGAGATGAGACCAAGTGTTGATCCAAGGAGTAATCAAAGGTAGGGATGGACTGAAGAAAGCACAAAGGATGGTTTTGCTTGTTTTGTCTCACAAAACAAACACAGAAGAGAAAAGCCAAGACGAGTAGTTTTTTATTCACTTGTATAAATAGGCTTCTAGAGTTTTTGTAAATTTTTTCTAGAATCTATTGTTCTAGTCCCATTTAATTTTCATTGTCATTTACATTTTTGTATTATTTAACTTAAATGCAATTTAATTTCAAGTTCATTTAAATTCCCAGTTTTGCAATTTATGTATTGAATCTGCTATTTTTTTTTATTCACCAAAGTTGTTAAAAGTTCATTTTTTTTAGCTCATGAGGGCTTATGTTTGAGCTCACAAGTTTGTCTTTAACATTTTCACATCGTCATAGTGTCAAAAACTCACTCCTTTGCCCTTGAGGCGGTGTTTGGATAAACACGTATATTGGGTCAAAACTCCAAATTTTACCCATTTTGGTTCTCCAAGTAGTTGTAGTTAGATGTTCGTTCAATTTCTTTTAGCATTCAGAGTAGTGTTTTATTGCAAAGATTCCTTTTAGAGTAGTATCTGATTTTTTTTATTTACTTTTAAAGCAGGTCCCACTAGCTTTTTTTAGCTTAATTTAGGTAGTTTATAGTTAGAATTAGGATGTGATTTCGTATTTGTAAGTAGTTAGCGGTATGGATTTAGTATTTTGGAATTAGTTTGCACTTTTGAGCTCATGTGTTAGCTTTTCATAAGTATAAAACACCCCTTGAGCATTTTTCTTTTACGCTTCATGACCCCAAGTATCCCTTTTACCTTAGATTTAGGTTGGTTAATGTTAGAAGTAGGATTTGATCTTGATGTTATGAGAAGCTAGTAGTACTAGGATTATCTGTTTTAGCTCATATTTAGACTTAGTGCTTAGTTGGTGGCGTAACTTTGCCACTCATATGCGCCATTAAGCTCCACATGTGGTTTTTTTTTACCCTTTATTCTGTTGGTTGCAATGGAGCCTTTCAAAGGCTTAATAGCTTTCTTTACTTCCGTTTTGTTGCTTATCTAGATCACCTTAGTGCATTTAAGATAAATTAGATTAGGACTCATTAGTTGTAGCTTATGATAGCTTGTCCCTTTTGTAGCTGTCCAAACCAAACAGCCCTTTAGCCTTTTTTTGTTTAACAAGAGCTGCTGCAATAAGCTCATTAACTGGCTTATTGTTAAGTTTTAAAAAGTTTGTTTTTCTAAAAGTCTTATCTTTAAGTATTTTTCAACTTGCAAAGAAAAAAAAATCAAAAACAAAAAAAAGTTTCAAAAAGCGTGGTACGCGAGTTCGAACACAGGACGATCCACTCAAAAGCAGAAAGTGACCTGACCTACACTCGCTCACCATCGATCTAGTGCTTGTCTCGTGTCAAGGTTTACTTTATTAAATGCTTAATAGTCATTTTCCTTTAACTATTAGCTTATTTCTTTTTTAATTCTTTGAATCCAATAAGCGATATGCCTTTTTATTTTTTCTTTAATTCATTTTAGTCTAAAGTAATTTTTGTAATTTTGCGAATTTTCTAAAAATGTTTAGTATTTTTAGTAATTAATTTAGTTTAAAATAGTTTTTAATTAAATGAAAATAAAATAAAAGTCAAAAAATATTCCGCTTATTTCTAAAATTATTTCTAGTCATGTAGAATGTAGAAAAATTAGTTTTGCACTCGTAGGATTTAAATTGCATATTTTTCACTTTCGGGGGCTCGGTGGGTCCCCGGTTTTTTGCGTTTTTGCATTTTAGCACCATAGGATGTAGTTTAGCGTCGTTTTATTGTTTCTTAGGATTAGTAGTAGTTTATTTAGAGTTTACTTTGTTTTACGTGCTTAATTTTCATTCTCGTTCTTAATTTGTAGATTAACATAATCCAATTCCAAAATTCGTTTAACCAATTGAAGTTCTAGTCACAAAACTCAACGACACCGTCAATTTCACACCTCGTTGGGACACGACCCGGGAAATCACTTTTCCGGTATCACTTCTATCACACCCGTAAGATTTGGCACGTTAACCCTTTTCCTAAAAGGTTAATCTGTCAGGTTTTATGGTTAATTTGATATATTGATATTGTGTTTATTTCACCACACTCACTACAAACGAATCAAATTTTGGCGCCGCTGCCGGGGAGGTGTGTTGCGGCAATATCGTGATTTTTGCGATTAGTAACTTGAAGAACCTTCCTTGTGAAGTTATTGTTTTTATAAAATTCAAAAAATACAAAAATATTTTTCTTTTCTTTGTATATATGTAAAAGATAAAAATACAAAAAAGATTTTTGCTTATTGTTTTAAATAAAATAGAACACACAATCAATATAACACTTCTCAACTTGAGTGTTATCATAATAAGTTCCCGAACCAAAGATTCAAAACTTGCCTTTGTGTCACTTGCGTGAATACGCTTGTGATTATTGGTTTAAGTTCAACGTGTTTTGCCTCGGTCTTGTTTTAATTGAAAGTGTTGTTTTGAAAGTGCATGTGCACTCGTTTCGAAAAATCCAAAATATTCTTCTCATTCCTCTTATTCGTTTATTCTATTTCTCTTACCCTCTTGTGCCGTTTAATTATATCCTTCGTATCCTCTCGATCACTTAATTCTATTTCTTTAACCCTCTACATGTTTAATTCTCGTGGCGATCGATTATCGTCGTTGTTTTCCTTTGCAAATGCCGTATGGAAGAGGATCAACTTTATTGTCGAATCACGATTGTTTATGTAAGCGGTGTGGAATGGTTGGTGCAAGCAAATATTGCTATTGGTGCGAATTATCCGATAAAAACTCTCGACGATTCTCCAAAATTTTCCGACCACCCACTGTGACAACCCGAGATTTGCCCTATTGTTTACGAGCCCAAACCGTCTAGAATTGATCAAAATCTTCGTGATTTACGATTAAGGCTAAGAGAAAAGAGCAAGAACCGGAGACCAAAGCGGAGTGGTGGAAATTGCTAGCTCGAGAGCACCATTTGTCCGCCTCGGAATCTTCAAAACCTTTTTCGGACGATTTCATGAACATTGTTCAAAATTGCTTAAATGAATTTCGTCAAATTTCAACCGGAAATACCGTTTTACCTAACATTTGTGATGTTGTTGAAGCCTCGATTCTTACTCCCGTACCGATATATCTTCGTTCGATCAAGAGTATTGCTACGGTTGTGGAGACTTGTTACCACAAGGTTTTCGTTGTTACAAATGTATATGCGAGTGGTGTGAAACTATCTTGTCAATGGATGTTGTTCGATTTGTGCGAGAATTCATTCAATTATGATTCTAACGAACTCTTTCAATTATCCTCAAAATGATTTCAACTACCTCCACAAAATTCATTCGAGCCACAACCGTACTATCAAGATTTCAATGATTCATCATTTCAAAGTTTCTCTCCCAATACCTCATTGTGCTAAGTGTGGGGTCCTCATGATGATTATCAATGTCAATCGTGGAATCAAAATTACTATGGACACGATCCTTGTTATAACACTTCGGTTTGACCACATCCAACCCCACAACTTCCGTCATTGATCAATTTCTCGTATAATTCTTGAGGAACTTTCAGGAACAAGCTGCTTCATAACGAAGATTTCTAGCCGATGGCGGCGGCTCAAAAGCGTCTCTATTTAAACGCTATGTCGGCGTCTCCTATTTAACGAAGCTTGCCGTCTCGATGGCGAGGATGAGGAAGATTGGGAGGCGAAAAGGACAAGGTGCATATCTCGAGCCCACAAAGTACCGCGCATGTCCACTCTTCATTCTCATATTGCCTACCTACCATAGAACCTTCGGATAACCTTTTAATGGGGACGAGCATCTTAGCACTATTCGGAAGCGGAACCGTCTTGTCTTGAGAACCTTGTCCCAACCCAGTGAGTCCGGGTTATGTGTGATGAGCCTCTTAATGATGATTCTTCTCCACCCCAAAAGTTTCTATTTAGAGTCCGAAAATGATTATCGTCGTTTGATGATTCCTTATCGTGTGGAGACATCGAGTATGTGGAGGAAATACCTTCGAGCATGTCGACTTGGAAGAAGTGAGAGATGTTGATCCGATGATCTTGATATGGACACCGATTTTGAGACGGATGATGAAGATATTCTTGTTGTGTCAGAAGCCTTTTGCTACGACATTCACTAATCCTCTGTTTGACTTTGATTACGAATTCACTCTAGTTTCGGATAATCCATCTTTGACATTCGAGAATGAGGATAGTGACTTGTACCTCGTTCATCTCCTTCTTTACCCGAAGATAAGAATAGTGGCAATCCAGCTGGCGTTAGACCTTCTCGAGGAGTTCGCGATGAACTCGCTCTTATTGATCATTCCCCCGGGAGATGGTGATGTGCGCCGACTTTGAAGCCGACCTTACCGAATTGGAAAATCTTCTTTACAATTGGTCTTACGATAATCGTCAAGTGATACTCGTATGAGGAGGTCGACTTTCTTTCTCCGGATGACTCGATACCTTCGGGTTTTCGAGTGACGATTATGGCTTAGGTCCATCATCCACTCGTCCGCTTTGCTAAACCGCCGGATGATGGAACCTCTTCTAAGCCCGATCTGAGATGTCTTCATTGCTACGATGGTGGATAGGATTTACGAACATTCGCTCCATGTTCCTCGATCTAATCTTTTGCCCACCTGACCCACCGTTGTCATGTCGTTAACACTTTGCCTTTTCCTCCCATTTCTTCTCCATGTCTTAACTCCTACGGAGTGAAGATACCATCTTTGACCCGGCATTTCTCATTCTTTTGAGCCGGCTATATCTCATCAGTGGAACTTTCAGCACATTCAATGTTTATCTAAACCATTTAAATTAAAGTCCGATGGCGATTTTCTATTCCACTTGCTCCCCATGGACCAATGAATTAGGGTCGAGTCAAGCTAGCGACTCGGTAATCAAAAAGCGATAGTTAAACATGGGTTTTCACCGTGTGTACCACCCTAGTGTGGGGAGTTGCCCCATTGTTGTATATAAGTTTTCTAAAAAAAAAAAAAAAAAAAAAAATCAAATAATGGCGTAGTATTTCCCTTTTCGTTCTATGTTTCGGCATAACCGCCGGTACTTTGAATATTGAGGGCAATATTCATTTCTAGTGTGGGGAATTCTCACGAATTTTATCATGTAATTATACCACCCAATTCCCCATTTTGGCCAAATTTTTTTTGGAGTAAGTGTTTTGCACTTACTCGACTTCTGATTATCGATCCGCCATGTCTAATAAACAAAAGGATTGGCTAATCCAGAGCAAACGGCTCTTGGTAAAGATATCTCAAATCCGTTGACGACTTGCAATTTGCCCAAAATTGTATGGTGTTGACTCACCATATCTTTAATTAGTGAAGAGTTGGCTAGCCCGCAAGTTTATGGCTTGTGGTAAAGGCGGTTGGAAAATCATAATTGGTAATCGACTCACCAAAGATATTTTATCTAAGAGTTGGCTAGTCCGAAGCAAGCGGCACGGTAAAGACAAATCAAATCCGTTGGAAGGCGGTGATTTGCTCAAAATCATATGGTTATCGATGTACCATAGTTCTTACTTGAGCTGAAACATTTGGCTACTCGAAGTAATGGCTTTTGGTAAAGAGATTCAAATCCATTATGTTTTCTCAAATGATTGCTAGGGACTAGCAATAGTTTAGTGTGGGGGATTTTGATATGTGTCTAAATACACATATATTTTATATTATTTAAACCCACAAAAACGACCAAAAACACACAAATGACCATATAAATGTTACAAATATCATTGAAATGTGTTTTTATGTGACTCAGGTACAAAAAGATTGAAAACAAATAAAATTGATCAAAGTTCACACAATTGACATTTTCAGTCCCTGAAGTTTCACAAAATGACAAAATCAGTCCCTGAGCATTTGTTTTGGAATAAAAGTCAACCAAAGTCCTTTCAAAATCAAAATTTAACAAAAATGATCCTTGGGTAAAAAGTTTGGAGAATTTGCAAGTTTGGTCTCTCAAGTTTCTGAATTGGCAAAGTCAGCTCTTGATTTATTGGAGAATGACAAGATTGGCCCTTGGAAGACATTTTCAGAATCACATGTTTAGTCCCTGAAAATTCAAATTTTACATGTTTGGTCCCTAAAATTCACCATGGCTCCATAGTTAATCCTAAATCCAAATCCTATGTTAACAACACCTAAGCCCAAATAAAACCCAAGGCCCTTTATCCAATACCGGTCAACTCCCCGACCGGTCAAATCTTTAAACCCTTTTCCCTTTCTTTTATCTCAAACACAGGAATAAAGAAAAACCAACGGATAAATCCTAGAAACATGAAAATGGCGCCTAATTTCCTCCTCTTCCATCACTCTCTCCCAAATCCCCATCCCACTCTCCTTTCCCCAAGAATGAGTCACGAGAACACCATGCCACTTTGGCAATCCAAAGTGAAAAAGTGGATTGAAGGGTTGAGATGAGACCAGTGTTGATCCAAGGAGTAATCAAAGGTGGGGATGGGTGAAGAAAGCCAAAGGATGGTTTTGCTTGTTTTGTCTCACAAAACAAACATGAAGAGAAAAGCCAAGGCAGTAGTTTTTATTCACTTGTATAAATAGGCTTCTAGAGTTTTGTAAATTTGTCTAGAATCTATTGTTCTAGTCCCATTTAATTTTCATTGTCATTTACATTTCGTATTATTTAACTTAAATGCAATTTAATTTCAAGTTCATTTAAATTCCCAGTTTTGCAATTTATGTATTGAATCTGCTATTTTTTTTTATTCACCAAAGTTGTTAAAAGTTCGTTTTTTTAACTCATGAGGGCTTATGTTTGAGCTCACAAGTTTGTCTTTAACATTTTCACATCGTCATAGTGTCAAAAACTCACTCCTTTGCCCTTGAGGCAGTGTTTGGATAAGCACGTATATTGGGTCAAAACTCCAAATTTTACCCATTTGGTTCTCCAAGTAGTTGTAGTTAGATGTTCGTTCAATTTCTTTTAGCATTCGAGTAGTGTTTTATTGCAAAGATTCCTTTTAGAGTAGTATCTGATTTTTTATTTACTTTTAAAAGCAGGTCCCACTAGTTTTTTTAGCTTAATTTAGGTAGTTTATAGTTAGAATTAGGATGTGATTTCGTATTTGTAAGTAGTTAGCGTTATGAATTTAGTATTTTTGGAATTAGTTTGCACTTTTGAGCTCATGTGTTAGCTTTTCATAAGCATGAAACACCCCTTGAGCCTTTTTCTTTTACGCCCAATGACCCCAAGTATCCCCTTTTACCTTAGATTTAGGTGGGTTAATGTTAGAAGTAGGATTTGATCTTGATGTTATGAGAAGCTAGTAGTACTAGGATTATCTGTTTTAGCTCATATTTAGACTTAGTGCTTAGTTGGTGGCGTAACTTTGCCACTCATAAGCGCCATTAAGCTCCACATGTGAAATTTTTTTTCTGACCTTTATTAAGAAATTGCAATGGAGACTTTCAAAGGCTTAATAGCTTTTTCTTTACTTCCGTTTTGTTGCTTATCTAGATCACCATAGTGCATCTAAGATAAATTAGATTAGGACTCATTAGTTGTAGCTTATGATAGCTTGTCCCTTTTGTAGCTGTCCAAACCAAACAGCCCTTTAGCCTCTTTTTTTTTTTAACAAGAGCTGCTGCAATAAGCTCATTAACTGGCTTATTGTTAAGTTTTAAAAGTTTGTTTTTCTAAAAGTCTTATCTTTAAGTATTTTCAACTTGCAAAGAAAAAAAATCAAAAACAAAAAAAGTTTCAAAAAAAGCGTGGCCTGCCCGGTTCGAACACAGGACGATCCACTCAAAACGACAGACCATGACCTACACTCACTCACCATCGATCTAGTGCTTGTCTCGTGTCAAGGTTTACTTTATTAAATGCTTAATAGTCATTTTCCTTTAACTATTAGCTTATTTTCTTTTTTAATTCTTTGAATCCAATAAGCGTTATGCTTTTTATTTTTCTTTAATTCATTTTAGTCTAAAGTAATTTTTGTAATTTTTGCAGAATTTTCTAAAAATGTTTAGTATTTTTAGTAATTAATTTAGTTTAAAATAGTTTTTAATTCGTAGAAAATAAAATAAAAGTCAAAAAAATATTCCGCTTATTTCTAAAATTATTTCTAGTCATGTAGAATGTAGGAAAATTAGTTTTGCACTCGTAGGATTTAAATTGCATATTTTTCACTTTCGGGGGCTCGGTGGGTCCCCGGTTTTTCGCGTTTTTGCATTTTAGCACTCTAGGATGTAGTTTAGCGTCGTTTTATTGTTTCTTAGGATTAGTAGTAGTTTATTTAGAGTTTACTTTGTTTTACGTGCTTAATTTTCATTCTCGTTCTTAATTTGTAGATTAACATAATCCAATTCCAAAATTCGTTTAACCAATTGAAGTTCTAGTCACAAAACTCAACGACACCGTCAATTTCACACCTCGTTGGGACACGACCCGGGAAATCACTTTTCCGGTATCACTTCTATCACACCCGTAAGATTTGGCACGTTAACCCTTTTCCTAAAAGGTTAATCTGTCAGGTTTTATGGTTAATTTGATATATTGATATTGTGTTTATTTCACCACACTCACTACAAACGAATCAAATTTTGGCGCCGCTGCCGGGGAGGTGTGTTGCGGCAATATCGTGATTTTTGCGATTAGTAACTTGAAGAACCTTCCTTGTGAAGTTATTGTTTTTATAAAATTCAAAAATACAAAATATTTTTCTTTTCTTTGTATATATGTAAAGATAAAAATACAAAAAGATTTTTGCTTATTGTTTTAAATAAAATAGAACACACAATCAATATAACACTTCTCAACTTGAGTGTTATCATAATAAGTTCCCGAACCAAAGATTCAAAACTTGCCTTTGTGTCACTTGCGTGAATACGCTTGTGATTATTGGTTTAAGTTCACTGTGTTTTGCCTCGGTCTTGTTTTAATTGAAAGTGTTGTTTTTGAAAGTGCATGTGCACTCGTTTTCGAAAAATCCAAAAATATTCTTCTCATTCCTCTTATTCGTTTATTCTATTTCTCTTACCCTCTTGTGCCGTTTAATTATATCCTTCGTATCCTCTCGATCACTTAATTCTATTTCTTTAACCCTCTACATGTTTAATTCTCATGGCGGCGATCGATTATCGTCGTTGTTTTCACTGCAAATGCCGTATGGAAGAGGATCAACTTTATTGTCAGAATCACGATTGTTTATGTAAACGGTGTGGAAGGGTTGGTGCAAGCAAATATTGCTATTGGTGCGAATTATTCGATAAAAACTCTCTCGATGATTCTCCAAAATTTTCCGACCACCCACCACAACCCGAGATTTGCCCTATTGTTTCTGAGCCCAAACCGTCTAGAATTGATCAAAATCTTTCGCGATTTACGATTAAGGCTAAGAGAAAAGAGCAAGAACCGGAGACCAAAACGGAAGTGGTGGAAATTGCTAGCTCTGAGAGCACACCATTTGTCCCACCTCCGGAATCTTCAAAACCTTTTTCGGACGATTTCATGAACATTGTTCAAAATTGCTTAAATGAATTTCGTCAAATTTCAACTTCGGGAAATACCGTTTTACCTAACATTTGTGATGTTGTTGAAGCCTCGATTCTTACTCCCGTACCCGATATATCTTCGTTCGATCAAGAGTATTGCTACGGTTGTGGAGACTTGTTACCACAAGGTTTTCGTTGTTACAAATGTATGTGCGAGTGGTGTGGAAACTATCTTGTCAATGGATGTTGTTCGATTTGTGCCGAGAATTCATTCACTTATGATTCTAACCCGAACTCTTTCAATTATCCTCAAACGATTTCAATTACCCTCCACAAAATTCATTCGAGCCATAACCGTACTATCAAGATTTCAATGATTCATCATTTCAAAGTTTCTCTCCCAATACCCTCATTGTGCTAAGTGTGGGGTCCTCATGATGATTATCAATGTCAATCGTGGAATCAAAATTACTATGGACCGATCCTTGTTATAACACTTCGGTTTGACCACATCCAACCCCACAACTTCCGTCATTGATCAATTTCCTCGTATAATTCTTGAGGAACTTTCAGGAACAAGTCGTCATGAACGAAGATTTCTAGCCGATGAGCGAGCAGCTCAAAAGCGTCTCCTATTTAAAGGCTGCTCAGCGTCTCCTATTTAACGAAGCTTGCCATCTCAATGATGAGGATGAGGAAGATTGGGAGACGAAAAAGGACAAGGTGCATATCTCAAGCCCACAAAGTACCGCACATGTCCACTCTCCATTCTCATATTGCCTACCTACCATAGAACCTTCGGATAACCTTTTAATGGGGACGAGCATCTTAGCACTATTAGGAAGCGGAACCGTCTTGTCTTGAGAACCTTGTCCCAACCCAAGTGAGTCCGAGGTTATGTGTGATGAGCCTCTTAATGATGATTCTTCTCCCACCCCAAAAGTTTCTATTTCCGAGTCGAAAATGATTATCGTCGTTTGATGATTCCTTATCGTGTGGAGACATCGAGTATGTGGAGGAAATACCTTCGAGCATGTCGACTTGGAAGAAGTGAGAGATGTTGATCCCGATGATCTTGATATGGACACCGATTTTGAGACGGATGATGAAGATATTCTTGTTGTGTCGAGAAGCCTTTTGCTACGACATTCACTAATCCTCTGTTTGACTTTGATTCGAATTCACTCTAGTTTCGGATAATCCCATCTTTGACATTGAGAATGAGGATAGTGACTTGTACCTCGTTCATCTCCTTCTTTACCGAAGATAAGAATAGTGGCAATCCCACTTTGACGTTAGACCTTCTCGAGGAGTTCGCCGATGAACTCGCTCTTATTGATCATTCCCCACGGGAGATGGTGATGTGCGCCGACTTTGAAGCCGACCACCGAATTGGAAAATCTTCTTTACAATTGGTCTTCGATAATTCGTCAAGTGATACTCGTATGAGGAGGTCGACTTTCTTTCTCCGGATGACTCGATACCTTCGGGTTTTGAGTGACGATTATGGCTTAGGTCCATCATCCACTCGTCCACCGCTAAACCGCCGGATGATGGAACCTCTTCTAAGCCCGATCACGGATGTCTTCATTGCTACGATGGTGGATAGGATTTCTGAACATTCGCTCCATGTTCCTCAATCTAATCTTTTGCCCACCCAACCCACCCGTTGTCATGTCGTTAACACTTTGCCTTTTCCTCCCATTTCTTCTCCATGTCTTAACTCCTACGGGAGTGAAGATACCATCTTTGACCCCGACATTTCTCATTCTTTTGAGCCGGCTATATCTCATTGGAGTGGAACTTTCAGCACATTCAATGTTTATCTAAACCATTTGAATGAAAGTCCTATGGCGATTTTCTATTCCACTTGCTCCCCCATGGACCAATGAATTGGGTCGAGTCAAGCTAGCGACTCGGTAATCAAAAACGATGAGTTAAACATGGGTTTTCACCGTGTGTACCACCCTAGTGTGGGGAGTTTCCCATTGTTGTATATAAGTTTTCTAAAAAAAAAAAAAAAAAAATCAAATAATGGCCGTAGTATTTCCTTTTCGTTCTATGTTTCGGCATAACCGCGGTACTTTGAATATTGAGGGCAATATTCATTTCTAGTGTGGGGGAATTCTCACGAATTTTATCATGTAATTATACCACCCAATTCCCCATTTTGGCCAAAATTTTTTTGGAGTAAGTGTTTTGCACTTACTCGACTTCTGATTATCGATCCGCCATGTCTAATAAACAAAAGGATTGGCTAATCCAGAGCAAACGGCTCTTGGTAAAGATATCTCAAATCCGTTGACGACTTGCAATTTGCCCAAAATTGTATGGTGTTCAATTTCACCATATCTTTAGTTAGTGAAGAGTTGGCTAGCCCGCAAGTTTATGGCTTGTGGTAAAGGCGGTTGGAAAACCATAATTGGTAATCGACTCACCAAAGATATTTTATCTAAGAGTTGGCTAGTCCGAAGCAAGCGGCTTCGGTAAAGACAAATCAAATCCGTTGAAGGCGGTGATTTGCTCAAAATCATATGGTTATCGATGTACCATAGTTCTTACTTGAACTGAAACATTTGGCTACTCCATAAGTAATGGCTTTTGGTAAAGAGATTCAAATCCATTATGTTTTCTCAAAAGATTGCTAGGGACTAGCAATAGTTTAGTGTGGGGGATTTTGATATGTGTCTAAATACACATATATTTTATATTATTTAAACCCACAAAAACGACCAAAAACACACAAATGACCATATAAATGTTACAAATATCATTGAAATGTGTTTTATGTGACTCGGTACAAAAGATTGAAAACAAATAAAATTGATCAAAGTTCACACAATTGACATTTTCGGTCCACAAGTTTCACAAAATGACAAAATCGGTCCACGAGCATTTGTTTTGGAATAAAAGTCAACCCAAGTCCTTTCAAAATCAAAATTTATCAAAATGATCCTTGGGTAAAAGTTTGGAGAATTTGCAAGTTTGGTCTCTCAAGTTTCTGAATTGGCAAAGTCAGCTCTTGATTTATTGGAGAATGACAAGATTGGCCCTTGGAAGACATTTTCAGAATCACATGTTTAGTCCCTGAAAATTCAAATTTTACATGTTTGGTCCCTAAAATTCACCATGGCTCCATAGTTAATCCTAAATCCAAATCCTATGTTAACAACACCTAAGCCCAAATAAAAACCCAAGGCCCTTTATCCAATACCCGGTCAACTCCCCCAACCCGGTCAAATCTTTAAACCCCTTTTCCCCTTTCTCTTATCTCAAACACAGGAATAAAGAAAAAAACCAACAGATAAATCCTAGAAACATGAAAATGGCGCCTAATTTCCCTCCTCTTCCTGTCACTCTCTCCCCAAATCCCCATCCCACTCACTCCTTTCCCCAAGAATGAGTCACGAGAACACCATGCCACTTTGGCAATCCAAAGTGCAAAAGTGGATTGAAGGGCTGAGATGAGACCAAGTGTTGATCCAAGGAGTAATCAAAGGTGGGGATGGACTGAAGAAAGCACAAAGGATGGTTTTGCTTGTTTTGTCTCACAAAACAAACACAGAAGAGAAAAGCCAAGACGAGTAGTTTTTTTATTCACTTGTATAAATAGGCTTCTAGAGTTTTTGTAAAATTTGTCTAGAATCTATTGTTCTAGTCCCATTTAATTTTTATTGTCATTTACATTTCTGTATTATTTAACTTAAATGCAATTTAATTTCAAGTTCACTTAAATTCCCAGTTTTGCAATTTATGTATTGAATATGCTATTTTTTTTTATTCACCAAAGTTGTTAAAAGTTCGCTTTTTTTAGCTCATGAGGGCTTATGTTTGAGCTCACAAGTTTGTCTTTAACATTTTCACATCGTCATAGTGTCAAAAACTCACTCCTTTGCCCTTGAGGCAGTGTTTGGATAAGCACGTATATTGGGTCAAAACTCCAAATTTTACCCATTTTGGTTCTCCAAGTAGTTGTAGTTAGATGTTCGTTCAATTTCTTTTAGCATTCCGAGTAGTGTTTTATTGCAAAGATTCCTTTTAGAGTAGTATCTGATTTTTTATTTACTTTTAAAAGCAGTCCCACTAGCTTTTTTTAGCTTAATTTAGGTAGTTTATAGTTAGAATTAGGATGTGATTTCGTATTTGTAAGTAGTTAGCGGTATGGATTTAGTATTTTGGAATTAGTTTTCACTTTTGAGCTCATGTGTTAGCTTTTCATAAGCCGCAAAACACCCCTTTAGCCTTTTTCTTTTACGCCCAATGACCCCAAGTATCCCCTTTTACCTTAGATTTAGGTGGGTTAATGTTAGAAGTAGGATTTGATCTTGATGTTATGAGAAGCTAGTAGTACTAGGATTATCTGTTTTAGCTCATATTTAGACTTAGTGCTTAGTTGGTGGCGTAACTTTGCCACTCATAATCGCCATTAAGCTCCACATGTGAAATGTTTTTACCACCCTTATACAACGGAATGCAATGGAGCCTTTCAAAGGCTTAATAGCTTTTCTTTACTTCGTTTTGTTGCTTATCTAGATCACCTTAGTGCATTTAAGATAAATTAGATTAGGACTCATTAGTTGTAGCTTATGATAGGTTGTCCTTTTGTAGTCGTTCAAACCAAAGCGACCCTTTTTTTTTTTTTTTTTTTTTTTTTAACAAGAGCTGCTGCAATAAGCTCATTAACTGGCTTATTGTTAAGTTTTAAAAAGTTTGTTTTTCTAAAAAGTCTTATCTTTAAGTATTTTTCAACTTGCAAAAGAAAAAAAAATCAAAAAACAAAAAAAAAAGTTTCAAAAAAAGCGTGGCTGCCCAGGTTCGAACCTGGGACAGTCCACTCAAAACAGACGCAGCACAGCCTACACTCACTCACCATCTGATCTAGTGCTTGTCTCGTGTCAAGGTTTACTTTATTAAATGCTTAATAGTCATTTTCCCTTTAACTATTAGCTTATTTTCTTTTTTAATTGCTGAATCCAATAAGCAGTATGCCTTTTTTATTTTTTTCTATAATTCATTTTAGTCTAAAGTAATTTTTGTAATTTTTGCAGAATTTTCTAAAAATGTTTAGTATTTTTAGTAATTAATTTAGTTTAAAATAGTTTTTAATTCGTAGAAAATAAAATAAAAGTCAAAAAATATTCGCTTATTTCTAAAATTATTTCTAGTCATGTAGAATGTAGGAAAATTAGTTTTGCACTCGTGAGGATTTAAATTGCATATTTTTCACTTTCGGGGCTCGGTGGGTCCCGGTTTTCTTGTTTTGCGATTTTAGCACCATAGGATGTAGTTTAGCGTCGTTTTATTGTTTCTTAGGATTAGTAGTAGTTTATTTAGAGTTTACTTTGTTTTACGTGCTTAATTTTCATTCTCGTTCTTAATTTGTAGATTAACATAATCCAATTCCAAAATTCGTTTAACCAATTCAAGTTCTAGTCACAAAACTCAACGACACCGTCAATTTCACACCTCGTTGGGACACGACCCGGGAAATCACTTTTCCGGTATCACTTCTATCACACCCGTAAGATTTGGCACGTTAACCCTTTTCCTAAAAGGTTAATCTGTCAGGTTTTATGGTTAATTTGATATATTGATATTGTGTTTATTTCACCACACTCACTAAAAACGAATCAATCATTACTGCAAAAGATTAATTTTATTTTAATTCAAATGTATAATCACATCAAACGACCTCTCATGTTCAAATGAACATGAGTGGATCTTTATCCATATTAAATAAGGTAAATTTATTAACAAACTTAGAAATTCATGTACAGCAAAACATATATAAACATATTCAAGTTAAAGTGCACTCATATACACGTCTTTTATTTAATAATGAAATATACTCATAAATACATGACATTATCTTTAAATTAAAATGAAATGATGGTGAATTCCTTTTGTGTGTTATATATACCGGGACCAATACGTGCTTCAATTGATGTAACTGCCTGGTGCATTTAATCATCTTTATACATTCATTTGCATAACAAAAGGACATTTTCTCAATTAGTATGCCAGTTAATTCAAGTTGTATTATTTGGATTCAGATTTTAATGGAAAGTTAATGAATGTCATAGAAGCTTTAAATTATCAATAGCGTGGAGAATCTGATTAGCAAATACACTATTTGGATTGTGGTTTAACGGCCGATACATTCATTTCATGATTAGTTTAGAGTAGACGATATCGTCACTAGCTATCGGTATGTTATTTTAACGTCACATCATTTCTCTCAATAACACACTAATAACTAAAATACATCTCTTCCATAACATCAATAACATCACATGTAGGTCTCACAAAATACCCCACTAAATATCTTCACCACCACAATACAAAAAAAAAAAAAAAAACGTGAGCCATTGCATTGGCTCAAAACAAATGACACAAATTTGGCACAAAGCTCCGATATCATTGCACACGAATGGCACGATGCAAAAGGTTGCATTTGCCGTGTTATTAAACACCATACCATGCCCTCTTAGAGCCCTAGGTATGGTAAATTAAGTTACCAAAGAAAATTATGACACGTCAGTGCCACGTCAGTTTTATCATTTCAACATTCACACAAAAAAACACCCTTTATCATAACAACACATCAACGCCACCTTTTGAAACCAACTATTTTAATATTTCATATTTTTTTTTCCATTTACTTGAACAAACTAATATTTCATTAATAAGCTTAAAAATTAGAATACAAAATAAAAAAGTTACGAAATAAACATTACATAAACTTCGATTAATAAAAATAAAAATAGATAAACAAAACATTACATAAACTTCGATTAATAAAAATAAAGCATAGCTAAATAAAACATTACATAAACGTACAAAATTAAAACATTAAACTAGAGAACTTGTTCAACATAGATTAATCTGTTTCATAATCAGATTCCACCACCTCAAATTCCAACATCAACAACTTATCATGAGCTTGTTCTTGCCTAAAGAAATCTCTCCACTCTTGTTGACACCTTGCTTGTTTTGCTTGAACCCTTGCTTGTTCCTCCTCTGTTTCTCTTAAAACCTCTTCATCTAGCATAAATTGATGATGTTGTTTCTCAGTAAATCCATGCTAATCAATTGATTCCTCTTCATCTAGCCTAAGTTGATGTAGTTGTTGTGATACCGAACCACCCATAATGTTATGCATCCAACGGATTTTGTGAGTGATATTATCTTGTATCTCAGAAACCCCACTTCCACAATGTTTTCTTAATCTCGTAATCTTTCCAGTCTTCATCGTGTAAAAATTTGTCAATGAAAACATGTATTTCTGGCGAAATGTCTTTGCATTTCGCGTATTGTTTCTCAAATCTTCTTCGCCTCTTTTTTGCTCAAACAGTGATAACGCCGACAATAGCTTCCCGACGAGCCGCATCCTCTTGGTGACATTGATTGAACATACGCTTGAATTTCTTTAATAAAATGGGGAAGAACATGCATAAATTAAAACTTATAAGTGTATAAAATATTGAATAAGTGGAAGTGTGTAAAAATAATATGTGAAAGTAGGTTTTTATAAGGTTTTGATTTTTTTTTTCTTTTCCCTTCACTAGCCGTTTACCAAAGGGAGTATTTTGTAATTTTGTTTGAATTCAAATCCATTAACTATCCGTTTAAGGGCTTTTATGAAACTTTTTTGGTATTACATGCGTTTCTCGGCGTTGGTGTGGTAACGCCCATCATAACGCCACTAAGGGTGTGTTTGGCAAAAGTAGTGTGAGTTGTAGTTGTGAAGCGATGGTATGAATGTGAGCGATGGTGTCAAATTTCATTGCTTCACTCACAGCCTTCTTAAAGCGTTGGAAAATTGAGCATTCAAAAAATAGGAAAGTTCACCGCTCCTTGCCAAACGACTAATAAAAGTCAAAATGCTCATTGCTCACATCGCTCCAAAAGCTTCACACCACTCCGTGCCAAACACACCCTAAAAACGCATTGTTTTCAGTATGGCAACGCTGACATAACGCCAGCTAGCTCAACTCAACGCCCAATCAAGCGTTACTGTACCCAAGGCTCTTTGTATAACATTAGCTAAAGGGACAATGCACAATAAGGTACCCAATGAGCAATTTTCAATCAATAAATTTTTTCTTTGCATGAAAAGTTTTCAATTACATTTTTTTTTTCTTTTTTTAAAATTTGAAAATTTTGTTTAATATTTAACGATCATCCGTTAAATTTTACATTTCATGTCCACAACCGCCGTTGTCACCATCACAACCACCAATAAACTGCCGCTACCACCAACCACCGTCGTCACCTTTAACCATAAACCATTGTCGCCATTGCAGTAAGAGATGATGTGGTGAGTGGTGGGCGATAGTGGCAGGGTTGGTTATTGGTGGCGGCGGTGATTGATGGTGGTGGGTTGGTGGTAGCGGCAGTGGTTAGTAGTAGCGGTGGTATTGGGTGGGGTTGGTGGTGATTGGTGGTAGTAATGGGTAGGGTTAATGGTATCGACGATGATTGGTGGTATGACGGTAGCGATAGTGGACTTGAAATGTAAAACTTATCGGATGATCGTTAAATATCAAATGAAAATTCATAAATTGACAACAAAATAAGAATAATCATTTTAAAAATGTAACAAACTTGTTACAAATTATATAATGTGTACAATTTTTTAAATTTTATATTGTTTGTATCTAACTTGCTGATGAACTTTTTTTGTAAATGACCTCTAAGGTTTTTTTTTTCATCATCAATTTACTTTTAGTTAAATTATATTTTCATTATTACGTGCAAAAACAAATAAGAACATTTATTCTACCTTTTCCTCTTATAAAATACTTTACTTTTGTATCATCACACAATTATACAATACAAAAATCAAATTCTTGCTATAAATGTTGATAACCGGCAATGCACGGTACCTCTCTAAAATGATATGTAGTAGACAAAGTTCATATTGTTCAACGACACACAAAAGATTGATTGCCCGTTTAAAATAACGTGTTCATTTTCTTGCAAAATATATTCCTATTAAACCAAATAAGATACCACATCACGTTTTTCTCAAATAAAAGTTGATCTATAGCTTACATTGTTATAAAAACTTTAGAAATCATTTAATTTAATAAGTGTTTAAGTCATAAATTAATAACATACTTTCCTTCAAAATTAATTATCATATATGTTCTTGTTTTATTTATCATATGCTACAACATACTTTTTTTAAACTATAGTGTATTTATCATCACCCTACTATTATCAAAATTCTCTTTAACACGTCAATAAATAAAAACATTTTTTTAAAAAGTAATACTAACTACTAAGAGCTTTCGGTGTGGACCTCGCCATCCCTCGCCACAGTGACATGGCACAGTCGTCGTGCCTCGCCACCATACCGCCCCGTCTCGCCGTCGTTCACTATAGCCGAGCTCTTTGTCGCGACGACAAGCAAAAGTCCCTGAAACTATCTCGTTTGCGGGACCCAAACTTGAATATCAAGCGTCAAAAAAAAAAAAAAAAAAATGTTAATCCCATTTTTTTTAAACACTATAAATAACATGCCATAATACACTATTTTTCACACACTTCTCCAAAAAAAAAAATGTCTCAAAGTCCAAACAAAGGCGAGTATTTTACGAATCTTCTCACCTCAAACCAACAACAATACGGGAGTTCTTCAAACCGGTCCACCCCATCGTCACAAAACTCTAACTCTTCCTCGCCATCGATTCCTTCATATGATACGCAATTGACACCCGAGGCTATTTACCAAAATTAACAATATGCGTTTCAAAGATTCACAAATTTCCACCAACAACGATTTCCGGCACCATAGTTTTTTAACCCACAACCATCACAGTTTCTTCAATCTCAACCACAACAACACTTTGAATCACAACCATCAGATTCAAAATTCAAAGTACCACAACCCCGTGAATACTCGTTCGTCAAAAGAAGAAGAAAAGTTGCTAGCGAAAATTTGGGTCGAAGTTTCCAAGACAAAGACATCGGAAATGACCGTGACAAAGAGTTCTTTTGGAACCAGATTGCGGACATGTTCAACAGTCAGTCTGAATCAGTAGAGTGTAAAATATGAGAAATGATACACTCACAAAAAGATTTCTACAAAACAATCTACAAAATGAGATGGCATGAAGTGATTGGCTTAATGAGAGAGAAGAGAGAAAAGTTATAGAAAAATACACCAATCACTCTATGCCACCTCATTTTGTGGATAGTTTTGTGGAAATCTTTTTGTGAGTGTATCATTTCTCGTAAAATATAGCACCAATCCTCAATAAGTGATATTAAGGGAAGAGGGACCGACTACATTTATAAACCTCTTAGGGCCGCATTTGGCGAGGGGCTTTTGAAGGAAATTACTTTTTGTTACAAAATAATCTTCTATAAACTAAGTAGCTTCGTTTGGACGCATTAACCATGCTTTTATTTCAAACAAATACTCCAAAATGAAAAGTCGATTCATGAAAGCTTTTAAATATCTTGGGAAATTGTTAAAACTTTAAATTCTTGATATACCCTCCAAACATTTATTTACAATTATAGATTTGTCCTTTTATGTCATTTTACATCTTATAATTATACTTAACAACTAATTTACCAAACACTTTTATTAAAAAAGAATACAATTTGTAGCTCATATTAACAACTTTGTAGTTTATAAATTACAATTACAATTTACAGTTCTGTTCTGTTAGTTTTGCAAACATACCCTTATTCCAAAGAAAAAAAGAAACAGCTCCTTAATTAGGCATGCGGTTGAAGTTGTAACTTTTACTTATAGACATGTTCGACAAATTAGCTGAAGCTTTAGCTTATTAATGTGAAACGACATTAAATTACATTTTAACAAATGTAATGATATTATTTCAAGTGTATTAATGTAATTAATTTTTTTAAAAACTTTTGCACTCTTCAAAATATAATTCAATTACCTTATATGAGAAAAGCTTTTGAATTTCTCAAGCTTCTAAAAACTTGTCGACAAGCTTATATACTCATAAAACTTTGCAACAAACATACCCTAAAGCACATACGAAATTAAATGTAAACTTCAACTCTTTAACATATCTCTGCCAGAAAAATTATACTACGGAGTACAAAAGAACCAATATCCAAATGTACACAACATAAAAAAAAGATCATATATGTGATTTTAAGTTTGAAAGCAGCTAACGTTGAACTAAACTATGTTCTGTTTCACACACACTCACACTCTCCACATTTATCTCTATCAACTTTCTCTCTCTAACTTTTGATTTTTATTAATTAAATTCTATTAAATATCAACTTTTTTTCTCATATCAGTGTGTGTGTAGTGCTTTACTTTGTTCCCAATCTTCTTCCTCATTCATATATCTTCTTATAAAAAAAAGATTCCTTGTTTTTTTTAATTATCTATACTGACTGTTTTTAGCTACACCAATGGCGGATATCAGTCACCCACCTATGGAACAGCTTCAAGATTTGGAGTATTGTATTGATTCTAATCCACCTTGGCGTATGTATTCTCATTTCACCTCTTTTATATATTTTTATCCTTTATATAGTTTACATTAAGAAAAAAAAAAGAAAGAATAAAGATTGGTTTTATACATTTCAGTAATAACTAAAACAGTTTCAGGGTTTTGGGTTTTAGAAACATAGCATTTGGTAGAAGGTTTTTCATGCAGTGTTTAACCCAGATTTTATTTTTGGATTTTTTTTTTTTTTTTATTATTGGTTTTGAATATTTAATTTTTATTCTCTGAAAATGGCATTTTTGTGTTTTGTGATGGAATTGGGAACAGGGGAAAGGAGAACATCAATGTGGTTTCTTTTTTGTTTTTTTATTTGTAATGAAATGCGTAGAACAAATGTCTCATGTTGTTTGAATGTTTTTTCATTGTTTATTGACCAAGTGGGTCACACCATTTCTCATTATTTTCTTCTTTTTGTTTATTTTTGGTAAAAAGGGGTTGCAAATCAATCTTTTGATCTTTTCTGGATTGAATCATTAAGGAATTATGGTTGGTTTAAATGATGAGGTTTATTATTAAGGAATTAGGAAAAAAAATAAGTTATATTTTGTGTTTTTTAACATGAGATTGACTTTTATTTTTAAAAAAATGTGGAAATTGACTTGACCCATTTTGGGAAATTTAGGCAAATCCATGTGGTTGTGTCTTGAATGGTGAATTTTATAAATTTTGTTTCTTCATTTTGGAAGTATTATAAAGGACAATGACTTCCTTTTTTAAGTAAAGTGATGCATGATAATATGGTAGGATGTTTGTTTTGCAGCTGAAACCATTTTGTTAGCATTTCAAAACTACATTCTAATGCTTGGAACTAGCGTAATGATCCCGACTTTTCTCGTTCCCTTAATGGGTGGATCGGATGTAAGCATTTTAATTTTCGCGTTTTTGTTTCTGTAATTTTGAATTTTGGTATCATGTTTTGTTGAAGTGTTATGTTTTATGATGTTGGGTAGGGTGACAAGGCTCGTGTTATACAAACTTTACTATTTGTATCGGGTGTCAACACACTTCTCCAATCGCTGTTTGGAACCCGTTTGCCTGCTGTTGTTGGAGGCTCGTTTGCTTATGTTATGCCCATACTTTACATTATAAATGATTCATCTCTGCAGCGAATTGACAATCATCATGATGTATGTATGATTTGAGTACTAATTTCAATAGATTAGGAGTTAAGCATCAAACATATAATTTAAAGAAATCTTTGTGCTAAATTGTGTCTGCAGAGATTTATACAAACAATGAGAGCTATTCAAGGAGCATTAATCGTTGCTTCAAGCATTCAAATCGTAGCCGGTTATAGTCAGCTTTGGGGTCTCTTTTCACGGTATATTGATATCAATACATTATGACCCATACTTATTTCCATGTTTCTTTCATTACTAATTTTTGTTCGACTTCTTCTTATAGATTTTTTAGCCCGCTTGGCATGGCACCCGTTGTTGGATTGGTTGGTTTGGGACTATTTCAACGAGGATTTCCCATGGTACGTTATGGTACTGTGTTAAACCAAATTTTTAAACTTTTATTTAGTAAGAGTCGTAAGTTTTTGCACCAGTCATATAGTGTTTTCCATGTTGCTAAAGAAGGAAATATTTATAATTGTTTGTGATCAACCTAATGCATCCTACTTTCCTACATGCAAAAATGACGCATGTTTTAACAAATATGCTTGTAGTACTTATTACTCTGTCACATGAAAATTGCAACCTTTAACTCTATATTTAGCAAGTGTTTTGACTCTTATGAAATGTCAATTACAATAACAAAACATAGAATCTCATATGCATAAATTCTATGTCAATTACATTGATGTCATTAGGTTAGTTATGCTTGAAAGTTGCCAAAAAAAAAAAATTAATTGCAATCTTCATTGCACGCCAAAATGGCTTCTTATAAAAGTAGATGGATCATGCCAAAGATATATATATTTCCTACAAAATATTATGGAAATTAGCCATTTAGCCCACTCAACTTACATAATCGAATGAATTTCTGCTTTACGGCTAGGATCATTACTTACATATTGTTTGTCTAATTTCTTTTTGTTTCTTGCTTCCTTTTTGCAGTTAGGAAATTGTGTGGAAATCGGGTTACCTATGCTACTTTTAGTAATTGGAGTCTCACAGGTAAATTTTCTTCTTACATAAGAACTTTTAGAGCAAATGCTATCTTTTTATCCCATAATGATGTAACACTTTGCTCCTATTGTAGTATTTAAAACAAACAAGACTACTTAAAGATGTTCCCATTTTTGAGCGGTTTCCTTTGTTGATATGCATCTCGATCGTCTGGATCTATTCGATCATTCTAACGGCTAGTGGGGCCTACCGCGATACACCCAATATGACTCAAATGAGTTGCCGTACAGACAGAGCCCATCTGATATCCACTGCCCCATGGTTGGTGTTAATACTATATGTAATTTAATACATTTCAAGTTTTTGCATACATGGACACAAAACTAAAATTGCCTCTGCGTGCGTGGATTTTTAGGTTTAAGTTTCCGTACCCTCTACAGTGGGGTCCACCTACTTTTTCAGCCGGTCATTCGTTCGCAATGATGGCATCGGTTCTTGTGTCAATGACTGAGGTATGCGTGTTTGTCATTAAATCATTATAATTTTTCAAAATTTCGAATAGGTTATTTTTAACCAAATTTGTGTATGGCAGTCAACAGGGGCATACTTGGCTGCATCTCGCTTGGCAATTGCAACTCCACCACCTGCTTATGTGCTTAGCAGAGGCATTGGATGGCAGGTTGGTTTGTATCTTCTGTTTATGTATGCTATTATGTCAGAAAGACTAGTCTAACCTTGAAGTTCACAATTTAATTCGTAATTTGTTTGGTTCAGGGCATAGGTATACTTCTGGATGGTCTATATGGAACCGGAACTGGATCCACGGTGTCGGTGTAAGAATCTAAACTTAAGTACTTCAGACTTGGATTTTTTTAATTAATTATTGTGTGATACAATTTGAACCCTTTTTGAACTAACCCAAGTTATTTTAATTAGGGAAAATGTGGGTCTTCTTGGACTAACCCGAGTGGGTAGTCGAAGAGTCGTTCAGCTTTCTGCTGCTTTCATGATTTTCTTCTCCATTTTAGGTTTGTGTCCTTATCGGTTTATTATTTACTTATTAGTACCCATGATATACATTTAATTAGCTTCTTTATAAAAAGTAATTGTTGTCTAGTTTAGATTCGCATATGGATAACTAAATATATATCTTGTGCTTCTTTTTTTCCAGGGAAATTTGGGGCGGTTTTTGCATCGATACCCTTTCCAATATACGCAGCAGTGTATTGTGTTCTTTTTGGCCTTGTAGGTATGTTCGTTATTACGAGATTTGCAAACTTCTGCTCTACCCCAAATAAATGATAGATTACATAAGTCTCTTTTTATAATGTAGGTGCTGTTGGATTATCCTTTCTTCAGTTTACTAACATGAATTCTATGAGAAACCTTATCATAATTGGGCTTTCATTATTTCTTGGAATTTCAATACCTCAATATTTTGACGAGTATCAGACCATACATCATGGACTTGTTCGCACCAATGCTGGTTGGGTGAGTAGACAATGCATTCTTTCACACATTCATGCATCTTGTGTCCATTTATGGCAAGATTAACTGTTGTTTTGTGTGTGTGCAGTTTAATGCATTCTTGAATGCCATATTCTCATCACCACCAACAGTAGGGTTGATAGTGTCGGTGTTCCTTGACAATACATTAGATGTGGTGAATTCAAAGAAAGATAGAGGGATGCCGTGGTGGGTGAAGTTCAGAACGTTCAGAGGGGATAACCGGAATGAAGAATTCTACACTTTGCCGTTTAATTTAAACAGATTTTTCCCACCAACATAAAAAGATGAAGCGCTGGGAAGCAATTGATCAGAAAGAGAGACAAGTTAGTTACTAACTCCCATTTTGCAGTAATTTTGCGGACAAAAATGTTCCTTAATTTGGGACTGATTTAGGTTTACTTTTGGGTCACAAGTTAAGAGCTAAGCTTATTGTTTTGGTCCATTATTTAGGTATTTTGTGTAGGAGCAGGAGCAGGGTATAAATATCTGAAATGTAGAGCTTTTGATCATTGGTTCCTTTTAAGGTTCTAAACTAATAAAAGGAAAGATAGAGAGATGTTATTAGATTTTTTTGTTCTTAAGTTGTTTGAACCGGATTATGGGGCCGGTCGGTAGGGGCCGCTAGAGCGCTGGTTTCTCTTTTTTATGAGGGGCACTATATAAAAGATGCATGTGCACATAGACGTAGATCGTTTAAAAGACATTAAGAGATGAATTATGTGGTTTTCACATGTGAAGTTTTCTACTGCTTTCTCCTTCGGTAAGCTGTTTACATACTGCTCAGAATAGCATTGTATAAAAGCTGTAATGCATGTCTTAGAAGCAAAATCTAATAGCCAAGATCTCATTCAAAGCGAAATAATGTTCATTACTAGTTTACAAACGCACCTACGAAAACAAATACACAATCGAGAATCAACCATCTTGATAAGATCATGATGATAGTCTCCTCTCCACCATCAATTTAGATAAATTTGTCAAAATGTTATTAAACTAGATATTAGAGGGGTCGTGTGAACGCATGCCCCAACAACAAATTTGATCTGACATAAGTTCGACTACTCGGGTTGACCTTAGGCAGCACCACTCCAAAGTGCAATGGTGCTCACCAACCTAAGCCATGGGTCTTCTTGATGGCCCATTGACCCTGTCCAGGTAAGCACTTTACTCATTAGCATCCTTTACTTTCTATAAACACTTTTCTTCCTTAGTCTTCCACCTTCATACTGATGTGGGAAACGATAAATGCTTAGAACCTGTGAAATTGGTGATCATATATGAATAGGTGATTTATCATTGGCAACATTGACTAAGTGGAAAGTTAAACATGCATGCACAAGCGATTGCTAACATTCGGTGGATCTTCATCAGTAAGAAAGAGCCGTGTGAAACCTTATATTCAGCATCTGCAAAGGGTTTCTACAAATATAATGCTGTTAAGAAATTTAAACAACGAGTAAGCTAAATAACGAGTTGCGGTTGATGATGATTTCCGTTCTCTTGACTATTTGCATTCTTTCATTCGTTTGCTTATTCATAAGTAAATCATTTACAGTATACTTTTGAGTTTTGACACAATCAAACACAAAATGATGCAACTGCTAAAGCTTATTACTATTAATATATCTTTAATTTGTTCAACTATAGAGTTAATAGCATATAAAATATATACAACTTTTACTCATTATTGAATAATCAATATCAAGTGATGAAACTTTATCATGATCACATGGTAATCGGTTAAAATAAGGGAAGTGATACTCACACCATATTTTTTTATTAATGCACCATAAATTATGCATTATAATATTGTACGATACAAACTGTAATGCACAGATTGTGGTGCATTAATTAAAAAAATGTAGTGTGAGTATCAATTCCCTTAAAATAAGTATGGTGAAAGGGAATATGATGCTCTCAAAAAGCTAAAAGTTGTAATTTGGATTGTGTTGATAAATATTGTTCAGCACAGTCCAATACTTTCATATAAACTTCTGGTTATGAAAGTTTTACACATATAAAGTGTTAAAAAGCTATTAATAATCTCTGCTACTTGATGGTGAATTGCCATCAGGTATCTTGCACACATTTGGCCTTTTGGTAATGACAATTTCTTAACAGCAAAATTAAAAATTTGATAAACCATAATCAATACATAACATAGTTGTTGGGTATTATAACTTTATAAGATACTCCAATGTAACCAATCACTAATGAGACCACCATGATAATAATGCAAATGTGGTATGTTTGATCAAATGTGGAATGAAGAGATTGGATATTTACTATTATTCACTACCCTGCAAACTCATACAAACAAAAACGACGACTGTTTGCCAAGTTAAACATTAACAACACTTCCATCCAAGACAAGTGTTCCACCTATATAGAGGTCATTGAAACCTAACCTTCTACGACAACCTTGTTAAGTAAGGACTTCGGTCCACATGGTTACCACATTCATTATTGTTTCATGTTGTTTCTCTAGTTGGATGGCTTCCAAAACGGAGATTGGTTCAAGAGTACTTTTTACACAATGAATTTCTCTTCTTTGCATTTTATCGTGAAAAGAGCAAACAAACATGTGTACCATATATGATATTCACATACTTGTACTTCACTAATTATTGTTTGATTTGTTTCATTTTTTTTTTCAATTCATTATGTTATTGCACAATTTACTGTGACTAGTACATTATCTTGGGGTTTCCTGAAATCCAATTGATTTTGGGTTTACTCCACAAAAAAGTGTAAATTGGCGAGACACTGACTGTGGTGCTTTCAAGACCAACCATCGTCCACCTTCTGTAATAGCCCCAGGCAACTCTCCTGGCGCAGTGGGACAAACCAATTTCATATGTTAAATAAAGGGTGAAGATTTGAATCGGCATTAACTTTTCAAATTACCCAATGTCGTAACATACTTATTTTAATCTGCTGCATCGTAATATACTTTCAAATCTTTACCAATGTACGTAATATTGACAGGTTAGCACTTTAAAAAGTTACAATAATGGTCCCTGCCGTTTGCGTTGGCTTTCACCTTTAGTCCTTTGACATTTTTTCACTTAAAAAAGTTACAATGGTCCATGTGGTTTGCTTTGACTTTCACCGTTAGTCCTAAAACTTTCATCTTTTTCATACACGTTTTTACACATTTTTAAACATGTTTTTACACACGTTTTTATATACATTTTTTACGCATTTTTATACACTTTTTTTACACGTTTTTATACACGGTTTTTTTACACGTTTTTATACACGCTTTTTAAAAATGTTTTTATATACGTTTTTTACACAATTCTATGCACGTTTTTCACACGTTTTTATACACGTTTTTCACACGTTTTATATGCGTTTTTACGTTTTAAACATGTTTTACACGTTTTATATACATTTTACGCATTTTATACACTTTTTTACGGTTTTATGTAAGTTTTTTACATTTTATACACGTTATTTAAAACGTTTTTATATACGTTTTACACAATTCTATGCACATTTTATATACGGTTGTATATACGTTTTCACGTTTTTAAAAATATGTAAAAATGTGCATAAAGCAGTAAAAACGTGTATAAAATTGTGTAAAACCGTATATAAAATATGCATAAAAACAGTAAAAACTTGTATAAAATTATGTAAAAAACGTGTATAAAAACATGTAAAAAAGTGTGAAAAACGTATATACACCCGTATATAAAAACGTGCATAGAATTGTGTAAAAAACGTATATAAAAACGTTTTTAAAAAGCGTGTATAAAAACGTGTAAAAAAACTTACATAAAACCGTGTATAAAAACGTGTAAAAAAGCGTATAAAAATGCGTAAAAAATGTATATAAAAACGTGCGTAAAAACATGTTTAAAAAACGTGTATAAAAACGTGTGAAAAAACGTGTGAAAAACGTGCATAGAATTGTGTAAAAAACGTATATAAAAACGTTTTTAAAAAGCGTGTTTAAAAACGTGTAAAAAAACTTACATAAAACCGTGTATAAAAACGTGTAAAAAAAGTGTATAAAAATGCGTAAAAAATATATATAAAAACGTGTGTAAAAACATGTTTAAAAACGTGTATAAAAACGTGTATGAAAAAGATGAAAGCTTAAGGACTAACGGTGAAAGTCAAAGCAAACCACATGGACCATTATTGTAAATTTTTTAAGTGAAAAAATATCAAAGGACTAACGGTGAAAGCCAACGCAAACGGCAGGGACAATTATTGTAACTTTTTAAAGTACTAATCTGTCAATATTACGTACATTGGTAAAGATTTGAAAGTATATTACATATGCGCAGATTAAAATAAGTATGTTACGTACATTGGCAAATTTGAAAAAGTTCGTTATGTATATTCAGCCTTCACCCTTAAATAAACTATACGGTTAAGTTAAATACAACAGAAAACAATAAATAGAAAGCCTAAAACGCATTATAGTGTGATGTATCATTGTTGTTTTAAGGAACATTCTTACCATTGCAATAAAGGAGTGAGAGCAGATAGAGGCAATAAAATGTGATATAGCAATCTCCGATAAACAGGATCCTCCTGGCTCCAGATGACAGGATTAACTGTTATAAAACCGGAATGAGACTTAAGAAAAATTATCATTGTCGCAAAGATGTATGAAATGAGGAGACTCACTGGATAATCCAACAAACTCTCACAGCCCTAAAGGCAAACTAAAAGTCTCTTTATTACTCTTTGGTAATAAAAGACCAAAACCAAGCTATGGAAACCCCCTCAATGTGGTCTGTTAGTCTGCCTATCCTTCAATGTACACTAATCAGTCACATCTTTTATAAACATAACCGATCATGTCTTGAATTAACTGTTGGGATTTAATACTCATAACAATTATATAAAATCAAATAACATCATCAAAGCATGCGGCGGAAGTAAATAGGAATAATATATGTAAGTAATTAACCGAACAAAAAAGTGCGTACCTTTTAGCAATTCAAGAATCGAACGATGATTGAACAAGAACCAAAACCCAAAACCCTAATTTTAGGGTTTATATATTCGACCTACACAAAAGTCGACCACCAAGATTACAAGCTCAAGTGTGCTTGTTCTTCGTTCTTGTACACACGTACTATTAGCAAATTGATGTGAAAAGCTAGTTTCTTGAATCACAAATAAAACCAAACACTTGTTTCTTTGAGTTAAGCAAAATCGAACACCCTTGGGTGAGGGTATACGACCGGCCACACAAAGAGGGAGAGAGGAGAAAAGAAATTAGGTATATTGGTGATCCAAGATTTTTTTGTGAATGAATACAAGGGATTGTATTTATAGGTAACTTAACTTGGTGACCAAGTTTGAGTGGTATTGGGTTTGAAACCCAACCGATCGGCCAAAGGCAATCCCAAAGGGATTCTAGAACTTTCTCGACTTGTAATTTCATCTCTAGTCCTTATAGTTTATATTTAACGACCGTTAACCAAACCTCGTTGATTATTTAACTATCGTTATGTTTTATTTCGTGACTAATAATTAATAATAACATTTTATATATTAATTATTAACATCAACTCTCATACGTAATGTGTGCAATCCCGAAATCTCGAGTTCGAATCCGGACATACATATATTTAAATATCCATAAAACCTTTCAGCTCCCTCTTGGATATTACTAAATATAGTAATGACATTGGTTAGTCTAGCTTTCACACGCCAACGCCCCAGATCAAATCGAGTATGGTCTCCTGGAAAAACCATTTAATGATTCATCATTTTACTTATCCTTTGTTACTAATACTACATTAACTATGAATATGGATCAAGTCATTTCATAAGTTAACATTCTTTCGTTGTATATGATTGAACAAGATTACCAAATCTTACGAACGTATTCCGGATAGATCTTGGGTATGGCCATACAAACATCTTGTCAACCCTATGAGGGCCCAAATATAGTATTATGCTTTGAAACAAATTCAAAGGAACAAATTCTCTTGACTACAAACATAACTCATGAACTTTGCAACACTTCGAAAATAGCCCTTATAACTACCGCCACGGATAGCGTTAGACTATCTTACACAAATGCACTACATTCATATCGCTTATCCGGTATCTCAAGTATGAGGATAAACACTTCATGATATACTTAATGACGAGATCCATAAAGTATCATCATGTAAAGTTGGGACGAGTCCTATATTCAATTCATTGAACATCATGTGAATCTGGTATGTCCCACGCATCAATATACTTTAAAAGTATATTCTACTAAAACTCGATTTGTCTTAATTCAATGACATTCCCACATCATTGATCGACAACGGACTATTTAGAATAACATAAGTTATTCACGGATTAAACATGCAAATATAGGATATAATATTAAGAAAATGAAAATAAACATAAACAACTATTTTATTTCATTAAAGTAATATTTGTTCATAACATCCTTTATCCAAATACTAATCACAGATCCGCATGAAACTACTAGCTAAACGAAGTCCTATCCCATCAGCATGGTCAGAAGTTTTCTTTTGGCAAAGGCTTCGTAAAGGGATCACTAGATTATCATTTGTATGAACTTTGAGTAGATTGATTTCACCTATGTCGACTTGTTCTCGAACATAGTGATATCGACGAGGAAAATGTCCGCGCCCTTCATGACTCTGTGCTCATTGGCAAATGTTATTGCAGCAGAGTTGTCACAATACACATTTAAAGGTAATTCGATTGAGGCATTACTCCGAGTCCCGAAATGAATTTCCTAATCCAAACAACTTCCATCGCACTTACAAGCAACTATGTACTCGGCTTCTATAATAGACATCGCAACCGTTGTTTGCTTCTTGCTCTTCCAGTCAACTGCTCCTCCATTAATGACAAAGACATAACCCATCCGAGACTTCGATCATCTTTATCGCTTGTAATCACGCATCGCAAAAACACAGAACATCAAGTTACGCATCCGATTTCCTCCATACAAGAGAAACATTTCTTAAGTAGCCCTTAGATACTTAAGAATGTTCTTAATAACTGCCGTGTTTCACACTTGAGTTCGTTGATACCGACTAGTGATATTTTGTGCAAACGCCACATCAAGCCTTGTACATCTCACAAAGATACATGATAGATCCTACACCAAGCATGAGGAACTTTCTTCATGTAAGCCACCTCTTCGTGTGTTGACGCGCATAGTTTATTACTTAAGCCATGTTCAACTTGCATCGGCAAATATCCCTTCTTGGAATTTTGCATCTTGAATCTCTTCAATATTTTATCAATGTAAGCACTTTGGCTTAGTCCAATTAACCGCCTTGATCTATCTCGGTGAGATCTTGATTCCCGAATAAATCTCGCTTCCCTAAGTCCTTCATAGAAAAGCATTTTCCAAGATAAGACTTTACATCTTGCATACTTGGAATGTCTTTTCCCATGATCAATATGTCATCGACATATAAGACAAGGAAAATAACATTAATTCCACTAGCTTTGTGATACACACATGGCTCATCAAGATTTTGAGTGAAACCAAATTTCTTGATCTCTTCATCAAACTTCTTGTTCCATTGCCTTGATGCTTGCTTCAATCCATAAATGGATCTTTGAAGTTTGCATACACGCTTCGGAAACTCTGGATTCATAAACCCTTCAGGCTGCGCCATATAGATGTCCTCATCTAGGCGACCGTTTAAGAAGCGCTTTGACATCCATTTGCCATATCTCATAGTCATAGTACGCAGCTATAGCTATAAGAATCGTAATAGCTCTAATTTCGCACAGGAGAAAATGTCTCCTCATAGTCTACCCCATAGGTTTGAGTATAACCTTGAGCTACAAGACGAGCTTTATAGGTGTGTGCATTGCCATCTATGTCGGTCTTTATCTTAAAGAGCCACTTACTTCCAACTACCTTAGCATTTGGAGGTAAGTCAACCTCTATCCGACTTCGTTATCTTTCATGGATTGCATTTCCCCATTCATTGCAACTCGCCATTTTTCCTTTTCGGGACTCATTATGGCAGCTTTATAGTTAGCGAGTTCACCAAGATCCCCTAACATATTTTCCTCGCCTTCTACGTTGAGACATAGACGCCAGTGCACGCGTAGTCCTTGAAGATCTACGAATGGGAACCACTTCAATCTCGTGGAACGCCCGGACTTTCGTGCTCTACTTGAGGTTGGCTAGTGTTTTCGAGAAGGTGTTGTATCTTTTGATCATATTCCGGATCATAAACTCTCCCATGAATTCATGAGATATGAGATCCTTTTCAAGAAAGTCTCCATACCTAGCAACAATTACTTTTTTTCGTGTGGAAAGTAGAAGTAGTAACCCATAGTTTCCTTTGGGTATCCTACGAAGATACACTTAACAGATCTTTGTTGCGACTTATCGCAGAGTCACGTTTAACAAAGGCCTCACAACCCTGGACCTTTAAGTAAGACAAGTTGGGAGGTTTCCATACCACACTTCATAAGGAGTCTTAACAACCTTCTTAGTTGGAACCATATTCAATATGCGAGCAGCTAGCTTCAAAGCATAATCCCAAAAGGATAAGGGAAGAGTTGTAAGATTAAACATCGATCGCACCATGTCTAGCAATGTACGATTCCTTCTCTCGGATACACCATTTTGTTGTAGAGTATATGGAGATGTGAGTTGTCGGACGATACCACACTCGCCTAGATAATCTTTAAACTCTTGGCTTAAATATTCACCAACTCTATCGGATCGAAGAGCTTTAATCTTCTTTCCTAGTTGCGTTCTACTTCATTCTTAAAACCTTAAATGTTTCAAAGACTTCATGTTTATGTTTAAGTAAATAAACATAACCATAACGACCGAAATCATCAAGAAGGTTAAGAAGTAGCTAGCACCCTTTCTTGACACATGTCTTAGTGGTCCGTGACACGCCAAGATGTATTACACTAAGAAGATCGAAGCCCTTTCTAAACTATTTGTAAAGGTTTCTTGGTCTTCTTCCCGGATATGCAAGATTCACATTTATCAAATGATTCATCATTGATGTCTTGCAAAGCCCATCGTGTTGCATTTGTTGCATGCGTTTCTTGCCTATATGAGCAAGTCTACAATGCCAAAGAAATGAAGAATCCAAATCACCTTTGATTCTTTTATTATTGATGCTAAAAGCGAAATATTTTATCAATCACATTATCATGCAAATCAATTTCAAACACACCATTTATGGAATAACATTAAAGTAAAAACACCATTTAAAGAAACCGAAATTCCATAATCGTTAAATGTATGAACGAAACCAATATATTTTAACAAGGAATGTAAACGACACCCCTAACAATGGAAGGTGCGTAATGACAATCGTTTAATGACGAGACTAAACCCGAAGGTAAACTAAATCAAACGTGCCTATAGCTTCAACGATCGCATGTGCTCCATTACCCACGTGCGGTATTGTCGTCCATAGGCAAGCTTCCTTGCTCCTCTAAGTCCTGCGATGTATTACATATGTGAATACCACATCCAGATCATATACCCGAATTTATTTTATGAGGAAAGCAAATAATTCTATCATCAAAAGAGTACAACAAATCGGCCATGCGGTGCGATTTTTATACCTCTTATTGCGCAACTCATCAAGGTATAGTGGAAAATTCCTCTTCCAAAGGTCCAACCTCGGTGCGGTGATGACAAGCCATATCCTTATTCGGATTCTCACGCTTTTTGGGAGGGTACTTTTTGGGTTCTTGCTGATAAGTGATAACCTGTTTTCCCTTATCAGCTTTACCTTATGATTCGCTCCCAAACAGTCAAGTTTATCACACAAGCTAACCACTTGTGAATGGTCAACCGTAATAAAATTCAAACAGCTCAGAAACAAATGCAATTAAGATCTGGAGAATATAGTGGATTCCACAGGTCGTTAAGTCCCACGGAGGATGAATGGTGTTTAACACGTTCAGATGTCGAATGATCACTAAGGATAGTGATCAGTAAGGATTGTAGAATATTTATACCTAAAGAAAAAGTTTTGTAAATTACAGGGGCTTAAATGCAAATTAAAGAAAATTAAAAAGCTAAAATATATTAAATAAACGCTATCACTATTTTTAAAATTGATGTTTTTGTGATTTATAAAACAAAATAACTTAAATAAACTATTTTAATTAAAACGGAAACCTAAATTATCTAAAAACGTGACCTAGAATGAAAACGCACGTTATATGTAAAAATTACGCAGTCAAGCAATAAAAACGTAAAATTTGTGAAATAAAGTCCTACAAGTGTAAAAACAATTTTCTTACTTACTATATGACAAAGAAAATTTTAGAAAAAGATTTATATTTTTTGACTTTTATATTTTTATTATGAATTAAATACTCTTTTAAACTAATTAAATGATTAAAAATACTAAAACTATTGAGAAAAATCTGAAACTTTTTTGTAAAATACTTTATACTAATACAAAGCTAAGAAAAATACAAAAGGTGTGATAGCTTA
The DNA here is from genome assembly GCA_022545495.1 of Chrysanthemum lavandulifolium. Taxonomy (NCBI): domain Eukaryota; kingdom Viridiplantae; phylum Streptophyta; class Magnoliopsida; order Asterales; family Asteraceae; genus Chrysanthemum; species Chrysanthemum lavandulifolium. The sequence goes on from CM040238.1 coordinate 76,958,437, forward strand.
ATCTAATAAGCTGTAAATAAGCTAAAAAGTACGAATAAGCTAAACGAACAAACAAAGGGTAAGTATTAAAGTGTGCAAGGAACTACCAGTCAAAGACCCAAGGGCAGTTGGTAAGGTGTGTGTGGTGGTGGGTGGCGGGGTTGAATCCCAAAGAATGGCTTTTGCAAAATATTATTTTTGGTATTTTTCTTTTACAAACTTATTAAGCAATATAAGATAAGCAAATTATAAAACTGAAACTTTTTCTAAAAACCACTAATAAGCTCTGATTAAGCTTATGTTTCTTAACAGTGTGCAAGAATTATAATAAGCACAAGATTTAAGCCAAAATGGTTAATAAGCTAGAAATAAGCAAGAGTTAATTCGAAAATAAGCTAAACAAAAGATAATAAGCTAAATTAACAACTGAAAAAGCAAAATGACTTAAAAATAAGCACTGATCAATGTCCAAATAAGCACAAGATTTGATTGATGCACAGGACACTCTTGGTTTACTAGGCACTTTTAAGCTAATTTTTAAGCACTTATATAAGCTAAGAAATGGAAACAAACACTGCAACTAACAAGCTAACCAACTGAGCTTTCCAAAAAGCTAAAGCTTTCACAGTGGTGTTTACTTGGTGAGCTTTAATGAGCTTATGAAAAGTCGGTAAACCATCGAGTGAGGACTCAAGACATCTTGAATGGAATGGGACAAAAACAAGCTACTAGCAACCACATTAAATAAGCTAGAAAATGGAATATTAAGCTTGGGACCTTGAGGCAGCTAGGCTAGCTTTCCAAAAAGCTAAAATTCACAAGTCGAATCTCACTAATAAGCTCGTGTGAGCTTATTAAAATGAGCAGATAACACAAACTTCCTTGCACAGGCACATTTTGGAAAAGTGCTTAAAGAAGATTGAAAATAAGCGTTTATAAGCTAAGTAGAGATAAACTAATATTTTCTAATAAAGATAAGCAAGAAAATTTTAATATTCCAAAAGATGATTAATGAATCTTAATATTAAACACACACTAAAATTTTTAGTTTATTCAAAACGCACTTAAGAAAATTGACTTTTAAATTACACTAAGAAATTGACTTTATGAACTTATAATTAATTCTACTTATTAACTATGTTATATTGTCGTAATAAAAATGATTTAAGCTAAAGTACCTAGTTATAAGCAACTTTGATGTAATTTGTACTCTAAATTCTTAACAAAGGAACACTTAAGGTAAAATTAAAGATGATTTTGACTTTTACTCTAACAAGCATTGGTTTAATTGGTATGTTTGAGTTATTTAGACCAAGTGTGACTGATAACAACCAAGAACAATAACACAAACAAGCTCTAGCACAGTTAATCAAGCAAATCCAATCACCACTTAACTAGACGGTTTTGAACCTTTTAACACTAAAACAGATGTTTAAGCCAAGAAATCTATAAATTAACTTGTACTAACTATGTTTAGACAAGATTAAACTAAAATTAACAAGAATTAACCACTAATATTAAGAAATGCAAATTATGAGAAAATGGCTTACAAATGGTATCCAGCTGAAAATAGATAACAAGGACCAAGTATCCACCCTAATAGCTTACCACTAAGCTTCTAAACTCAAGCAATCCACAATCAACCCTGCTCCATCTTCTTGATCATCTCTTTGCTCATTTTTTATTTTTAACTAATTTTTTTGGTATTTTTGGTAATTTTTTCTTTTGGATACTAAACTGACTTTTAAATGTTTCTAATAGCTTTAATAAGCTATCTAGGAGCTTATGTGACCTTATGAGTCCTTAACAACAACTGCTTAACAACATTCAAACATTCATGAGATTTTTAAACTTGAAAATTTGAACAACTGAAATGAAACTTGAAACTTGAAATTACTTATTGCAAAAGTTGTATAATACACTGATATTACTTAAACAAGTACTTGAAAGCTTTAAATTACACTGGAAGGCTTAAAGAAATAAAAACGATTAAGAAATTTAAAAGTTACACTAGATAGGTATCCACATTGCTTCTTATCCTCTTTATAAAGATCTTTTCCACTCTTGTGTCGACATCTGAATCTTTCCCACCTCTCTTGAGCCATTGGATCTCTCTAATTCATCATATTCGTCCACTTGGAAATTTTGGCGCCAAAAGTCTATTTGAGCAGGTTTTTGCATTTAAAGAAGTTTGGGAGGATGTGGAGGTGGAGGGGAGTGGGTAAACAGGTGTAGAGTGAGGTGGAAAGGTGGAAAAACCACCTGGTTTTGGTTTAACAGGTGTGAGGGAGGAGATGAACAGTGACTGTGGTTTTGGGCGCGTTTGACTTTATTTGACCGCTGGGTATAATAAGAAGGGGGTTCATGTGGGTTATTGACTGGGTCAAGGATTATTTGGCAGGGGGGTCTTTTGTTTTGGTTGGGGATCAAAATATACAAAGGGGGTCCATTTGGTTTTTAATACACAAGGACTAATTTTGCAATTCGGCCAAACTTAAGGGACTGAACCTGTCACTTTTCCAAAGCTATCACAAGGACCAAATATGCCATTCATGAATAGTACAAGGACCACATTTGATTATTTTCCATTTTTTATATTTCCAAGGACTATTTATGACACTTTTTAAACTTTAGGGACTTTTTCTGTCATTTGACCAAAGATTCATTCAAGGACCATTTTTGACAACTTAGAATATTTCAGGGACCTTGAATGATATTTTTCTTTATTTTGATTTACCGTGGACTGTTTTTGACAACTTTTGAAACTTGAGGACTAAAGCGCCAATTATGCAAACTTGATACGTTTTTCATCGATTTTGATATTTTGCATTTAAAACACATAAAACACTTATTTGTGATATTTTTATCATTTTAATACATTTCGAGTGTTTTCGGATGTTTTGGCATTCTAAAGCAGACAAAATGATGAGTATTTAGACACTCATCACCTTACCTTTCCCTTTCTTGTTCGCTAGCGGCTTATTAGGCTTAGAAATTCTACCCTTCGGATGGTCAAACCGCGGTGTAGAGGCCTTCGGGCAAACCTTCTCGTAATCAATGAGCATTGCATGTACTCACCGATTGTCTTCCCAGGCAATGCATATTGTAATTGCACTAAACTATCAAAATCCTTGTTAGGGATCCATTGATAAGGCCAATTTATATGTCATTGGGTAGACATAGTTAAGACGCCCCACTGGTCCATGTAACTCATCATTTCAGTGCGGTGGCGCTACGGGTTTCCTTCTCCTTGCTTGCAACTATGAAGAGCATCTATCAAATCATATAGCTCTACAATCACAGCTTTTCAAACAACCTTGCAATTCTTCAAGCATGAGATTAGGAAGTAATTTTCAAACTGTTTTGCAAGTTTGGATTCATACTCCCGAGCATAATGCAAGCGACCTCATTATACTTGTCATACTCAGATTGCCATGTAGCTTGTGCTTCAAAGAAGTAGCATCACCGCAGTTCGAGGAGGACAAGGCGTAGTCAAATAATTGAGTCTTGTGGAAACCCTCAAGACAATTCGAGTTACCGATACCAATCATTGAAATTCGCTACGGTCAATTCTCTCGATCAAACATAGATTTGAATGACGAGGCTAGTGCAAGAGATTCACTTGAGCCATTTCTATAGAAATAAAAGTTCAAAAGTTAGCACTTTCGATAAGTAAACATTCAAGAAAATAAAATACCCTTTGGTTAATATTCATATTAACCATAGAATTTTCCTTGAATTTTGGATCCTCATTATCATAGTTCCACCACATCAGTTGATCTGCTAGTGGTGAAAGTATAGAATAGGTAATCGTTGAAGAACGATAATTGACAAACAAGTTTTCAATTCCAAAAAGGTATGGGATTTACAATTTTTCCAAAACATTTAATGCAAAACGTAAGCATGTTTCATCCCATCTTATGCCTTAAGTCATAGGTCTCACTAACTAACTTAATTAAGTTGTCTAACTTAGAAACTGCAAATCATAAAGCTGAGGTCTCACACAACAAAATAATTCACCTTGTCATTGTAATCTAGATCAAGGTCTCACATAACTAAATTACAACTTCAAGTGTTTCATATCATTAGATGGCATAAACTTAAATTTTAAAGGGTACAATTTTTGACGTGTCATCAAAACTTATGTATAAAGAAGCATGCATACAACTTTATAACATAATATTTTCGAAAAAACTTACATTAGATTTTAATTGCTAAGATTGAATTCTACAAAGTTTTAATCGATCGTTGAGAAACTTACAACTTTGCACTAAGATGCTTCGTACATATAATGGTTATACTAGGTAGCTCCAATCGAACTCACGGTAAGGAGAGGACCATGTAGCCAAGCATAACCTTAGACATCCTTTCGGTGAGGCGTGCTCACTTCTTTATTAACCCTTTACGTTTGTTCTAATGGGTGAGCCGTTCTAACCATTTAGTACAATCGCATCAATCGATTAAAAGTTCAAGAATTATTCTTAGATAACAAATCAGTTTCGCCATTATTTAGTCCATTTAATTTTCTATTCCATAAAACCCTTTTTGCTTACTAACATGTCAAACAATATATAAACAAAAAAGCACTTTAATAAAAATTAAACACACTCAAATAATATAAACATATAACCCAAAAATCTAACATATGTAAATAAACAATTAGCCACATACATAATTATTTCAATAAACTCTAATAAACAATTCTAGGCGTAAATAAATGCATACATTAACTAGGGCTTTCACCTACAAGGTAGATGAGCCACATACATCGACAAGTCGATTGCGTAAGCCAAAGTTAATAATATACCAATTAGCACATAACGAATTTTTATTAGTTATAATTGAGGTCTTCCCCAATTCAATAATTATTAAATAAATAGAACATGTGTGTATCACTTAACAATTAATCAATAAACAATAAACAATACTCCATGGCAAAACATGCATGTTTCACCATGGATTCCGCATAACAATTATCACCCAAGATAAGCATATTACATGACATATAACAATTATTCATTAATTAACCCCATAAAATTAGCATGCAATCCTAGGGTTTCTACAAGTTTTACAAAATTAAAACCTAATTAAATAAATAGAGGGTAATCGACCCTATATATAAAAAATTAGGGTTTCGAATTCAAAACCCTAGAAACCATAAAAAAAACATGCATATAATCATAAAGATCCAATTTTTATGTGTTTCGGCAATTAATTACATCATATTAACGGCTCATGATGCCACTGTTGGGATTTAATACTCATAACAATTATATAAAATCAAATAACATCATCAAAGCATGCAGCGGAAGTAAATAGGAATAATATATGTAAGTAATTAACAGAACAAGAAAGTGCGTCACTTTTGAAGAATTCAAGAATCAAACGATGATTGAACAAGAACCAAAACCCAAAACCCTAATTTTAGGGTTTATATATTCGACCTACACAAAAGTCGACCACCAAGATTACAAGCTCAAGTGTGCTTGTTCTTCGCTCTGTACACACATACTATTAGCAAATTGATGTGAAAAGCTAGTTTCTTGAATCACAAATAAAACCAAACACTTGTTTCTTTGAGTTAAGCAAAATCGAACACCCTTGGGTGAGGGTATACGACCGCCACACAAAGAGGGAGAGGAGAAGAGAAATTGGCTCATTGGTGATCCAACGTTTTTGTGAATGAATCTGAGGATTGTATTTATAGGTAAACTTAACTTGGTGACCAAGTTTGAGTGGTATTGGTTTGAAACCCAACCGATCGGCCAAAGGCAATCTCAATGGGATTCTAGAACTTTCCCGACTTGTAATTTCATCTCTAGTCCTTATAGTTTATATTTAACGACCGTTAACCAAACCTCGTTGATTATTTAACTATTGTTATGTTTTATTTCGTGACTAATAATTAATAATAACATTTTATATATTAATTATTAACATCAATTCTCATACGTAATGTGTGCAATCCCGAAGTCTCGAGTTCGAATCCGGACACACATATATTTAAATATCAATAAAACCTTTCAGTAACATGATACAGCTGTGAGAACACCATCCTTATTATTTTCTATATACACATCCGACCGCATTTCACAACACTATGTCTCAAGAAACATTGGATCGGAGGACAAAAGGCTTATAATTATTATGGAATTCATTCTCATCACAGCCATTTGACAAGCGTATACACTCAATAAGCAGATGATACCAAAGACTAATATAGAATGAATAATAATAACTTTCTAAAGGTCAGAAACAAAAAATACAGATCAGATTGGAGAAAAGTTACAAACTCTACAGGTACATTTTAAATCTACACATAATGGTTGAAGAGTAACAAAGCAGTTCACAGGTTCCTATAAGAATGCGAAGCACACAAGAGCTTGTTATAGTTTCAATTGTAGCATCACTTCTGGTCAAAGCAATTTTAACTACCGGTGACGTGGCATCAATCCTTTATATAAATAATTATGGTACATAACTTCCAAAAAAAAAGTAGAAATAAATAGATGAAAGTATGAAACTACTGAAAGCTATACATCTAAAAGCCATTGAGAGTTCCAGTTACAAGCAGCAAATCAGCATTACACATTACAAATCAAATGAATCAACTAATAGTTTTGTTACAATGAATATCACATAACATTTCAACTACAGGGTTACTGTTAAAAATTGGTACAACAAGTATCAGCCTTATCCGCGACTACTTATGCGGCACATTCAGATGAAAGACTACGGCAAACATTTGTACCAAACTGTACGCTGCAACAATGAGAAAAAAGGGGCACGCGAGTTTAGAGGCTACATATAACCATAGCTCACAAATATACAAAATCTTTTTGCCAACATGGACAAGTAGAAGAAATTATACAAAATCTATCAACTTTGAACTCAATGATAATGAGTCATTTTTACCTGCTTTGAGCTTCGAATAACCTTCATCATGGTAGTTTGTCTAGGCACATGTGTTACAATTGGAAGATGTTACATCAAATATAAAAAGCCATCACGTAATTAACATAACAGGTTCAAGATGCTCAATCAGGTGGCCTCGCGGAGATGATAGTATGGACAACCAATTAGGAAAAGGTTTAAGACTAGTAAGCTACGTTAATCAATTCATCTACCTAAGTAGATTCCATTTCATTTGAGAAAAGGAACAAGTATAATACAAGATTGATTATATCATTCAAATCATCATAGCTATGAAAAAAGGATTAGATTTAATGTCGACTACAGCAAAAATAACAGTCAGGATTTTAAAATGGTGTAACACAGTCTCTATAACAAAAAATTTATTGAACATTTATAAGTAAGCAAATACTAGCTACAACATGGATTGCCACAACTTATAATAGAAATAAGGATTAGCATGAAAAACGAAGGTGGCTACAATCAAATGTACCTTAGGCTAGTCCCAGTCGTGACCTGGACCGACCTGGGTCATCCAACGCCGTCGCCTTCTCTCTCTAATGACCGACACGACCCGATGCCCAGATAATCGACCCAAAGGATTATTATTATTATTATTATTATTATTATTATTATTATTATTATTATTTTTTATTATTTTTTAACTCAAACATTTTAAACAACAAATTTAAAATTCATTCAAATTAAAAAAAAAAAAAAAAAAAAAACACATTACATTACGAAATTCAAATAAACATTAAAAACATTACGTAACTTATTCAACTAACGTTAAAAACATTACAAAACTCTTCATCGTCTTCGCCATCGCCACTATCGACTTGATTCACTGCATCGACAAGATGTCGATGATTATGAGCACCCTCATGATCCCTACGTATGTACCTTCGTCGGGTTTTTGGTTGTGATGCTTTGTAAGCCTTCCAAGCAAAATCCGCAAACTCCACAAACTCACTAAAAACTTCTTCATCGTCGGAAGACTAAGAAGAACCGAATAAATGCTCGAATGACGACATATTAAAAATTGTGTTTCGTAGGTAATTCGTTAGAATTAGATTGAAGTGAATATAGATGAGAAATGGTGAGTGGTGAATTGTGTTTGAGGTGAAGTTGTTATTTATAGAGTGATAAAATTGGTTTAAAAAGTTTTTTTTTTTTTTTTTTTAATGACCAAACGGTCAAATTTTTAAAAATATATTGATTTTAGCCCAAACGGGCAAATTTTGGTTGGGATTTGATGCCATTTATATCGGTTGGATTTTAGCTCGATGTCACCCATTTTGTCTCCACGACCGATGTAGCAACCAAGCACCACAACCCGGACGCCCGATATGAACATCGGTTGAGGGCCATTATTTTCGTTGCCCAACCGATCTTAACCCAACGATTGCGTCTAGCCTTATAAATTATGTTAACTATTGTTGGCAATAATCTAAGCAGCAATTGATCGCCCATAATCACAAAACTTTCATTTACAAAAGTTACAAATGTATTTTAATTAGCCTCAGAATCGTAGAATTATAATCTAAGTCTTATGAAAGACCATTCGGTCCCGAAGATGGTGTTCTTGTGAAACAGATCTCTTCATTGACCAATTATTTATAAACCAAAACAATTTTTTGTAAAATGTTTTTATCGCTAATTGCAGAACCTGCTCCGCAAGGCTATAGAATGTGACAACACATAATCCGTTCAACAGGATCCTCTTTGTTAAAAGACTCTCAACCACTGTGATAACAGAGTATGCTCATTTTAGGATGATTTGTTAATGGATTTTACGAATATTACTATTTCGCCCCATCTTTAAGTAAAACATCAAAATAAAACAAAAAACCTAAATACTGATAGTATTTTACTAGAAACTAACATCTGAACTCAAAAAGTTAAACATTTCTAAACCTTAGTGGATTGACAACTTAAATACATACATTTCTGAATTGAGAGTAACAACCTTTGTTCAAGTTAAAATTTAAGGTAATCACACAAAAACATTTGTGATCAAAAAAATAGCAGCACATAGGTTCATCACTTCAAGTAGAAGCATATTTAGGAATCAAACCTTTACGAGTTTACGTAAAAGGTTACAGTACATAGCTTCATAACGTGATTAATTCAAAAAAGGTTATGAAAAACAAAGAAACGCACAAACAAGTAGAATAAAATAGATGAAACTACGGAAAGCAACACATCTAAAATCCACTCCATCATGAGACAACAATTCGCCAATATAAGGCATTACAAGCCAAGTAAATCAAACACGGTAATAGTTTTACTTCAACTAAAAGGCATTAACCCTTTATACTTTAACTAAAACTTTGGCATAAAAATAACAATGAACTCTTCAAAAATGAATCATGCAAATTGCTCGCTGCCAGATTCTGCACAATTGAGCTTCGAAAAACCCATATTATGGTAGTTTATCTAGTTACATTTGTTATAACTCAAAAGAAGTAAAACAAATACTGTATTAAGACAACAATATTTGACTACCATAACAAGTTCAACAGGCTCAATCAAGTGGACTCAATCAACGACGAAGCCTATTCCGAAGCGACCAAGGTTCTCGGTCATCGTAGAACAACGAAGCCTATTGCGAAGCGACCAATGAACAGGCAGCTGATAGAATTAACAACCTTTTATGAGAAGGTTCAAAACTTGTAAATTTCGTTAATAATTACATACCTAAGGACACAACATTTCATGTATCACAAAAAGAATACTCCATTTATTCTAATAAAGATGCTCACATAAGTTACTATATTGATTATATCGTTAAAACAATCAAAGAAATGAGAAAAATGATTAAAGTCACGTAGGTTTTAAAGTTAGCGAAAGCACAAAACATTCATTACCAAAAGTTACAAATATCTTTTAATTAGCCTCAGAATCATTGAATCATAATCAAAGTCTTAAAAAGACCATTCAGTCCCGAAAGATGGTGATCTTTTTGAACAAATATCTTCATTGACCTATTACTTTCAAAACAAAACTATAAACTTATTACTAATCAAAAATGTTTTTCTCACGGCCAATCCCAAATGCTAATAGCAGAACCTGCTCCACATGGCGATAGAATGTGACAATGCATATTCAACGGGATCCTTAGTTAAAAGATTCTCAACCGTTGTTGTAACAGAATATGCTCATTTTACGATGATTTGTAGATGGATTTTATGAATGCTAGTAATTCGCTCCAACTTTAGTAAATCATCGAAACAAAAAATCTAAAACCTAACTATCAGTTTTTCAAAGAAAATTGCTAGCCACACAAAACGGCTATGTGAATGAACATAAAAAAAGCAGTTCACAGGTTCCTATAAGTGACATGGAAAATGTAGATATCTTTTGTAGTATGATTTGTTCACAAAATTGTATAAAGAACATTAAAGAGAGACCAACACAGTAACAAAGAAGCTACAGAATGCAACACACTAAAAGCCATTCCATTATATAAAAGACAAAGAAGATAGAAAAACACATTTCAGATTACAAGTAAACTGAATCAAATAATTGTTTTGCTACAATGATTATCCCATAGCGCTACAGCAATAGCTTTACCATAGAAAAAAGTACAGCAATGCGACAAATAATGAAGCACAATCAGATGGGAAATCTGCATCAAACATTTGCATTAAACTGAATTTTGTACACCACTGAAGAAAGAAGGCAAAAGAGATTCATTGCTGCAACACAACAATGCTAGTGAACCATGCCCATACCCAAAAGATTTTTGCAAAAAACAAAATCGCATGTAGAAGAAATCGTACCAAATTTTCAGATAAAAACTTTTCAATAGTAAGTCACACAGTTGGTTGATATGCTTTTGAAAACCACTACACAGCATCAAAAAAACCCACATCACAGTAGTTTGTTTATTAATATGTGCAAGACAAAAATGACAGGTTCAAGGTGCTCAATTGTGCAGCCTCAATTGTAAATTTCGTTAGTTGTTTGATCTATCTAAGCACATTCCATTGCATTTAAAAGGAAGATAACCCACCTAGCTAATTAGAAATGCTTGTATATCTTTGTGTCAAAGTTGTATAAGAACTGCAACCAAAATACCATTCACGTTTTAGAATAATGTTCCTAAAGCAAACATCGATGTTTTAAAAATTTTGAAAGTTTTTAAACATATTTTAACAAATATTAATTGCTAAAACTCATACACCATTCAGTCTTCTTTTTAAACAGATCTCTTTATTGACCAATTATTTATAAAACAGAACCAGGTTTTAAAAAATGTTTTTCTCACGGCCAATCCCAAATGGTAATAGCAGAACCTGCTCCACAAGGCGATAGAATGTGACAACGCATACTCTGTTCAACGGGATCCTCTTCTTATAAAAGTTTCTCAACCATTGTTTAACAAAATATGCTCATTTTACGATGATTTGTTGATGGATTTTACAAATATTAATTCGCCCCACTATTATTAAATCATCAAGGAAAAAAACCATGCCCTAAAACACAGATTCTTTCAAGAAAATTTTTAAAAATTTGTTGATGGATTTTACGAATATTAATTCGCCCCACCATTATTAAATCATCAAGGAAAAAAACCATGCCCTAAAACACAGATTCGTTCAAGAAAATTTTTAAAAATTGTCATTAAAGCTAAATATAAAACATAAAAATATGCTAAAATAATGTTAAACCAACAATTATTTTAAGCATGTGTTAACAACATATATTATTAGTTTTACATATAATGAACAAAACCCTTTAAAATAAAAAGCAATAAAAATGTAATCACATAAAACGGCTCTATGAATGAACGGATAATAAGCAGTTCACAGGTTCCTATAAGAATGCGAAGCACACAAGTGTTTGTTATAGGTTCAATCGTAGCATCACTTCCGGTCAAAGCGTTTACAACTACCGGTGACGTGGCATCGAACCATAAAAATAAATTATTTAAAAAAAGTGTATAAAGGACGTCAGAGACACGTTCCAAATCACACACCCGTTTAAGAACATTACAGAGACCATTACAGAGAACATTACAAAATTGTATGAACATTACAGAGACCAACACAGTTAAAAATAAAGCTACAGGACGCAACACACGCCATTTCATTATAAGAAAGTTACGGAATAAACAAAAACACATTTTACGTTGCAAGTAAACTGTATCAAATAATTGTTTTGCTAAAGTGATTATCCCATAACGCTTCAAATAATTTGATAAAATGTAAATAGATTTTGTAGTAGTATGATTTGTTCACAAAATTGTATGAAAGAACATCACAGAGACCAACACAGTTAAAAATAAAGCTACAGGACGCAACACACGCCATTTCATTATAAGAAAGTTACGGAATAAACAAAAACACATTTTACGTTACAAGTAAACTGTATCAAATAATTGTTTTGCTAAAGTGATTATCCCATAACGCTTCAACAACAGCTTTACTATTACAAAAATGTACAGCAATAAAACTAATTAAGAAGCGCATTCAGACATGAAGACCGCAGCAAACATTTGTATTAAACTGAAATTTGTACACCACTGAACAATGAATAAACAAGAGTTTCACGGCTACAGCACAACAAAGTTATTAAACCATTAAGTCATTAACCCATACCCAAAATCTTTTTGACATAACAAAATCGCAAGTAGAAGAAATCATTCCAAAATTTTCAGCTATGAAGTTTTTAATAATAAATCATACAATAACAGGTACAGGGTGCTCAATCGTGTAGCCTCAAGTAGCATATAGCATATGTTTGCATAACTTTCTATCAAAGTTATATGACAACTGCAACCAAAATATCAGTCGCACACTCGCACTTTAACATGATGTTACTAAAACAAACAGCAGAATGCTTAATCAATAGAACATATGAAAGGAACAAATTTTAGCCACAACATGGATTGTCAATACTCTTATCAAAAAAACAAGTACTAACATGATAAACAAGATGGCTACAATTAAATGTAGCTTATGAATTATGTTAAGTACTGCTGGCAATATTCTAAGCAGCACTTGACCGTCCATAAGCACAAAAATTTTACAAAAAATATAATTAGCCTCAGAATCGTTGAATTATAATCAAAGTCTTAAAAAGACATGGTGTTCTTTTTTAAAGAGATCTCTTCATTGACCAATTACTTATAAAACATAACAAAATTTTATAAAATGTTTTTCTCACGGCCAATCCCAAATGGTAATTGCAGAACCTGCTCCACAAGGCGATAGAATGTGACAACGCAAATTCTGTTCAACGGGACCCTCTTAGTTAAAAGACTCTCAACCGCTGTGGTAACAAAATAAGCTCATTTTACGATGATTTGTTAATGAATTTTACGAATATTAATAATTCGCCCCAACTTAAGTAAATCATCAAAACATACTAAAAACTAACGAACAGTTTTTTTTTCAAAGACATTGTTAAACATAGTTATTTCGAAATTTTTGAAAAGTATAAACAAAAAAAATACATATATACAATTCAAAAATTTTAAAATAACAATGATTAACAAAATCTTTGTAAAATAAAAAGTAATAAAATGTAATCACACAAAACGGCTCTGTGAATGAACGGAGAATAAGCAGTTCACAGGTTCCTATAAGAATGCGAAGCACACAAGAGTTTGTTATTGGTTCAATCGTAGCATCACTTCCGGTCAATGCATTTATAACTACCGGTGACGTGGCATCGAACCATAAAAATAATTTATAAAAAAAGTGTACATGAAGAACCTCAGAGACCCGTTCCAAATCACACACCCACCGGAAAAAGAAAAACATGAAGCTCGGACCGTAAGAAAGGACTCAGATCAGGTTAGAATCTGAGGACTTTGTGACGGTGGGTGAGTACACGCGCCGCTGTGATCCGGTGGTTTTGGATGTGTCATACGGCACTTCCTATCTTTTTAGGGGATGTCTTCTTCATTGGAACTTGTGTATGAAAAGATTTATAAGTGTTAGAAAAGGAATTGTGAAAACTAATGTTTGGTGAGAGTATCATAAACCCTAGTTTTAGATGAAGACTATGAACTATGAAGTGGAAAGAGATGGGATTTATAAACATTAATTTTGGTGATACCTTTCTGGGTATAACTCGGCCCATAGAAACTTGAGGTGGGTTTTCACCTTTTTGGGCTTTTCAGTTTCAAAAAATGTAAAGGTGTGCCAAGAACTATTCCAAAAAAAAGATAACACTATCTCGAAGGTTTATATAATTTGCATGTCATATACTTTTTTTTTTAAAAGCTTGGAATTATATATATAACCCGGCTCAAAGGATGAGACCGGGGAAAAGAACAAGAGATACATCCAAGAAACAGGAACAGTAGCCACAACAAAACCAAGAAAAGAAAAGAAACAAAACAACTACATCCTTATAAAACAAATTTAAAGAAATTTGGTAATCCAAAGACTCCACGAAATTGGGTGAAGAGAATAACGGGCCGAGATCCAAGTCTTTGAAATCCTTTGAATGACAGGGAAGATGTCATCACCTTTGGCACCTTCAACACAATCAGGTGGGGAGTTCACCACCTTATTCCTCCAATTCCAAATCGCCCACAATGCACTTTGAAACACTCCATGAATAACCTTATTAAGCCGCGGGCATCCTTGAGAGACAAGAGATCTAGAGGCAATATCTTTGATGGAGAACGAGGGGAAAGAAGATGGGGGAGTTAAATGCCACCAACTCCAAATTTTCCTCCAAATCGACAAAACCCGAGGGCAGTTTATAAGGATATGGTCGATAGATTCTTCTACATTCTCGCAAAGTGGGCAGAGGGTAGACGAGATATTAACACCACGAGATAAGAGATTGGGACGGGTAGCCAATCTATTTAAAGAAGCTCTCCACACACATATGTTCACTTTTCGAGGAACCCACGAGTTCCAAACATGATGCTCACCTAGATCACAATCTGCAAGAGAAAGGTTTTGGATATATTTTGATAATGAACTAACCTTGAAACGACCCGTGCCATCCATGGTCCACTTCCAACTATCCATTTCCGTTTCATCGTGAGAGAGGGAGAGACTACTGATAACAGATGTAAGAGTAGAGACGTCATCAATGGCTCTGCCACGAGGTGGCAATCTCCATTCCCAGTTTCCACCCCAAACACCATTAAAGCACTGCCAACGGTCTCTAATTTTGCAATCCTTGACAGTTTCTAACGCATAGAGGCGAGGAAATAATTCCATTAACCGTAACCCATTCCCACACCACAAGTCTTTATACTTTTAAAGTTTTTATTTTATAAATCTACGAGATTAGTCTTGGTCCGTGGCGTTATGGCGGCGTAATTTTTAACCGAGGTGATTGTGCATTAATAAATAGTAATATAATCCTTTTTTTTTTTCGGACGGCGAATTTTTAGTAAAGTGATTGTGCATTAATAAATAGTAATATAATCTTTTTTTTTTTTTTTTTTTGTACCATGTTCCGGCCCATTTCGTCTCAGAAGAATGCATCTTAGTTTATTCTGTAGTTGTCTTGTAGCTACTGATCATTGCGTTTAATATATACTTATAATTATTATTGAAGAGAGTTATTTTAGGTATCAAACTATTTTTATATACTAAAAATCTTATCTTCACTTTCCATCTAAAAAGAAATTAATGGTTAAGATTAAAAGATTTTATTATTTCATTTATTTTTATAATTTAAATATCTCTTAAACCGTTAATCGTTAAGCCAAAATAATTACACTATCGCGACGAGCATTTAATTATCTTATTATAGATGGGCATTTTGATATACTTTCGAAAAAATATTTTTTCACGTTTTGCCTTTTTTCTTTTTCCGAATCGAGATTTGCATTAAAATCACATGTGATTAAACAATAATTTGAATATCACATGTAATAATAGTGTTAAATCACATATAATATTATACTAACATCACATGTGATATGTAATATCACATGTGATATTAGGTTAAATCACATATGATATTCATATGTGATATGTAATATCACATGTGATGTTAGTATAATATCATATGTGATTTAACATTTAAATCACATGTGATTAAATTATTATTTAATCACATGTGATTTTTTTTCATGTAAATTTCAAGAATGAAAAATGTAAAAAAGAGAGAAAAAAAATTGAAAGTATATTAAAGTGCATATTGATGAAAGATAATTAAATACTTTTCAGAATGGTATATTTTTTAGTTAACGATTAATGGTTTGAAATATATTAATACTTAAAAAAGATGAAAGTGGTATTTTAAATTGTTGTGATTAATCTCATCCATTTTATCAAATAAAAATAGAGTGAAGATGAAGGTGGTGATTTCTTGATATGTAAAGAATGATTTGTCTCAAATGATCGTAAATCATTATTATTATGCTTAAACTTGTTTAAAAAGTATTAGATAATGAGATGGGTTATTTAGAGGATAAGAAAAAACAAAAAACGATGAACAAATCTTGACCACACAAATCATTAAATCTAAGAAACAATCTTTAAGGAAAAACATGGAAGAACCTAAAGTGAAAATTCATACCATATTTTTTAATTAAACCCACTTTCACATCTCTTTTAAAATATCGCATATCTAAAAGCGAAACCGTAAACCGTTAACCTACAAAATTACACCATCGTGGAAGATTTAATTATCTATCAATAGAGAGACTTTCATATACTTTCGACAAACTTTTTCTTTGTTTTTTAATTCACTTTTTTAATTGAATTTTTTTGCTTTTATATGTTTCGTTTGTTTTATACATTTTATCCGTTTTCGCCAATTTTTACCATTTTTCCCTTTTTTCATCCTTTTCGTATGCTTTTACGCTTTCATATGTATTTATCCGCTTTCATAAATATTCATTCATTTCTTACGTTTTCTTCTTTCATATGTTTTCGTCCGTTTTATACATTTTCGGTTGTTTTCGACGTTTTCATATGTTTTCTAAATATCACAAGTGATTTTCAACTAATAATATATAACATGAAATTACACGAAAATCATAAGTGATTATAGCTAAAAATCACATGTGATTTTAACCAAATCATCTGTAACACGAAGTTACCTAAAATCACATGTGATTGTTGACTAATGTTTTGTAACATGAAACTTACCTACATATCATTAATCATATCACATGTGATAAGATCTCAAATGGGAGGTGATTTGCACATCTAAAAGTATTGTCTTGACATTTATACACTTGTGATATTCGAATATCAAAATGATTTTCTAAATATCACAAGTGATTTTCAACAATAATCTATAATATGAAGTTACCGAAAATCATAAGTGATTATAGCTAAAAATCACATGTGATTTTGACCAATCATCTATAACCCGAAGTTACCTAGAAAGCACATGTGATTATTGACTAATGTTTTGTAACAAGAAACTTACCTACATATCATTAATCATATCACATGAAACGTATGAATAAGGCCAAAATGTATTAAAAATAAAAAAAATAAATAAATAATGCAATGTAATCACGAAACGTCTGAAACGACAAAAACGTATGAAAATGAACAAAAAGCGATGAAAAGCAGAAAACGTATGAAAATGAACAAAAACGATGAAAGCATAAAAAGTGTTAGAAATTAGACATTCCATAGTGAAGAGTCGGTCACCCCAAATATAATCTAGCATAAGTTAGCTCGTAGACATTACGTTATTTACTAGTTATTTAGTTAGCTATTTAGTTTAGTGCAACACCGTGGAGGACAGACGAGTCTTTACCCACTGTATGCACGATCCACATTCGAAGGAGGACGTTTAGTATGTAACTATAAATACCTCTACCTCCCAAGTGGGGTTGGACCTTCACTTAATCTAACCTTCTTTTTTGTTTATTTTCTCTCTAGAAAGGCTCCCATCTTCCACTTTCTCTCTAAAACTCATATTTACGCCCATATTTGTGATTGTTTGTGTGTTTGTGAAATCCAATATGTTACATGGTATCAAGAGCCATGGTTTGATCATCTCTCTTACATGCTCTTGGATTTCTAGTGGTTTTATATGGTTTTTGGGTTTGAAACGGTTTAGTGGTTTTTGCATCATTTGGATCATTTCTTGTGTTAAAGTTTGAATTTTGAGTGTACTTTTGTGTTTAGAATCATTGTAAGTGCTTGGGTTTTGATTTGGAAAGCTTGAATCACTCTGGTTGGGTTAGTTTTGGATTGAAAAGTGTTGTGTTTGAACTTTTCTTGGTAGCGACTTGAGTCTCGGATTAGTTTTCTTGGTAGCGACTTGCTTCTATAATTATTAGCGACTTGTAGTTGTGGTGGTAGCGACTTGAGCACTAGCGACTTGTCTATTGAGACAAAGCGACAAATAGTACAAAGTAGTGGCTGTACCACTTCGGCTAGCGACTTGTTCAACATAGCGACTTGTCCTTACTATTTTCAGCGACTTGACTTTGTTGTGGGTAGCGAGTTGTTCTTTAGCGACTTTCCTTCTTAGCGAGTTGTTCCTGTGGAAAACTAGAAGGGGGGGTTGAATAGTTTTACCAATTTAAAACTTCCTTTTAAATATTTAGATCGACTTATGTCAATCTATTTGATTGTTTATGTTGGACGTTGATAAATAGATATATAAACATATAATGAAAGATAAAGAGTAAGAAGCACATCACCACGACCAAGTTATTTATAGTGGTTCGGCTACAAGGACACCTTCCTTGCCCTACTCCACTCCCGAGTCACCTACTCGAGTTCGTAAGCACTACACCAACTCCTTATGGCGGAGAAGCCTTCACAACTTTTTCGGTACAAAGCTAAATACCGAGTTCTTTCACACCAAGGCGAACCACACCTAACACAACGTCGCCTACCCTTTATACGGTGCTAGGCTAACCACCGAGTTCTTTCACACCTTAGAGAACTAATCCTATCACAACGTCGCCTACCCTTTATTAGGTACTAGGCTAAGCACCTAGTTCTATTATGGAGGAACTACTACCCTTCATGACACAACACCTATTATCAAGGAGATCTACTCCTTGTTACAACACCATCAAGGATATCACCATCCTTGTGAATAAATAAACACTTATATGTATAACGATGCACCTCATCGATTATACGACCTAAGCATTCTTCTCAAATGCTACTTGATTTGATTCTTCGGCATCCTTCACTAATGCCTTTGACACAACGCTTGGCATCCTTCACTAATGCCTTCGTCTTGACACCTTAAGCATTCTTCACTAATGCTTTGACGCGGATGATCAGCATCTTTCACTAATGCTTTCATCTTGACACTTTCGGCATTCTTCACTAATGCCTTCAACCCAACATCTATGGAAAAAGGAAGAACTATCAACAAGAGAACCTTCGTTGTCTTGATGATGACGAAGCATGGCAACTCATGGACTTGAGCTTGCACGTCTTCAAGATGTGGTGATCTTTCCTTTAATAGGAATCTACAAGATCACACAAAAACAAAAGAGAAAAGCTACATAGATCTCTTGGATATGAGGTTAGAGGTTAGAATACTTGGGGAAATATGTGTGTAAAGGGATGAATAGAAAGGAAGAAATGGCTCTCTATTTATAGAGGAAATTCACCATCGCTTTCCGGATCCCACGGATCCTTCCACTTGGGATCCGGCTAGCACAAAGCTAGGGATCCGTGGTCCGCTCCTCTTTGCCCATGGGTATTTTGGGTTATGAATCATGGGTCATGGGTTATGGGTTGATCCATGGTTTTCAATCTAGATACAATGTACCTTAAGGATACATTGAACTTGTGTAAGTGGTATATATAAAACCATGAGTTATGGGTCAAAAACCATTTGCTAGTTTTTATCTATTTAGTATATACTTGCTTTTACCCATTTTAGTATATACTTGTTTTTAACTATTTTAGTGTACTTAATATAAGTATGTATTAACCCAATATGTAAACACTAGTTGTTCTACATATGTATCTAACTCATAGAGTTACTTAAACTTGTTAAGCCAATATGTAAACACTAGTTGTTGTACATGTGTATCTAAAATATAAAATCACTTAATCTTGTTATAGTGTTTTATGTGAAACCGTAAGTGTGTTAGAAAACTATTAGTTCAAACCATTTACGTATTTTATTTGTTTCGTTAATATGATTTTACTTTTGTTATCGACAAAACATTAGAAGATCGTAAAATATAAATAAACGTTTTACGACTTATTTGTATTAACAATCTCCCCTTTTGTTGATGACAAAACATAAAATTATTTTAAGGAAAAGCTAAAATTGTAAACGTTTGAATTTGTAGTTTTACTTTCTTCTCCCCTTTTGTCGAAACAAAAGTGTTTGAAGAAACTAACACAATTTTATAAGAAAAGTTATAAAAGATGTAATGAGAGCAAGTGACGGAATGGTACTCGTCTTAACTCCCCTTGACGAGTCCATTCCTTTGAAAAAGGCGTCAAGGACATAATGTAAAATAAGCTACTTGTGTTTGCAATTAAGTTTGCAAATGGTTCGTCTAAGTGATGAAAATGTGCTCCCCCTAATATTGCAAAGTTGCAATGGGGTAGCATGAAGTGTAATCCAAAAATGGATTAATTTGCAAATGATTTTGCAATATTGTTTGACACAAAGCTCCCCCTAGCTTTTTTGGTGTCAAAATCTTCATGTGTTATTTTGAAAATCTACAAAGAAAAGATTAGAAAAACAAGAGTATAGTGCATAATTTCCTACAAAAGAGACTCAAGTTAGTAGAAATTTGTGCTTGCATACCACGGATCCCACGGTTCCCTTCAAGGAGGGATCCGTCTAGTTAACGTGAAGGGATCCGCTATTTGTTCAGTTTCTTGAGTGAAAAAATGTCAAGGAGTGCAACTTGAGGGAATGAGATAAAAGTACAATATAACAAGCACAACACACATAATAGTCATGGCATAAAAGTATTCATTCAATAAAACAAAGAGATACACAACCAAATCTCTAAAAACTAAGAGAATGATCTAGGCAAATAGATGCTATTAATGCTAATAAGTCAACCCAAACTTAAGATTCGACTAAAAAGCTTAATTACTAAAAGATGTCCTAAACGTTCTAGGTTTGAGCTTATGACTATTATGGTTATTTTGGTTTAGGCTTGTTAACCTCTTCGAAACGTTCGAGGAGGTGATGAAACATGAAACGATGCTCTTCGCGTAATTCATGTATCAACCTTTCAACGTGTTTACAATGATAGCAATCCTTGTTATGGTTTTGAATTTCTTGAAGTGAAAGTTCAAGTGAAGTGGGTTGAGGTTCTTTAAATAAAGGAGGATTTGGTTGAGACTCATTTAGTGGTGGCTCTATAATGCTTGTGGCTAGAGGTAAAGAGACATCAACTTCCATTTGGTCAAGTGGTTGCTTTTGATGTCTTCTCATAATCCAAAATGGACTATTGGGAGGGATGATAGAGTTTGCTTTTGGATCAAGTGTTGATTCAACATTTTGATTTTGTGGCTCAATCTTTTCATGTGAATTGGATGGTAATGGTGAAAGATGAGATGGCCAAGAGGGTAAGTCTTCTACATTGTGAGAGTGTGAGAATGATTGTGAAGTATCTCTAGGTGCTAATGATGTTGGTTGAGTTGTTGGGGGTTTGTTTGCTATGGTAGAATTTGGTGAAGATATCCTAGATGGAATCTTATTCTTGGGGATTAGTTTGATTGGTTTTCTTGATGTGGGAGAAATCCTAGCATTGGTGGACTTAACCGGAGATGATTCGGTTGAAGAAACTTCATGTATGATTCTAGCAAGTTTCTTGGGTGGTTCTTGGGTGGATGAATAAGCACTAGGAGCTTTTCTCATATTGAAATGACTAAGGAAATGGTTGCAATTGCGATATTTGTGTGAGATGACTAAGATGTTTCTAGGCAATGTGGTTTATAAAGAGAGGATCTTGGCAATTAGTATTTAAGACTTAATCCACTAATGTTCTTGGAAATGTGATGATTGACATGCACAAGGTTGAAATTGAGTTTCACGATCTAGGAACTCATTTAAGATGAGGTGGAGTGTTTGGGTTAGCAATGTTAGACATATCATGTCACCGGATCCCACGGTTCCTCCTTGGAGGATCCGTCTAGGCTATTCCTAGGGATCCGGCCTCGCAGATTATGATGATTTGAAATGGGGTTTCTAGAAGCTAAAGCCTATCTTGTTTTGGGTGTTTCACTCTCTAAGTGCTTTAGGAAGAGAGGGTACTTAAATGATCATGAGTTATAAGTGTTTGTGCACATGATTGCTTTTTATGGAAGAAGGAAGGGACAAGAAAACTACCAATGGATGTCCAAGGATAACACTAGGAGTTATGAGGGTGACAAGTTATAATAAATGATCCTAGTGATCAGGTTTTAGCTTGAGGTGATATTAAAAAATTTCAAGAATTGAAAAACTAATTTTTGTCTTACCTTGAGATATAGAAGACTAAAAGCAATTTCCTAAAATTGTTTAGCTTGTTTTCCTAAGTGTTTTGAGAGATGAGACTTATTTTGTGAGTGGTTGAAGCGGAAGTATGGTTAGTATTAGATGTGATGATAGAATCAGACTAAGATCGTAAGTAAGCCTTTAGTGAGTCTAATCC
This sequence comes from Chrysanthemum lavandulifolium, assembly GCA_022545495.1. Taxonomy (NCBI): domain Eukaryota; kingdom Viridiplantae; phylum Streptophyta; class Magnoliopsida; order Asterales; family Asteraceae; genus Chrysanthemum; species Chrysanthemum lavandulifolium. The sequence continues at coordinate 76,980,866 of CM040238.1, forward strand.
TTTCTCATCCCTGACGTGGACTTAGTTGGGTTCTAAAAAAACACATGCTAAGCTAATGTGATGTTATCTAGAAAGCAGTTTTAATGTGCTAAATGTTGCATTGTTGATCCGATGTCACGGATCCCACGGTTCCTTCAAGGAAGGATCCGCCAGCTAATCCTAGGGATCCGCATCTGCAGATCGTAATCAACACGTAACCAAAAATGATGTGCGATTTTGTACACTATTAAATCTATGAAACAAGCAATTTAGAAACAAGCAAGCCATCATAAAGCACCGTAAACAATATCCAAAATTCCATAAACCAACAATGCTAAAAGAAATCATTCAAACATAAGATAAAAATTAAACACATTCCTATTGTCTCTTTCGTCAATTCTTCCTCTTTCTTTTGACGGCTTAGTGAGATTGTGCGAGGTTTTGAATCATGCCTCTTATTTGTTTGTATTCGCGGTCTCGTTTGGAATGGTTGGAAGTTGTTCGTGGTATTCAAGAATGTCCAATTTGATGTTGGATACGGGTCGATGTCCTCCTCATCTTCTTCTTCCTCTTCTCCGCCGAGGAGTCCGAGAGGCTTCGGGTTTCTCCATTGACCATGAACCGTTTAGATGGTTGTTTGGTAAGGGTACCATGACGTGATCGGAAAGGTAATGGTCATCGTTGATAGGGATGGTTGCAATGCACTAACGTACTTACAAAGTCGTGTTAGGAGCATACCATATGGGAGTACCATGTTGAAGCTTTGAATACCCCAACCATTCTCCTTACCATGTAATAGGCAAGATTAAATGGCCTTTGGTGGATAAGACAATAGATCATTTGCACAAGGCATGCGTTTGGATGATCTTTGTTTCCAACTAGGCTAATGATGTTTCTCTAAGGATTTCTTCCCATTTTCTAAACATGGGATGCATTTCAAAAGTTCCATTTTAAAGGGATTACGGTGAATTAGCTTTTGTTACGATCGAACGGGATTGGTCGGTCCTAATCTTAAAGATAGTATCGCGAATGGTTTCGGGATTGTCGAGAGGAGTGTTGTAAAGAGGCTTAGGATCAAGTGCAAGGTTTTGAGCGTTAATTGCCCAATCTTGAGAGTACATACAAATTCCTTCACAAGGAATGCGAAGAATTTGAGCAAAAGTGTTGAGAGGAAGAGTAAAGTTTTGTGTGTTGATGATAAAGGCGATTGAGATGCTATTATCGGTGTTTCTAATGATCCTAAAGCTTTGTAAAACTCAAAATGAAAACCGGACAAATTTGTTCATCAATGTCAAGAAGACAATCAATGTTGATTGTCGAGAAAACTTGACGAGTGTCGGTATTTTCAAGGAAACATTCCTTGACTACACGACCTTCGTGAATAAGTCGTTTTGTGAGGCTTTTGAAAATTTTACGGTTAGTTTTGGTGGACCCCTTTACGATAGTAGTGAGTAAGATAGTGGACGGTGTCATGATGATCTTGTTGAGTGGCTTTGGGCATGGTTGGTCCTAGAAATACAAATTTTCCAATTAGGTAAAATTAGTTGGAAATGGGTTTATGGTTTTGGTTTGTATTAACAATGTTGTGAGCACAATGTGATTTAGTTAAAAGCCCCTTTCACGATTAATTTGAAAACCCTAATTAAATTAATTTGATTAAAACTTAAGGAACCATAAACCCTAGAATGAAGATGATGAAAATTAGAACAAGTTAATGTAATTACTTACAATGGTATTCTAGGAAGAAATGCTTTGAGGTTATGAAAGCCAATGAGGATGGATGCGATAGCTTGGTCGTTTTGTGTTATGAGAATAGAGGAAAAAGATCAATGGTGATTTTTGAAAGCGTATGGTGAGTTCTGCTCCACGGTTCCCCGGATCCTTTGTATTTGGGATCCCGCTAGTACAACTAGAGGATCCGCTATTAAGAAAAAAAAAAATTGTTTGACAATCTTTTGTAGTATGCTTACGGAATAGCTTACAAAAAATAGTTCGGAGGTTTTAGATGACGATTGTTTTGAATGACGGCTTTTGATGAATCTCATATCGAGGATGTGATGGCGTTAAAAAATTATTCCCTATGACGAGAAAGGTGGAAGAGTGACGAAAGAGACTTCTAACGCTCTTAGTGTTATAATAATCAAAGTAGTATTTGTGAAAAAATTAGAACTCAAGTATCCTATCTAATGAAAAGTAGAACATACCTTTATGCTTCTTGATTTGGTATAAAACCAAAGATACTTCATGAGCTTTTAAAGTAATCCTTTGTACTTGATGTACTTAAGTTGTACTTGATGTACTTAAGTTGTTGACTTCATCTTTGAGTGAAGATTTTGGAGAATTCTAGCATGAAAATTACTTGAGAACGGAATATTGTTAGAATCATCTATCAATGTCCAACAAAATGTTTTAACAGAAAATATGATTCAAAGAAAAAAAAATCCTTCTTTGTAGTTTTCAAACATACACGGATCGTATCAAGTCTTTAAAGTACAATATACTTTAAGAAACTTGGTTACGAAGCTCTGGTACCAATTTTGGAAAACTAGAAGGGGGGTTGAATAGTTTTACAAATTTAAAACTTTCTTTTAAATATTTAGATCGACTTATGTCAATCTATTTGATTGTTTATGTTGGACGTTGATAGATAGATATATAAACATATAATGAAAGACAAAAAGTAAGAAGCACATCACCACGACACAAGTTATTTATAGTGGTTCGGCTACAAGGACACCTTCCTTGCCCTACTCCACTCCCCGAGTCACCTACTCGAGAGTTCGTAAGCACTACACCAACTCCTTATGGCGGAGAAGCCTTCACAACGTCGCTTAACCTTTTTCCGGTACAAAGCTAAATACCGAGTTCTTTCACACCAAGGCGAACCACAGCTAACACAACATCGCCTACCCTTTATACGGTGCTAGGCTAACCACCGAGTTCTTTCACACCTTAGGAGAACTAATCCTATCACAACGTCGCCTACCCTTTATTAGGTACTAGGCTAAGCACCTAGTTCCATTATGGAGGAACTACTACCCTTCATGACACAACACCTATTATCAAGGAGATCTACTCCTTGTTACAACACCATCAAGGATATCACCATCCTTGTGAATAAATAAACACTTATATGTATAACGATGCACCTCATCGATTATACGACCTAAGCATTCTTCTCAAATGCTACTTGATTTGATTCTTCGGCATCCTTCACTAATGCCTTTGACACAACGCTTGGCATCCTTCACTAATGCCTTCGTCTTGACACCTTAAGCATTCTTCACTAATGCTTTGACGCGGATGATCAGCATCTTTCACTAATGCTTTCATCTTGACACTTTCGGCATTCTTCACCAATGCCTTCAACCCAACATCTATGGAGAAAGGAAGAACTATCAACAAGAGAACCTTCGTTGTCTTGATGATGACGAAGCATGGCAACTCATGGACTTGAGCTTGCACGTCTTCAAGATGTGGTGATCTTTCCTTTAATAGGAATCTACAAGATCACACAAAAACAAAAGAGAAAAGCTACATAGATCTCTTGGATATGAGGTTAGAGGGTTAGAATACTTGGGGGAAATATGTGTGTAAAGGGATGAATAGAAAGGAAGAAATGGCTCTCTATTTATAGAGGAAATTCACTCATTGTTCCCGGATCCCACGGATCCTTCCACTGGGATCCGACTAGCACAAAGCTAGGGATCCGTGGTCCGCTCCTCTTTGCCCATGGGTATTTTGGTTTATGGGTCATGGGTCATGGGTTATGGGTTGATCCATGGTTTTCAATCTAGATACAATGTACCTTAATGATACATTGAACTTGTGTAAGTGGTATATATAAAACCATGGGTTATGGGTCAAAAACCATTTTCTAGTTTTTATCTATTTAGTATATACTTGCTTTTACCCATTTTAGTATATACTTGTTTTTACCCATTTTAGTGTACTTAATATAAGTATGTATTAACCCAATATGTAAACACTAGTTGTTCTACATATGTATCTAACTCATAGAGTTACTTAAACTTGTTAAGCCAATATGTAAACACTAGTTGTTGTACATGTGTATCTAAAATATAAAATCACTTAATCTTGTTATAGTGTTCTAAAACCGTAAGTGTGTTAGAAAACTATTAGTTCAAACCATTTACGTATTTTATTTGTTTCGTTAATATGATTTTACTTTTGTTATCGACAAAACATTAGAAGATCGTAAAATATAAATAAACGTTTTACGGCTTATTTGTATTAACGAGTTCTTAGCGACTTGCCCATAGTGAGTTGTTCTTTAGCAACTTGTCGACAGCGAGTTGTTGCTTTAGCGACTTGTGTCTAGCGACTTGGTTTGACTTGTGCTTTTAGCGAGTTGTTACTTAGCGACTTGTATTCATAGTTAGTAGCGGTTTGAACATTCCATTAGTGCGTTTTGTTGACTTTTCCCGACAAAACTTCAAGCGGCTGGTAACTCCGTTTTGTTCTAAACTTGAACGTAAAATTTGAAGTAACTCCGTTTTGTTCTACCCATCAAAACGACTGTGAGAAAGAGGAGAATGGCACGCCGAATGAATTGGGTCAACCCTCGAGGCCTAAATCCGCTCCGAACAAAAGTTATTGAGGTTTTTAAGTTTTTAGACCTAAATTTCTTCGTAAAATCGTGCAACAACCAACCCAAATCACAATCAAACAACATCTCTGCTAATCCTACAAACAATCATAAGACCTAACACACAATTGTCAATCATTGTGTCGTTCCATCAGTTATCTTAACACGTTCTATTGGTCACTATATCACGGTTTCTTCTTGATTTTGTAAAATCCCGCGAAAGAATCTATTTCTCGGTTTAAATCATAGACTTGTAAAATCCCGTGTATACTACAACATCATGTCTTACACTACCGACCCAAGAAATTTGAATACTTAAATTGTATGATGATGTAGGCAACAATGATAATGTATGCTACATCGAAGCGATTAAAGATGATTGAATCAAACAATGAGGATGTGATATCTCCGGGTTCAGACTTTGAAGAGACAGAAATGCACCAGTCAATGTTACAGAATGCTTGTGCAAAGGATAATGAAAGTTGCATTGAACCTTATCGACAACTTCATTCACACCTCACGTTACTTTTATCTATGGGAAGTAAAGCGAACATTTCTTGCACTTTTCCGTCAAGAATTATCAACGTTCACAAGCACATTATTCTTAAACTTAAAACAATTGGAGCTACAACTTGACAAAATAAGGTTCAAATGATAGTTCGGTCTTTGCACTTCGGTGATCTACAAACAATTTGGTCATTCTTCAATGGTGAATATACTTTGGATTATGATGATCATATGGTGAAAAGCGCTTCAAGGATCACTTGGGATGGAAGCAAATGTGTTCAGAGAAACATTAATCCAACTCTTGGATAATGTTAAGAAGTATATTGAGGAAAGTACACTGAATGATGACAAGGTAAATGAAGGTCGGGTGAAAGAGTGTCGGTGCAATTGAGAGATAGTTGTGATGAGTCGGGTAATGTGTCGGTTGATGGATCGGTTAGTGCGAATCTGAGGACTCGAGGCGAGATAAGCTTGAAACAACCAATAGTTCGATGACTCTTGTTTCACATGATGTGGATGCGAGATATCGGACCGATAAATGAACAAATTTCATGTGATGAGGTACCTTAAGCTATTCAACATAGTGCATCGCTAATGTAACTAAACAAATTAATCTTAACGTTGAACATGATTCGATAAATGTTCCTTGGTTGAGGTGAGTCTAATAATTTCAAAACTAATGATATGGTTGATAAAAAGGATTTTGATGAACTTTCAAACAAATTCTCAAAACTTGAAAAACATTGCATTTCACTTGAAATTGCAATGCAAAGAAAGGAGGAAAGTTTTCAAACTAAGAAACCATGTAAAATCCGAATTTCTTGAATTTCGTGAATTTTTGAAATAAACAATTTAAAAGCTCGACAGGGCCAAAACTCGACTATCAATAATTTGAAGAAACATATTTTCGATATGCATGTGAAAAGTAATTTGGTTACAAGTAATTCTGATGTTAATGCTATTGATGATATTCAAATAAGAAATGATGAATTAGCGGTTTGTGTGGCCAAATTACTAAAGGAAAATGAGTCTTTGAGAAAGCATCACATAGAACTAAGTGACTCTATCAAAGAAGCTAGAACTAAGTCAATGGAACAAACAAACTCTTTGATAGTAAAATTGATGAACTTAAAGCTCAACCGGGAAAAGTGTTTCGCTATTGTTGCCTTAAAAATGAGTGAGAAAAACCTTAGGGAAAAGTGTGAACACTAAGTTTACAAAACCACCAACCTTGGGAAGCGGTTCTCATCCCACTAGAGACCGCCGGTTGTTAGACAACCGGCGCATTTAAGTCCGAACAAACAAATTTTTCAAAAACACGGTTTGCCTCCCAATTTGATGTGAAACAAGTTTTGTCAAAACCGGTCACTTCACGGGTTACCTAAGAATAATGCTTCTAGCTCGTTAACCCTCAACAAGTAGCTACTTTTACTCCCGGCACATGTAGGAATAGTTCGAAAGCAAGATGTCAAAACCAAGCATTAAAACCAAGAATTCATATGATATGAATGACTTGTGGAAGAACTATTTTCTAGAAGAAGCTAGGAAAAAGACACAGATTTGAAAAGACGGAATTTTAGGTGCAAGACCTAGGGTGATGCACTCCACGAGATTTCAAGGCACTGCTAATAGTTGTAAACCATTACCAAGGAACCCTCAACTAAACACTAGGGATTGGCTTGGATCTAAGAGTAGTTGCATTTCGAATAAAGTTATTCCCATTGCAGATTACTATAAGAACTCTAGATCAGTTTCTGAATCCAAACAAGCAATTTGCTCAAATTGTCTGAAATGCATCTTTAAGGCACATCATGATAATTGTTTTTCAAAATCCCTTAAGAAAGTAAATGCTCATGCAAAGGTTCCACCTGTCAAGTATAGGATTTTCACTAAGTCATCTACTGTGTATATGAAGCAAAACAAACCGAAAACTTCGTCTAGATGGATACCAACTACTAAATCTTTGGAAACTAGGAATAAGGATAAGTCTTCCACTATGCATAAGAAGCCTAACAATCCTAGACCTAGCTATAATTGGATACCGTCTAGTAGAATGTTTAAGGATCTTGGACTTAGGTGGATACCTACCGGAAAGCATTTTTACCGATGACAAAATCAAGGTTGCTGTGAAACCCCAAAGGGTTTGGATACTAATGTCACTAACCAAAATATATGCAATCAAGTTTGTAATATTAGTGCGGTAGTCCTTACTCGATTCTGAGATACTTTGATCCTTCACTACATGGGTGGCTTAAAGTTTGGATTACAAATGGATTGATATCTCATAACTCACGGGTTCAAGTAACTCAATCTTGATATTCATTCGGCTATGACGTCTATTCACATCGATTCGGGCCTTGTTCTTCAACACTATGGCGTCTGCAGATAATACTTGAGCCCCGTTCCTCAAAGAAAAGAAAGGTGTACGCTTGATTGCACTTTATCTTCAAAGAAGAGAAATCTTCATGTGTATGACCATTCTCATCAACATTCTTCATCAACCAGCTTCATGTTTTCCACGCTCTGTCAACCCTCAAGTGGATCTCGTTCATTGGTGTATATTCTTATTCACTGTTCAAATTAAAATGGCAACCGGATGCAATTTTGAGGGAGAAGAGTGCATATACTACATGTTGATGGATGCTTGAATTATGGTCATATGACTCTCCTTCAACGCCTAATGCTTCACTTGCTAAGGACAACTGGGATTCATTATTTGGGATTCATTGTTTTCAAAGATATGTTTGATGAGTACTTCCAACCTCCAACGAATGTTGATCATCCGTTCTCAAGCTCATGCTCCGGTTCCCTCTTGACTCAATCGGTTCACCATCTAAGAAGTACTTCTCGAATTCTCAAGAAACCTTATCTCCGTTACTTCACAAGGCGTTGATAATGACTATCATCATTGTAGTTGCACTCATGAATAATGATCCGCTATTTGGTATTCCTCCGCCAAATCTTTACGGATTCTTGTTCATGAATAATAATCGCTCTTTGGTATCCCTTTGCCAAATCTTCATGGATTATTATGCACTCGTAAATCAACCACATGAACATTAAGGAAAATGACTTCTTCATCCGTCGAAGACATTATTGGTGAATCTTCGGATCGGTCTCTACATGCATACTTTTAGGAAGAATGCATTGATATTGAGGAATCATTTGTTCGGTTCATTGATGGGTCAATGTACATCGATTGTATGTTTATTCACGTGTTGGACATTTGACACAAGTTGATTACTACGGAGTTAATCATTTATCACTTATTTTAGATTGAAGTTGACTTTCACAAAGGCGTGTTCTAATTTGATAAATTGCTTGGGCTTAAGAATTTGAGTTGAAGACTTGGTTTATCTAGTTACCGGCGATTGGAGTTGATGGTTGAAGACACAGTCAACTATCCTTTGTTAGGAGCTACGTTGTTTTACTCTGTCACACGCGGATGACGGTGTGGATAATCACAAGAGGTGTTAATGTCTCATACTTTGGTTGAGTATTGAGTACTTAGAGACTTTCTTGGAGCATAAATTCTCAACACCATCCTTCCAACTTTAGTGCAAGCTTAAGATACAAATCAGGAATTCTACTTGGTTTCAAGTTTGGTATATCGGGTTTTCTTGATGGTCACTTCAAATTGTCTACATATGGGTTGGTAAAGATAGTCGGGAAGAGTTTACAGTGAGTTGATTCTCACAAGATTCATTTGGGCTATTTGAGTTCTTCTCACAAGATTTTGAGCTTATGGGTATATTATGTTTCTTGATTATGAGGTATCAAACCAACAAGGGGAAGGAGACATACATCTAAAAGCTCACGAGTACACGTGATGAGCTTTATGATTCTTGATATTCCGGAAGACAAATGTCGTAACATGAGAGAAACTCGGTGTTTAACTCGTGGCTTCGGTGTATTATTCCAACTATTTGGGGAAGGATATATTATTTCAACTATTTGGGGGAAGGGTGTATTATTCCAACCATTTGGGGGAAGTGGTCTCCGGATACTTTTGGTATGTGTTATCTCAGCTTTCAGTAGGAAGAAATATGAGAAGAATATGTGGAGCGTGAGATGATATTGCTTATCGACATCTATCAAAGATTCACTTTTTAAAGGCTCAAGTTCTTGCGGCGATTCAAGAGCCTTGAATGCTTTGGTGGTGAAACTTTAAGAGATGATGACTTATCTTCTACAAAGTCTTGAACGATTTCCTTATCTCTCGTATCGTATCATCATCTTCTTAAACTATTTCTCTATCGTTGTAAATATTTTTCAAAAGCAAAATACAAAATATAAAACCAACAAAACAAAATAGAAAAATATAAAATCAACAAAAGCCCATAAAATCACAAAATTAAAAATACCAAAAATATGTTTTTCAAGACATGTCTTACGGTATCGATAACATCTCATGGTCTTAGAAATGTCATTCAACAATGGCACGGGACCATAGATGAAGTTCGAAGCGAAGGTGTAAATATTTCTTTTCCAAAACATGTCACAAATCAAATGGCTTACAGTTATTTCAGATTGTAACCCGTGCTTAAACTATGGCTTGCAATTACTGTAGACTGTGACCCGCGCTTAAACCATAGTTTTCTATTATTTCAGATAGCAACCCGCTCTACAAGGAAGGAAAGTCTTGCGCTAAACCAATTTTCAAAAATTTGAGCACTTATCCTAAAACAAAATGAGGAAAGTATGTCGGAGGCTGTTGTTCTACTCAAATATTTTTCCTTCTAAAATTCTTGAGAAAAATATTTGTTTTAACAAAATGGTGGTAAATGAGTTGCTTGAAAATCAATCGATTCGAGTTTTTGTAAAATTGAATACTCAATCAATGACTTGACACTTTTAAACTTTTCGAGAAAAATAAGTCATTGATTGAGGGGAGAATATTTTCAAATCTATATCATCTAATGAGATTATCTAATTATCCTATATGCTTGGCGAAAATGATGTTAACCTCGTTGAAGGACTAGGTGCCTAGGATATGATTGTTAGGATTAGATGATTAGAGTTTGATGAATACATAAATTCCATGCTTTACATGATTTGATTGATATGTTGAATTGACTTTTATTAGTCGATTGTTGTTTGGGTATTGTCGACCACCATATATCGTATGTGTGTTCACTAACATATGCGGTATATTGGTATATAAGAATGTTCGATCCGGATCCCACAATTGAAGGCGATTGGATGTCGAAAGAAAGGGTAACTATATCTTGGGTTGAAAAATGAAGAAAGCGGAGCTTAATTGGACTTCTATGGAGTGGGCATGGAAAAATGCAACGTAAGAGGTCTCATCTGCATCGTGAGATGGTTTTCTTCATCATCAAATGAAGAAACGAGCTTAATTTTACCTCGGTTGGCATTAACATGCAACGAAGAAGTCTCACCGCATCGCAGACGGTTTTCTTCCAAGCCCTACAAAGAACAACGAGCGGCTTCTACACCACCTAACGTATCTTGTGCGGGTTAGTAGTGAATGATACCATTTTAAAATTTTTTTTGAATTATATTGTTTTGAAAAGTGAAAAAATATTGGTTTTGAAAATAAAGCGAACTCAAATTTTGGAAATCAACCGGACTTCATTTTAAACATAAGTCACTCAATCAACGATTGCGGTCATTGATTGAGGGAGAAATGATTTCAAACTTAAGTATTTTCAAACGATATTTCTTCATAAAAGTTCGTTTATGCAATTAATGTGGTGATCTAAAGATTTAATGTTAGGTCATGGTATGATTTTCTTTAAAACTCAAAGATCTTTCAAAATGATTTTTTTTTCTGTTCTTGTTTGATTGTGAAATTGTTTTATTTTACTTAAAGATCTCTTAAAAATTATCATACCTGACACTAACAATCTTTAATGTCGAAAACCTGTTCTTTATCCATCATTTTTCAAAATTAAAATTTTCCACGTCTTTCTCCAAAATTTTCTAAATGATTTAAATCAATTGGGATCACAAATCTCAAAAGGTTTGAAATTTTTGATCGGGGGAGAGATCGTGATTTAAATCTCAAATCGGTTTTAAAGGGTGTTTGTTTCAAAAGCACTCCTTCCTTCATGTGCCAAACGACTTCAAACACATGATGTACATGATTGAGGAGGAGCATTTAACCAAAAACCAGAAGAGTATTTAAACAATGCCACATATTCTCCCATGTTTTCCAAACCTTATTAAATCACTTGGGATCCAAAATCTCAAAGGGTTTGATATTTTTGATCGGGAGAATTTGTGATTTAATATGAAATTTGATAAAGATGATCGTTTTGATTCAATGTGCAAGTTCTCTCTAATATGTGCTAAACTCTTTCGTATATCGATGCACATATTGAGGGAGAGCGAATGGTTTCTATTGGAAATCGTGTAAAGTACTTCTAAAGAACTATTTCCTCTATGTGATAAAATGATTTCATATAACCTACGCACATATTGAGGGAGAATTTACCAAAGAAATTCAAATGGATTTTTCTACGGAAATTGTGATCATGAATACATTTGGAGAACTCTTGCCTCCATGTGCTAAACAATTTCAAAATCATAAGCACATGTTGTGGGGAGCATTTCTAAATGATCAAAACAATTAAGGTACAAAAGACTTTGATATTATATCAAAAGTACCTTGATTGATTTTCCAAATGATTTTTCAATTGGTTTCGAGAAGGAAAGAACAATACCAAAAGACCGACCAATTTACTTTATGCATGGTGATATAAGGATGGTTAGGTTAGGTATTCGTTCCACGATCCCACCGAGCCGGAGGGATCTACCGAGGACAATCCACTAGAGTCCTTAGGTATGATGAAAAAGGAGAAAAGTGAGAAATGGGAAGAGTGCGGATGAGATACTAGAACTAGAATAAACCCAACAAGGTTCTAGTTATAAAGTCTCGGTAAGCACTAAAGGGTTGAAGAATGAAAAGAAATGAATGTGAAAAGGGTGAAAAGAAATAACCTCAATAATTCAACCTTAGAGGCGTAACCGGGTTCAATACATATACTCTTGGTGGTTACTAAGGTAACACTAGTATTGAAGACAAGGCGTCATGGACCCGGTGACACACCGCACCTAACTTCCCAAGCTACTCAAGTTCCTCTTAAAAGGACTTGTTTCATTACGGCGGGAACCTACATAATCTATCGACTTTCTCTTAGAGATTGTTGATATTGAAGAAGAGACCCTCTCCTAGTCTCGGCATAGGAACCAAATGTGCACTATTGAGTCTAGAGCCAAGAGATCATCCATAATATCTTATTAGGACACTAAATTAATGAAGACTTCTTGTTTCACACAATGTGGAAAGTAAGAATATATTAAGAGTCCCTCGCATTATCCTTGGGGTATTGCTAGAACATCCAAATGATATGTAAAATATTCACAATGAAGATGGAAATCCTTCTAGAGCAAACATCAAACAAGCTCTTGGTGGGTGACATGTGAGATCTTTCCTAAAGATCAAGCTTGTGACAACTTGATAGAAGCGATGGGCGATTCACTCGTGAATTAACCTTGGTCCAGAATGGAATTGACGAATACTTTTGGAAAACCGTTCGATGTGCAAATATTCTTTCTCTAGCACATCGATGTGTATTCATGCTTTCAAACACAAAAGTATCTACGATTGAAAAATACTTTTGGAAAAACCGTTTGATGTGCAAATCTCTTCTTTTATCTAGTACATCAAATGTGTACTCTTTTCAAATACAAAAGTATTTTTGATTGAAAATTGATCTTTCTCATAAAACCTTCGTCGATTACAAAACTCTTTCTTCAAGCAATACGCGATTGTTTTCAAATCTCTTTTCATCAATCGGTGAATCTCAAATTATTGGTTCATTCACTCCGTGTTGTCTTCTTTGAGACGTTCGGTTTCGAACAACTAGGGCATTTGTGAAAACTGTCAAGGAGATTCTTGAATTATACCGATCACAGGCGGTACTTGTAATCGATCAACGGGAACCGTGGGTCGTGTACCTCAATTCAACGAAAGTGATCAAAGACACTTTCGTGTGTTTTATTGCTAACTGTTGTTTGCGGGTACAATTGACGGTTGCGGTGATCGAAATGAGAAGTCAATCCTAAGCCACATGCTCACATCATCCACACTTAATTTGAAGAAATCATGACAAGTGCTTGTCTACATAACCGCTCGGATATTTTTATACTATGCTTCGCTACTGCTGCAAATATCTTGAACCGATAAAAGCTTCCGCTACTCGATGAAAAGATGTCATGATCAAGAAAGTGTGAGCATGTCGGCCTAAAAGTCACAACATCACATGAAGGCAACACAATAAAGGGTGATCCGAGATTTTTCGTGGTGATGATCTCCATAAAGCTCGAAGATCATCAAGATGTGGATCGGTTCACGCACCTCCACCGAAAGTACAAAACTATACGGACTTTGAAGTATCTTTGCTAAAGCACAAAGATTGTCAAGTGAAGAATTAAAGTCTACGAGCTCAAGGCGAAGATAAAATAGAATGCTAGTATTCGAAATGTAAAACATGGGGTGACCTCCCTTAGGGGGATATTGTTAGGAATTAGAAATTCCATAGTGAAGAGTCGGTCACCCCAAATATAATCTATCATAAGTTAGCTCGTAGACATTACGTTATTTACTAGTTATTTAGTTAGCTATTTAGTTTAGTGCAACACCGTGGAGGACGGACGGGTCTTTACCCACTGTATTCCTGATCCACAGTCCGAAGGAGGACGTTTAGTATCTAACTATAAATACCCTCTACCTCCCAAGGTAGAGGGTTGGACCTTTCACTTAATCTAACTTTCTTTCTTTTGTTTACTTTCTCTCTCTAGAAATGCTCCCATCTTCCACTTTCTCTCTATAAAAACTCATATTGTACGCCCCATATTTGTGATTGTTTATGTGTTTGTGAAATCCAATATGTTACAAAAAGTAAGAAAACGGGCGGAAACGTATGAAAACGGATGAAAACATATAAAAACAGACGAAAAGTATGAAAACGAACGAAAATGTAAGAAAACGGACGATACGTATGAAAATAGACGAAAATGTAAAGCGTAAAAACACGTATGAAAGCGGATGAAAATGTATGAAACGGAAGAAAATGAACCAAAGCGTATTAAAATGGACGAAACGTATGAAAATGGACGAAACGTATGAAAACATACGAAACGTAAGAAAATAGATGAAAGCGTAAGAAAGCGGATGAAAGCGGACGAAAACATATAAAATTTGTCGAATATGTAAGAAAATAGATGAAAACGTAAGAAAGCGGATGAAAACGTATGAAAATGTATCAAAATGTATGAAAATGTATGAAAGCGATGAAAAAAGCGGTAAAAATGTATACAAATGGACGAAAATGTACGAAAGCGAAAAAAGCGTGAATTAAGAAAAGACAAAAAATATGAATAAATAAGAAAGTCAATAAAATAAGAAAATACAAGAAAAGACAAGGACTTAGATCGAACATATTAAATTTTAGATTAATCTCCACCATTAGATTAAATTAAATGCATGGTGGAGATTAGTTCCTTAGTATGCAACAAAAACTTAGTCCCTACATGAACTTTTATATTTGCATGTATTTAGTTGCAATAAAAAGGTTTATGAACTTATACTTATTTCATTTTATATCATCATAAAACTCATCTCACTAAAGTGACTCGGTTGATAAACCTCTTTGAATATTATAATTCTTTTCCTAAACCTCTCATAGTGGATATCGTAAGAAAAAAGGTTAAAGCTATAAATTGCTAACGAACTTTCAAATTTGTACCGAGTTAGGTAACAACCTTTTTTATTACACCTTCTAAGCAACAAAAGTTTCAAATTTGTTCAAAGTTAATCAATATGGTAAACGGTTCACCAGGTTGCTTGTCGACAATTATACATATCATTTTCTTGTTTTTAAACTTGTTGATTTTGATATGATTTGGATGACCATGGATGATTGTACATTTGGATAATAAATTCAATACTTCATCTTCTTCCTTTGATTTGACCTTAGATTTGTTGTTTTATTTTTAATCTATAAAACTCATTATCAAATGTTAACCTAACCTAACACTAAACCACGTTATCTTTTCACATACAAACACAGCCACACACAATCTATCTCGGTTTTCCTTCTTGTAAACCAATAACCAGATTCTTGTTCCACGAGTTTAAACAAGAAAAATCACAAGAACACCCTCTTTGTTTCACGTGATATTTGAAATCCAATATACTAACACACAACTACAAATGACCAAAGCATAAACACGAACCAAATTTACGTTAAATCTTTGTGGGTTACGGAACACTTAAACTTGTTCTAGTTCGAGTTTAATCTTTGTGGGTTTTGATGCGGTTATTCGACGATTTAATATTTATAAGTCTCGTCTACCTAAGATCTACCTAATGTACTAACGAGCGGTGAACCCGATCGTGCGTAGTATAGAAGGTGGTAAAGCCGAGGTCATTCCCAATAGCTATGTAGATGGGGATCCATTAAGTCTAAGTGTCACTTGTTTTAAAATGGTTTTAAGGTTGAATTGATTAATTAAACTAAAGAGAAGAAACAAATCATAAAATAAATAAAGGTTGTGAACAATGGTGAGAAAGTGTGCTAACCTAATTAATCATCCTATCATGTAATGTCTATGTTTTTAAAATTACTTCAAATTGATTAAAGTGGGGTTTAAGTCGCTAGGACAACATTTGGTCAATTAAATCATAACCTATCTCATCACAATTCACAAATTCGGTCATTTCTTAAATTAAATATGCATCATATTAGTTCATTCATGGCATTTCATTTCACATTTAACGCGTAAATTTTTATATTTTATAAACGTTATCGCGTGAGTTATTATTTTAAATATTTAATCCGTTACTTTCAAAAATGATCCCAACATATTTTTATACTTACTTTTAGTTATAAAAACTATATTTTGAGTTTAACTAGTGTTTTGAATTTATTTGGTACATAAATCGTTAAATTTATATTATTACGACGTGTTTCTTAAAAATTATACGATAATTATTTTATCACTCAAATTTTACAAGGAATGTATTTTTACAATTTTTATTATCTCATAACATTCTATTTTGATTTATTAAAAACTTACTTGTACCAAAAATCTACCATTTACCTTCACTTATACATTTTCTACATTTTCAATAATTACAAACAATTATACACATGATGAAAAAAAAAATGTATTTGAGATACACCTCCCCCCCCCAACCGGCCATGTGGGGAGGATGTACTCATTTAATGTTGGCAACAAAGTCTTCTTTGATTATATAGTTATATACTCCAACATTTTTCTTCACTTCATTCATTTTCATTTCAATCATTCACCTCAATCAAACTTTTCTCTTCTCTTGTTCTCTCCTCATAACCGAACTCCATAGAAGTGCCCAAGGATCATCTCCAAAATTTTATCAAGATCAAGTGTTTAACAATCTAGTGTATACTCTTTATTAGGTTTTGAAATAAAAACCAAGAGTATTTAGGATTAATCCTTGTTACTTTCACCTCATCATTTTCACTAGTAAGCTTGTTTTATCATTTTCATGTTTCCTTATCATTTTCATATGAATCTTTTCATTTTTGGAGATAGTATACATGATATGTGATTTATACCATTTATTTCATGATTTTAGAGTTATTTATATACTTTGGTCATCCTATAAATATTCCCATAGTATTCTTTGGTCTTGATGGTGATTAGGAACCCATGACACCCTAAGAAGGTGTATGGTAGGATTAGATTAGTTTTGGAGTTGATTTGAAGGGATTAGAATAGGTTTTGTCCGAGAAAACTATTTTCAATAACTATATAAATAGGTTCTGTCCTTGTTTCAATTTCTGGAAAACCTACTGTTGGTACGACATTTTGGCCTTGATATTTAGAAAATATACTTTAAAACGAATCCGTGGCCTTTTGAGCGGATAAAACGGAGTTATAACGAAGCCGTGGTGAATTTTTAAAGTTTGACGACGAAACGTATTATTTTCGGGATTTTCACTTGCTTTTTAGTATTTTCGGTCAAAACAGCCTTAAGCTTCACAAATTAATTCGACTTATCAAAATATATTAGTTTACTTGATACGAAGCTAAGGACATATTTTACGTGAAAGCGGTTTGAAACGACAAATGTATGCACGTTTTCATAAAGTTGCCGTAAATATTATTTTCGAAAAACTATATTATTCTTTACGTTATAAGTATTTCATTATTTGTAAGGGCTATGTTTGCGGCGATTTTAACCATGATGTGAAACTTTTATAACGAAATGTCTTCTAGTAAAATCAAGTTCATCGGCCATATTTTCCAAAACAAAAAGCCGTTTGTCAAGCGGAGTCATAGTAAATTATTTACGGATGTTCAAACATTGGCCGAAACTTATTTTCTGCACACAATTAGCAAAAATCACCAACTTTAGCCCTTAATATCTTTATGATCGAGACCTTTTGGACAAAAACTTCTGAACTGAAACTTCTAGATTTCGATACAAACTTTCCAAAACCGTCGAGTTCGTTCTCTAACGATCGATGTACACCATTTTACGACTAGTTTTTCGGAGCCATTTTTGTTAATTTCATGAAAATTCCGACGACATTGTTTTGCGACGAAAAGTGGTAATTTCACCAAAAATCATTATAAACCCATTATAGGATGACATTTTGACGTAAAAACATGTAAAGTCATTTTTGAAGGGTCAAGACGTCAAAAGAGTATTTTTTTCGACGACAAGTAATATTTTCAAAACTTCAAATGGTATAAATAACATACGAAATGCATGCATAACATTACATTACAACTCATTGCATATCATATCATTCGTGATAGGTCCCGGTTACCACATCACATTATACCTCGGTGTACTCACTTTTGTCATCGCCTCAGTTTATCAAGTGAGTAATCACATCCCCTTTTTACCGTTTTACTATATTTTGGGGCTGAATGCATGAACCATACTTGAATTAAATTGATCCTTACAATTGTGAACTCTTTTGACTTGAATATTTGAAATCGAATCAATCCTTGAACTTAATTACGAAATTATGACTTATTTGAACTTATTGAACCGTACGTGTTATGACCTTGTCCTAAAGTCTCCAATGTTCGGAGCATCACTATAAAGTCTCCCATGTTCGGAGCATCACTATATAGACACCTTTGTTCGTAGTATACCTTTGGGAAGAGGCACCCAGTGTATCTTTGGGAAGAGGCACCGTGTATCTTTGGGAAGAGGCACCAAGAGGTCTTTGGGAAGAGGCACCCAGTATAACTTTGGGTAGTGGCACCCAGCTTAATTTGGTTTCATCGGTAGCATTCCTGAATTATTATATTCGTGGTACTATATTGGGAACTATTATGACCACTTACACTTGTCTACTTGACGCACTATATCTTTGTGCAATGGGTTGTGTACACACAGGTTGCAAGTTTTGTATGGGCGGAATTTGGAACTGAGTGGATACACAATGCCTTTGCTTTGAGAACTATTTTCGTTGACCGAAAGCTTGGATATTTCTTACGAGTTTTCTTATTTCGCTTAACGTGTTTACTCACCAACTATTTTCATAGTTGACCCGTTTTCTCTCATGCATTTCGGTGATCGTTAGTAAGCTTTTCTATCAAGTCTTGCATAAAGAAGTTTTCTTTGGTCGCTACAAGTCGTATGTAATAAAACTCAATATTTTGGAATCTAAACTTTGTAATATATTTGCCGATGACTGGCTAAACTAGTATTGTAATGAAGTATTATTTCTTTTAATCTTAATGTTGGTATGTTCTATTATCTTGTGCTTATGTTCCTTCCGTTACACTCGTGTTTCCGCCTCCGGCGGTGTGATGATTGGTACCGAGCCAAAGGTTATAGAGAATGCCGATTTTTCAAAAATAAAAATCACAACTATAACCGGAAAAAAAAAAAAAAAAAAAAAAAATTTCTTTTTGTATATTATTTTATTAAACATTGAACACCATTCGAGTCAACTAGTCCTATCGTTGCATCGTTACTCATAAATTATACATAGCACGATCAACTATGTCTAATTTATGAAGAACCATGCAATGATAAGAGTAGTAGTTTTAAATCATGTTTAGTCGAGTCTTTAGAGTCCGGTCACTGAAGTTGCATTGGTCGGGTGGGTATGCATAGCATGTTTTTACGTTCACGTCTACATTACCGTACCTTGTTCATGTCTTCTCTTTTCCATCTTTCGACTTGTTAGACATAGCATGTCTCTGCTTCTGTCATGTTTCGATCACTATAACACATTACCACCGTTCGCACCTCATCGACTTCGTTATAATGTCGTTTACTCAACCCGATGTTTTGGTCCTCTGTGGGATCATGGCTGCAAGAAACACACGCCGGGAGGTAACAACAACGGCAACCCAAACAACAATGACAATCCGGACAACAACGTCATTGAATAGCGGATCTACTCACTCAAATTATAACCCATCTCGATGCTAGGCGAACCAACAACGGAGAAGGTACTTCAAACGCGGTCAAGGATGCGGCTACAAAACTTTCATGACATGCAAGCCAATGGAATTTCATGGTGCGAGGTGCCATTGATTGCTAACCCGGTTCGAGAATGTTGAGTCGAAGCTTAGTATCACGAAATGTCTTTGAAGGAAACAAGGTTGAGTTCTCTGTTGGTCTACTACGGTGGTCGAGCATTGACTGGTGGAACAACCAACTACTGAGACTAGAGGAAGAGGGTGCAAATCGTTATCTTGGGAAGCATTTAAGAAACTACTAAGCGATGAGTACTGCAGAAAAGATGAAGTGCGAAATTGGAAGAAGAATTTTGGAACCACTGATGGTAGGAGTAGAGATCGACAAGTACACGATCCGGTTCCACGAGCTAACTAGGATGGTTCCTCACATGGTTTCCACCGTGGAGAAGTTGATTGACCGATATATATGGGGATTGATACCGGAAATTAGGAGGATGTCACTGTCGAAACCAACCACTCGCAAGCGTGAGTATGGCGATCGCTTGACGAATGATGTGATCAGTCCGGAGAACTAGCAAAAGCAAACGACAATGGACGAAAAGCGGCAGGAGGATCACCAGGAAACCGAGACCGTAATCAAAAACAAGAGGCGTGAATAACCCGAACTATGGGCGATCACCAGAGCGCAAAGGATATGCAGTCCACATCCTTTGTGTACTCGATGTAATTATCATCACTCGAGACCGCTGAAGGTGCGACAAATGTGGACATGACGGGCCACTTCGCTCGAAATTGCTCAAACAGGCGGGAATCAGGACGAGAGAAAAGCATGTTACGAGTGTGGAAGTCTAGATCACCTTCGCAATACCGTCCAAAGTCGAAAGAACTCCCAATCAAGGAGGAAATCGTCCAAACTCGGCGTTGG
The DNA here is from genome assembly GCA_022545495.1 of Chrysanthemum lavandulifolium. NCBI lineage: Eukaryota > Viridiplantae > Streptophyta > Magnoliopsida > Asterales > Asteraceae > Chrysanthemum > Chrysanthemum lavandulifolium. The sequence continues at coordinate 77,001,355 of CM040238.1, forward strand.
CAATAGAAGGCCCACAAGATCGAACATTGAAATTCCTCCATGCGTGGTCGAGCATTCTATCGGTACCGAGGAAGCCCGCAACGCTTAACGGGTACATTCTTTCGAACAACTACCTTATTTCGCATGCGACATGATTTTGAGTGCATAACTTCCTTCCAATCTTTACACGTTCACGACATTGATTAATTTGAGACCTATTGATATCGACCTTAGTTGTTATATATTTTGTTGATTGGATTTGATTGTGTAAGCAAATCGAATATCGGCGAATCTTTCAAAAGACTTCATTCAAGGATGTGGCATCCTACCTTTCTAACAACTTGTTTCCTAGCTTGATCTAGTGACGTTCTTGTTTGATGAGTTGCGAAAATCAAGCTAAGAGACAAGTTTACTCAAGTCGGTTTAGTTTAATCTCATGACGGTTCTTGTTTGATGAGTTGTGAGATTAAATTAGAATCGACTACCTAAAAGGTCTTTTGAGAGCTACGTTCGATATTGGGCAAGTTTACCCTATCCAATCTAATCACGGTACGCACTTAGTTATATGGGGAACACATGCGCATGGGCATTGATATGATCACTTAGACTATTCGTACGAGCATGAACTTTAGAACTCTTGTCGAGGTTCGGACCATAGTATCGTTAATCGAATCACGGGACGTGATTCCACGACATGGGAAGAATGTCACAATTCACAAATTCGGTCATTTCTTAAATTAAATATGCATCATATTAGTTCATTCATGGCATTTCATTTCACATTTAACGCGTAAATTTTTATATTTTATAAACGTTATCGCGTGAGTTATTATTTTAAATATTTAATCCGTTACTTTCAAAATGATCCCAACATATTTTTATACTTACTTTTAGTTATAAAACTATATTTTGAGTTTAACTAGTGTTTTGAATTTATTTGGTACATAAATCGTTAAATTTATATTATTACGACGTGTTTCTTAAAAATTATCGATAATTATTTTATCACTCAAATTTTACAAGGAATGCATTTTACAATTTTTATTATCTCATAACATTCTATTTTGATTTATTAAAACTTACTTGTACCAAAATCTACCATTTACCTTCACTTATACATTTTCTACATTTTCAATAATTACAAACAATTATACACATGATTAAAAAAAAATGTATTTGAGATACACCTCCCCCAACCGGCCATGTGGGAGGATGTACTCATTTAATGTTGGCAACAAAGTCTTCTTTGATTATATAGTTATATACTCCAACATTTTTCTTCACTTCATTCATTTTCATTTCAATCATTCACCTCAATCAAACTTTTCTCTTCTCTTGTTCTCTCCTCATAACCGAACTCCATAGAAGTGCCCAAGGATCATCTCCAAAATTTTATCAAGATCAAGTGTTTAACAATCTAGTGTATACTCTTTATTAGGTTTTGAAATAAAACCAAGAGTATTTAGGATTAATCCTTGTTACTTTCACCTCATCATTTTCACTAGTAAGCTTGTTTTTATCATTTTCATGTTTCCTTATCATTTTCATATGAATCTTTTCATTTTTGGAGATAGTATACATGATATGTGATTTATACCATTTATTTCATGATTTTAGAGTTATTTATATACTTTGGTCATCCTATAAATATTCCCATAGTATTCTTTGGTCTTGATGGTGATTAGGAACCCATGACACCCTAAGAAGGTGTATGGTAGGATTAGATTAGTTTTGGAGTTGATTTGAAGGGATTAGAATAGGTTTTGTCCGAGAAAAACTATTTTCGATAACTATATAAATAGGTTCTGTCCTTGTTTCGAATTTCTGGAAAAACCTACTATTGGTACGACATTTTGGCCTTGATATTTAGAAAATATACTTTAAAACGAATCCGTGGCCTTTTGAACGGATAAAAACGGAGTTATAACGAAGCCGTGGTGAATTTTTAAAGTTTGACGACGAAACGTATTATTTTCAGGATTTTCAGCTTGCTGTTTTTAGTATTTTCGGGTCAAAAACGAGCCTTAAGCTTCACAAATTAATTCGACTTATCAAAAATATATTAGTTTACTTCGATACGAAGCTAAGGACATATTTTACGTAGAAAACGGATTTGAAACGACAAATGTATGCACGTTTTCATAAAGTTGCCGTAAATATTATTTTCTGAAAAACTATATTATTCTTTACGTTATAAGTATTTCATTAGCTGTAAGGGCTATGTTTATGCGCTTTTAACCATGATGTGAAACTTTTATAACGAAATGTCTTCTAGTAAAATCAAGTTCATCGGCCATATTTTCCAAAACAAAAGCCGTTTGTCAAGCGGAGTCATAGTAAATTATTTACGGATGTTCAAACATTGGCCGAAACTTATTTTCTGCACACAATTAGCAAAAATCACCAACTTTAGCCCTTAATATCTTTATGATCGAGACCTTTTGGACAAAAACTTCGAACTGAAACTTCTAGATTTCGATACAAACTTTCCAAAAACCGTCGAGTTCGTTCTCTAACGATCGATGTACACCATTTTACGACTAGTTTTTTGAGCCATTTTGTTAATTTCATGAAAATTCGGCGACATTGTTTCTGACGAAAAGTGGTAATTTCACCAAAATCATTATAAACCCATTATAGGATGACATTTTGACCTAAAAACATGTAAAGTCATTTTTGAAGGGTCAAGACGTCAAAAGAGTATTTTTTTCGACGACAAGTAATATTTTCAAAACTCGCAAATGGTATAAATAACATACGAAATGCATGCATAACATTACATTACAACTCATTGCATATCATATCATTCGTGATAGGTCCCGGTTACCACATCACATTATACCTCGGTGTACTCACTTTTGTCATCGCCTCAGTTTATCAAGTGAGTAATCACATCCCCTTTTTACCGTTTTACTATATTTTGGGGCTGAATGCATGAACCATACTTGAATTAAATTGATCCTTACAATTGTGAACTCTTTTGACTTGAATATTTGAAATCGAATCAATCCTTGAACTTAATTACGAAATTATGACTTATTTGAACTTATTGAACCGCACGTGTTATGACCTTGTCCTAAAGTCTCCAATGTTCTGAGCATCACTATAAAGTCTCCCATGTTCGAGCATCACTATATAGACACCTTTGTTCGTAGTATACCTTTGGGAAGAGGCACCCAGTGTATCTTTGGGAAGAGGCACCAGTGTATCTTTGGGAAGAGGCACCCAAGAGGTCTTTGGGAAGAGGCACCCAGTATAACTTTGGGTAGTGGCACCCACTTAATTTGGTTTCATCGGTAGCATTCTCGAATTATTATATTCGTGGTACTATATTGGGAACTATTATGACCACTTACACTTGTCTACTTGACGACTATATCTTTGTGCAATGGGTTGTGTACACAGGTTGCAAGTTTTGTATGGGCGAATTTGGAACCGAGTGGATACACAATGCCTTTGCTTTGAGAACTATTTTCGTTGACCGAAAGCTTGGATATTTCTTACGAGTTTTCTTATTTCGCTTAACGTGTTTACTCACCAACTATTTTCATAGTTGACCCATTTTCTCTCATGCATTTCGGTGATCGTTAGTAAGCTTTTCTATCAAGTCTTGCATAAAGAAGTTTTCACTTTGGTCGCTACAAGTCGTATGTAATAAAACTCAATATTTTGGAATCTAAACTTTGTAATATATTTGCCGATGACGGCTAAACTAGTATTGTAATGAAGTATTATTTCTTTTTAATCTTAATGTTGGTATGTTCTATTATCTTGTGCTTATGTTCCCTTCCGTTACACCTCGTGTTTCCGCCTCCGGCGAGGGTGTGACACTATCAACAAAGGCTCCTACCCGACGTCAAAGCCCAACCTTTTGGGTAGTCGAGGGTCTTAAGCCACCTAAGCCAAGTCATTAAGTACCTTACATGAAAGATTCAAAATGATGAGTGCCCGGGCGCTAGCATCTTAGACATTTATCCCTAACTTCATAAGTTTGTCCATATGAACGGTGATCATTTGGTCAGTTCGCACAAGAAGGAAAGGTCAGTTGGTCAATTCTTACCAATTCTCTCTCTACCTACTTACTTAGGGTCAGTTGGTCAATTCTCCTAAGCAACTAAATACGACCACATTTCAAAACTACCGAAGCTAGGGTAACTACCATCGAACTATGCATGCATACACTAGAAACAATTTAATGGAATCATAACTAGGCTAGCACCAAAGGTGCTTAGCCGATCATATTAAAAGGTACAATAAATCCAATATTTAACATAATGAAAGACATGAATTAAATTAAAAAATATAAATGATCACTAAAGCTTATCGATATGGTGTCCTCCCTTGAAGATGGCTCCGTATGCTCCGTATGATCTGCCTTTGGAACCCTCTTCACGTTCTCTGCTTTTGAGTTATGAGTGAATGATGTGAAATGCAGATTTTAGGGCTTGTATCTATAGGCCTGATCACAGTTAAGGCGTAACTTAAGTTGCGAGTTATGCCGTAACTTAATTATCTTCAAAACATACGCCTCGTTAAAGTGACTACGACGTAACAATAAGGAATGGTTATGCCGTAGTTTACAGCTCCGTCGTAGTGTTGATGTGAGTTACGCCATAACCTCTTAACAGAAGGTTGTTACGTCGTAATGCTTGTGAGGATATTACGGCGTAGTTGATGGAGGGCAAAATACTTCATGACCTAGATGATTACAGCGTAACCTTAGTTGAGAGTTACGGTGTAACTGTAGTAGAGTTGGTCTTCTATGATAAAACACTAACTACGGCGTAATTGAGAACATGAGTTACGCCGTAGCTTCTTCATAAATAGCATACTCTCATAAAACCGTTAGGAAAATCTCCAAATCCGCGTCTCTAAGCTCCAATGCTCATAATTTACCTAGCAGTGAAATATAAAGGAATACAAACATAAATCCATATAAATGACATAAAAATGAGCATAATCGGGGGAAATTGACACTAAAAGGTCAGGACTATTATATGTTATCAGTTCTTCATTGTGGGTTTTTGACCATTTGTGTTCTTGATTTGTTAGGTTTTTCTTGATTTTGTTTATTTTTTAGTTAAAAATTGATTCTTGGTATGGTTTTGAACAAGGTTGAGTTTCTGGTTTGTAAATGATAGATCTATGATGGGTTGTACTTGTTTGAAAGAACGTTCTTAAGGAACATATAAACCTGAGATCTTGAGTTTGAATTTTTTTTTATTGGAGATTGACACTTGGTTGATGAGGGGTTATTGTTTTCGGTAGTTTACTGCTGTAGATAGGATTAAAATTATTGGAGTTGATTGTTGTTGATTTTTCTTAGATGTGGGGTCAACGATGGAACTGAGACCGTGTTTGTTATTTGTTGTTTACTACTTACTAATTTGGCGAACACGATGGCCACTTATTTATCTCGATCGAGTTTTGAGAACTGGTGGTTACTGGGTGCTTTCTGGCCCTCATGTTGAATGTAAGCGTCCTAAACAGGAACCAGAAGAATAAGATTAAACATTTAAATGTTTATAAATTTATGGATTAAACATTTAAATGTGATGCGTGATTCGGGGTCGAAAGACTTCCTTTTCCAAGAGCAAGCTTTACAACCCACTAGGCAGTGTACCTAATCGTTACCGTGTACTATGGGTAAGCCCAGGGGAATAGAGAAGCTAGTCGAGATGTATGACGAAAAGGCAAGTTTGAGGGTGATTCTTTTTAGTCTTTTTATATTTTTTATAAAGCAAATTAAATCTTGGGGTTTGAAGAATGTGGGTTTTGTTATTTTACCAATAAACTAAAATCATGTTTACTTATATTTGTTTACTCCCTAGTTATCTTTTATTGGTCGGTTGAATTGTCACATCCTTGTTTAATTGATGTGTTGTATTCCATGTTTTAGTCATAGGGCGGTGCCAAATTCCCTAATTCTATGAGTGTATAAGTCTCCTCTAAAACACCCAGGATTGCCAAGTACCGAGGTATCTCCCCCGAATATCCTAGTATCTACAAGCCGCAACTCACATAATAAATACAACGGGAGCCTACTAGTGCACTATAGGGCTAATAATCGCTATTTAGGACGTTCAAGCTCACAACAATAAAAGAAGAAGCCAGATTTCCTTATTCTAGAGCGACAATCAACTAAATAAGAGACAACCTAACAATAATTAATAACTAGGCTTCATTGGATCTAAGCAAACACTAATTAATTTAATTACACATGATAGAGATGCAAGAACAGAAGCAAACAATCACATAAGAATTAAACACGGTGATAGATTTGATAAACAAACTTATCTTGAATTAATAATGAGGGGTTAGCCCTAGGAACTGTCCAAGTCAGACTAAAAACATTTTAGGGTTTACTCTCCAAAATAACACACAAAATACAGAAAATTCGATGTCTATATATAGATTTTACAACTGCGGCGACGTCGCCTTTTGCTGGTGACGCCGTCTGATCGTCGCAATTAGGGTTTCGTCTTTGCCAAATCACCACTGGGACGGCGTAGGGTATAAGATAGTGACACCTCATGGGTTGTAGCTGATGCCATCTTGAGAAAGAGTTGTCGCTTGTTAGGATCAAAAAGTGACCTGAGTTGTCGCTTGAGAGAGTTTGGACCATGTAGAAGGCGACGACGTCGCCCTAGGAGTTGGGACGCCGTCCGGACCACTTTTTCAGCCTTGTTTTCTTGACTTAGTCGTTTTCTTCATGTTTTCTTCTCTTCTCATCCAAAATTGCTTCATTCCAGCATTTTGCTTCCAAATGCCTAAAATGTGAAAAGGAATGATTTTAAGCATTAACGGATATCAATCAGTTCGAGTAGTTGTTGTGGGGGCAAATTTGGGTCGATTGGTGTATTGTAGAAAATTAAGTCTTGCTGCCGGTTGATTGGCCATTAATGTCATTTGCTGTTTTTGGAGCTCAATTTTCTCTCTTTTCATCTCCGGCTCTTTTTCCCTCAACTTTATGTATGCCTCTTCCATACACCTATTTTTTCTGGTTTTGCCTGGTTGAACTTGAAAAAAGTTTTGGCTAACAAACTAACAAATGATTCTGGTGGATCACGAGAGAAGGAGGATGATTTCTTCCTGGCTGCGTCACGACCTTCTGGTCGTGATTCTCTAGTCTGTTCCTCATCATCAGAATCATCCATGTCTTGAAAATTCAAAAGACCTTGTGTTGACCCCGAGGTAGTTGTAAAACCATTTGATTTCTTTCGACTATTTGTTCTAAAAGCATGCATCTCAATATTCTTCCAAGCATCATGATTCCTCAAAAATTTCCAACAATCCTCCAATTTAAAATCAAGACTGTAAATCACATGGTATTCTCTAAGAGCTTTTGAGCAGTCGTTTGCATCACTCTCACCACTTTTATAATTAGCCTTGATATTATCCATAATACCACAAAAATTCTCAACCCTACTATGAATCCTATTCTTCCATTTGGTCGTGATCGAGTCATATATTCTTTGTGAACCAGTTTCTTTTCAAAGTACTCTATCACCTCCTCCGAAACCCTATTCCTATTGATAGCGTTTCCTCTCTCGAAATCTTTCGACACATAAACCCAAGCTCTAAAAAGCGCGATCTATTCCGTCTTTGTCCATAGTTCGTTCTTTTTTGTTGGTTAGGCCTTTTTGCCTTTGTCCTTCGCCTTTGGTTTGACGGGTGACGTCTCTTTGACATCGTCATCGTCTTCAACAGGCATGGAATCGTGGTACGAACCGTGACCCGAACCTTTCCTTATCGAAGCATCTTAACTCGGATAGTTGTGTGTCGAGTATTGTTGAGTCGGATAGTCTGCCATATAATCCTCCAAATCCATATCAAGATTAGCACTACGAATCGGGGAATGCGTTTGATACAGTTGGGAAGACTGCGAGAAATCCATGTTAGGATAATACGACGACCCACTTTGGTTCTTGGTGATAGTCCATATTAGGACGCTGCTGTGGGATAAATTGACGATTAATGTAAAATGGGTTTTGACTTTGGTTCGGTTGTGGTAGTCGTGTTGGATATTCAAAAGTGGGGGCACGAAAGCGAAGACCTCGATTTTGTGGTGGTGTTATGCCGGTTAATTCGAAATTTGAATCGGTGAGTAATTCAAATTCGGTGCATTTTGCGATAGTCGGAATAGTCGGTTTTTTTATGCGGGGGTATTTTTTTTTTGACATGATGAATATGGATGATAAGTTGTTTGAATTGTGTTTGAAATTGTGTGTTTAAAAATGTGTTTGGGGTTGGTATTTATAAGATTGTAAAATGATAAATTTTTTTTAAAAAGAAGTTTAAAAAAAAAATATGAAACGGTAATGAGGATGACCGATTGTGTTTTTTTCCCCACAGTGAGGATGACTGATTATTAATCGGTCGACCGACCTTCTCGACCTCCCACTGTGTTTAGCCTAAATACTGATAGTATTTTATTAGAAACTAAAATCTGTACTCAAAGAATTAAACATTTCTAAACCTTAGATTGACAACTTAAACACATACATTTCTGAATTGAGAGTAACAACCTTTGTTCAAGTTAAAATATAAGGTAAATCACACAATAAATTTGTGATAAAAAGAAAATAGCAGTACAGAGGTTCATCACTTCAAGTAGAAACATATTTAGGAATAAAACCTTTAAGAGTTTACGTAAAAGGTTACAATACATAGCTTCTTAACGTGATTTGTTCAAAAAAGGTTATGAAAAACAAAGAAACGCACAAACGAGTAGAATAAAATAGATGAAACTACGGAAAGCAACATCTAAATCCATTCCATTATGAGACAACAATTCGCCAATAAAAGGCATTACAAGCCAAGTAAATCAAATACTGTAATAGTTTTACTTCAACTAACACTACTACAAAGAAGGACATAGAGCCCCCTTAATAGAGCCCGGTTTTTGTGAAAAACGGGCTCTAAAGGGATTCCAGGGGGTATAGAGCCATGTTTTTCGTGATAGAACCGGGCTCTATGCGAAAAATGTTTAGAGCCGCGTCTTTTGCGTACAAACCGGGCTCTATTCCTTGTATAGAGCCCCCTTCTCTTTGCTAAAACCGGGCTTTATGATTAAGATTATTAGAGCCCCCTTCTCTTCCATAAAACTGGGCTCTATTACAATGCCCTCCAACGGTTGAAAGCAGAAATAGCAAAACTCAACGGGTGGAAACATATACAAAGCAAATTTATTACCGTTTTTTGCCTCTTTTTTTCAAAACCTTTGCATATATAAGTTTTAAATGATCAAATTTTATTGTCTCCAAATATAAGCATTAAATGATCAAATTTTGATTATCTCCATAAGCATTAAATGATCAAATTTGAATTGTCTCAAATCATAATTAAAGGTAACTTCTTATACTTGATTATTATTGTATACTACTCTAGCTTTGTTTTCATTATATATAATTTCCTCATGTATATGAATTAGACTTTACTAGTGTTAATTACATGAATTGAAACTAAGTGGCCTAGATTCAAGAACGTTGATGTGCATTTTATTTAACTACCCACTGCTTAATCTCGTAGTTGTATTGCCCTAACGCAACGACTCAAACAACTACGAGTGCTCCAAAGACGATGAGACGCATGCGCTATACCGTCGAGTATTGCTTGCGAATTAATTTTAGATAACAAACTATTATAATTATCAATAGTTAGTTTTGTATTATTTTGAGGCGTCAAGTTATTGAGCTTAGTTGTTTATGAGTTGATCGAAGGAATGTCAAACGCTAGCTACCAAAATACTTTAGTTTATACAATAATGCATCGTGTTATTTGTGTTGGGAGTTTATTCAATATAATATATTATTTTGTAATAAGAATTCACGATACTATAAATATGTTTAGATATATGAATTTTTGTTTTGTTAACTTGTAACTTATTTGTATTTGTAGGACCATTTTCGGAAATAATTTGGCACGCGAAACATGCTACTAGCTTGATTGACCCGTGCAAGTAAGGTGTATTTTTATTTATGACATTCATTTAGTACAAATAAGGTATAAATTATTCTCTCTTAGTAAACTATCTAGCCGATATTAATCTAATAGAGATTAATTTTAGATTGCCCCCATTTTAGGATTGCCTTTTAAATAATTTATCCCATTTAGGATATGAATGTTATTAACATGTTGAGTATTTAAGGAAAAGTCGGTATGATTTCTCTTACTTCTAAAAATTTGTGTTTTATGCACATATTTGGGGATTTGAGGGAATGTACTAGATAGATCAAAATTCTAGATGGATTGAAGTAGATGGATGTACAAGATAGATCAAAATTCAAAGGAATATTTGACAAGGTTGTCTGAATTTATTAGAGTTGCCGAGGATGATAGGGAAAAGAAAGGAAAATTAAGAATATCTTGTCCGTGTAAAGATTGTAACCATATATGTTCGTATATTGACTCTGATGAAATAAGAGGACACCTGATATCAGTTGAGTTTACAGAACGGTATACTTGTTGGTCATGGCATGGTGAATTATTACAAGAGCGTGACACGGTTGATTCTGAACATAGCGAGGATGATGATGATGATTAAATGACGACAACGGTCATGATAACTTAGATGACATGTTACATGATTTGGAGGGTGATATAGATGACAATAATCATGCCAAATTTCAAGAATTGTTTGTCCATGCGGAAAAGCCATTATATCTTGGGTGTAAAACACACTAGACTAAGTGCGATGTTGAGATTGTTTGACGTAAAGGCAGCTAATGGTTGGAGTGATAAAGGTTTTACAGATTTGTTAGAGGCTGTGCATGAATTGCTCCCCGAAGATAATGAGTTGCCCGTTTCAGTAGACAAAGCAAAAAAATTGATTTGTCCAATGGGATTGGAAATCAAAAGAATGCACACATGTCCCAATGATTGTGTATTGTATACGAAGGAAAAAAAAGACTTGCATAAATGTCCTGTCTGTAATTCATCATGGTATAAGGAAAAAACTGAAACAGAAATTAATAGTGATGTGACGAAGAATGGGCCCCCAGCTAAAGTATTATGGTATTTGCCCATTATACCTAGGCTGAAACGATTATTTGCTAATCCAAAAGATGCAAAGTTGTTCCGTTGGCATGCCGAAGAGCGTAAAAAAGATGGAAAAATAAGACATGTGGCTGATTCACCTCAATGGAGAAATATTGAAAATATTGGGATTAGAAATATACGGGTTGGAGATGAGATTAGAAATATACAGTTTGGTGATGAGATTAGAAATATACGGTTTGGACTTAGCTCAGACGGAATAAACCCATTTGGAAACATGAGTAGTCGTCACAGCACTTGGCCAGTTCTTTTATGTGTCTACAATCTTCCACCTTGGTTAAGCATGAAACGAAAGTACATCATGATGTCATTGTTAATTCAAGGTCCAAAACAACCAGGAAACGACATCGATGTGTATTTGGAACCATTAATTGATGACATGAAAGAATTGTGGGGTACATGCATTGAAGTGTATGATGCGTACATGAAGGAAACTTTTCAATTGCGGGCCATGATTTTTTGTACCATAAGTGATTTTTCTGCATACGGTAACTTGTCTGGATACGGTACAAAAGGATATAAGGCGTGTCCTGTTTGTGAAGATGCTACCCACTGAAGGTGGTTGCCAAATTGTAAAAAGATGGTATACATGGGACATCGAAGATCGCTTCGAAAGGATCACCCATACCGTAGACGAAAAAGTTGTTTGACGGCAATCTTTGAGCCGAGTCTTCGACAACCATTGGATGGAGAAGTGTACTATCCGAGTTCAAGTAAACAATGTGTTTGGAAAGCGAAAAATAACCACTCCAACCAACATATGAAAAAAAAGTCTATATTTTTGATTGCCTTCTTGGAAGCATTTGAAAGTTCGACCTTTGTCTTGATGTTATGCACATCGAGAAAAATGTTTGTGATGACTTAATAGGATTATTGTTAAATATTTCGGGAAAAACAAAAGAGCGGGTTAATGTTCGAAAGGATATGGTTGAAATGGGAATAAGACGAGCTTGCTCGATTGAAAAAGAAGGAAGTTGTATGTATCTCCGACGACTTGTTATACCATGTCAAAGGCCGAGAAAACCAAATTTTGTCAATGCTTGCATGGTGTTAAGGTTCCATCCGGATATTCTTCAAATGTTAGGAAGTTGGTGTCGATGAATGACTTGAAGTTGCTTGGTATGAAAAATCCTCCACGGGTGGGCCCAAAAGGATATCGTGGAAACATAGATATATGGGAAAAACAAAGAGCTTCTGAAGATCTTTGCACAGATGTCCATAAGATACCCGACCGTCGAGGGAGACATTATTGTTTGGCAAGGAGAGTACACGACAAAGTAAAAGGATTGATGTTAGCGCCTGAAATGCAAGTTATTGCGGATAAATTGGTAAGACATTGCTAGCTTCAAACTTTATTCTCAATAGTTGTTACGTGTTAATTGTTTCTGAGTATTGTATTACTTGCATAAAATTACAGATTGAGGCACATGCACAATTATTGAACAGTTCAGAAGTTGAAGATGGTGTAGATCCATTGATTACGGTGGTTGGACCGGAGCACGGTGGTCGTATTAGGGGGTAGGACATCTTGTGGATTTAAAAAAGGTATTGAGGGATATGTTGCAAAGAAGAGAAGGTATCGTGAAAGACAAGAGATAACAGTGATTGTGAACGAAAAAATAAAGGAAGCACGTGCAGAAATGAAAGCTGAATTTGATAAGGATCTTGAAAGAGCAGTAAAGGAGATGAAGTCCAGGAAAGAGAATGAAAACCCCGAGAGTCTGCTAATGAGGAAAAGTAGTTGTGACTCGGCGTCTAACTTTGATGTATTGGACAATATACAGGTACATGTACTTACTTTATTCACTACTCTAAACAGTTTTAATATGCAATCCCAAACACCCCTGAACATAGATTCTGTATTTGATGTATTTGAGGAACTATGGGATTAGAAAGTTTCTTTTTGTTGATTGTATATTGGTCAAGTCGAAAGGTTTTTGAAAGAGTATATTTAGAAGATTTCTGTAAGTGAATACTGATTGTTCGAATGTGTTTATATGTATGTAAATTTGATGATCATGCAGTTTGATATGAACATTTTTGGGTATAAAGTCTGGTTCTGTTATTGTTTAAATAATATGTTGATATCAGGGTAGTTCGTATAGTTTAGGATCTATGATATATCCCACTGTTTAGGAGAAATATACGTATAAGTAGCGATACATATATGTTCATAGATTGAATACAAACAATATGCTATTTTTATACATTAGTACTATATATATAGCAACAAATCTAAATGCAATTTCAGTAAGCTATCCCAAATAATCCCCTTTATAAAATATTCTAATAAGTAATCTCAAACTGTCCATAAAACTATACATGAGCTGTTTAGAATTGCTTATTGAAGAATGCTTATCAAGGAGGCTGTTTGGGAATGCTTATTAAAACTGCTTATGATGGGGAAGGTTTGGGATTCCTAGTACTAAATCTTACACTTAGGCTCAGAAATATACAAATGCAGAAGCAATAAAGATACATAAGTAAGAAAACTTTCAGAAACAACCGTGTTACAGACTATATGTGCAAGCAAACTCCCAACACATACAACTTAGATGAAAATGAAAAGGCAATTAGAAAACAATACCAGCAGAATCATCCTCTCCTCGTGATACTCAATTGCTTCTTGTTAATTTTTTTTGCATTATAAGTGTATTATATATTTTCTAATAATATGTGTTTTATAGGAGGCTAGCAAATGCCAGTTGTTTCTCCCCTACGGGACCAACAAGGTTCTTGTTGCTATAGGGATGGTGTTTCCGGCTAAGCAAGTGCATGGAAAGTCAGTGCTACAAGGTCATGCGAAGGTTCATGTAGACAATGTTGAAGCTGATTACAAGGACTACATTCTTCCAGTCCCAACTGGAGAGTTTAGTAAAATAGGACAAACCGTGCTTAGTTTTATTCAATGGCCCAAAAAGTATATTGAACTCACTAAGGTAAATTAATCTACATATGATTCACTTGTTATAATATTATAATAACATTTAGTCACTATAATAATTGTATTTTGTTATCAGGATGCCAACCAAACAGGAAACAAGAAAATTGTGGCAGAAAATACCTCCACCCAAACTGGAACCAGGCGAATTATGGCAGCAAATACCTCCACCCAAGCCGTAACCAAGCAAATTTTGGCAACGAATAAAGAATCTTCCACCCAAAAACAAACATCGCCAACTATGTCTACACAAGGACCATCCAACCATATAGCAGCAACTGCGCCGACCAAGAGTGCGACTAAGGGTGCACGTCTACTCAATTCGGTACGTACATTCATGTGTGTGTATGCTTCACATGTTTTGTTTGAGTCTAAATGGCTGTTGTATTAATGGGTTGAACATAACTAGCATTAAATAGAACTTTGAATGAAGATTAGTGACAATAATGATATTATATACCAATACTAATGTACTTGTTGTGGTGCAGGCTAGCAAGGAAAAAGAAGAGCTAATTAAGAAAATGAACAACTATCATGGTCAAATACATAAAAGAGCGTGTGTTAGAAGTACCTATGAACGTTTGATGCGCAACCCAGATCCTACTCGTTCTATGCTTGTTGATGTTGAGCCTCGTGTTTTTGGACAATCACAACCCTTTCAAATTTCGGTTTCCCCCGTGGATCTTATGTTGCTTTTTACGAATGGATGGCTTAATTCTTCCATTATAACTTTGTTTGCAACGTAAGTACATATGCGCTTAACATATCTTATTTAACGAGTTAGAATATTTTTCTATTTTACGTTTTATATATTGTCATGTTTCTAGGTCCATACATAAGATATTGCAGAAGGTGAAAACACAATCGAACAAATGTGGTTTCCTGAACCCATATACGATTCAAGACTCTGTATGCATGTTTGACAGTTTGCTTGTTAAAGACTATTTATTGCAAGCGATGGACCCAAGCCAACATAAATTGTTTTATCTTGCACCATATGTTGAAAGGTATGATATGCAACACTATATTTCATTGCTTTATGACTTATGTAAATTATATGTAAATTATTTATACTAAAAGGTCCATATAATCAGTAAACACTGGAATCTATTCATAATTGTACCTCAACAAAACACCAGTTTCATTTTGGATTCTGATAAGGAAGGAAAGAACGAGGAGAGCTATGAATTCACCAATGTTGTGCAGAAGTAAGATTTTTTTTTATTAACGTATAATTCACATTTATATCTATAAAGGTTAACACAACTCTACCATTCTTTAATTTCTTTCAGGGCATTTGGTAATATGAAATGGAATCTCGTTGAGGTGAACCATCTCATTCTATACATGTATATTAATTTTTAATTTAATTTAATTTTATTTATTTTCAATTTCCTTTCTTTGATTCTTATCAAATGTCTACTACTTTTCTAGTGCAACCAACAACGTCACTATTGGGAGTGCGGTTACTATGTGATGAGGTGGATGCATCAGTTTGTAACCCATCAACAACACTCCTTCCCCAAAACAGTAAGTAACTTATAAAAGCATTCGTATAGGTGAATATATTGTTTTTTCTGTGACTATTGTTTGCCATATAGTTTGGTTTGAAGTAAGTCTGTGTATGCGGGTATATGTACTTTAAAATTTCCTAGAGGAAACTGTCTTGTTAGTTGGCTGCTTCATGTAGTCCTGTTATTATTAAGCAGGCCACTAGGTTGAATGTTGTCTCATGTCGAAATTAATTGTTAACTATGGATATAGGTACAAGCGCGGTTGTTATTCCCAAACAGTTTTTAAGCGAATATGTAGGGTGTCGGGTTATATTTCCGGTTGTTTTAAGCGAATATGTAATTAGGACAACTAAGCTGCAAAAGATTGGTTTTAAGCAAATATGTCGGGTTAATCCCTTTACCCAAAAAAAGCTGCAAAAGATTGTGTGGAAAGGCTTATGAAAAGGAGCTTATTTGAGCTCAATTAACTAATTAGTGTAAGCTTGTTGGTTGATGCCCAAACATTTTTTAAGCTCATAAGCTCATTAAATAAGCCAATACAAACGCCCTTTTATCCAGCCATTGTTATTGCCAAAAGTTAATTGTCTGAATTTGTTTATTTTACTCGATTTAGCAGTTTGCATATTGTGATGACTTAGATTTACTTTTATTTTTCCTGGAACTTTGGTCAGTTACAGAAATCCTTATACCCAACTATAACCAAGGACCGACTAGTCTTTAATTTTTAACCCGGTCAACCTGACCCTGTTACAGACTAGTCTTTAATATTTAGTTTTATTTTTCCTGGAACCTTGGCCAGTTACAGAGTCCTTTTCTGTAATTCAGTTTAGCGAGTATCCTTTACTGAAAGTTATTCATTAACCAAGCACAAGCCAACTTGCAAACTGTTTGGGCATCAACTAAGATAGCGAGTATCCTGTAATTCTGTGTATCCTTGCTGAAAGTTTACTGCAAGTTGGCTTGTGCTTGGTTAATGAGCTTATGAATTACCCAATCAACTCGCTATATGCTTGTGCTTGGTTAATGAGTATCCTTTTCCGAAATACCCATATATGTAATTTCTGGAAGTTTGTAAGCTTGTTGATTGAAATACCCAATCAACTAACTCCTGTATGGCTGATTAGCAGAGAATGAATAACTTTCCAGCCACCAAATCTGGTCTCATTTTTTTCATCATAATAATATCACTTATGGATTTTTTTTATAGAGGCCTTGGAATGACAATAAGCCTTTTACAACCAAGGAGCTGGACGACATCGTGAGCTCGTGCATTTCGGTGTGTGGCATCTGATCATCAATCATGGTAGTATTTAGGAAAGGTTGGCATGTACTCATGTCTTTTTGTATATCTCCTTTCCGTTAGTCCAACAAAACACTTGATTGTGAAACTGTTGTTGTGATGTTTAATTAGTGGTATTTAGTATGTTCGGTAGTCTATAGGACTCCTATTAGATTGTTGTAACACTGAATTTGGATCGTTTTGGTATGGACCTTCAAGGTTATTATTTTGCTACAGTTTTGTTTGCTGCTCTGTCTGCTGTCAGGTGTTATTTAACAAAATTTGAAAAATAAAAAATAAAATAAAAAAATCATAGAGCCAGGTTTTGTGAGGAAAGAACAGGGCTCTATGCCTATTAAAAATGGTTTTTTTTAATCAAATAGAGCAAGGTTTGCAACGAAAAAACCGGGCTCTATTAGAACACATAAAGCCCGTTTCAAAAACCGGGCTCTATAGCAATTTTTAATAGAGTCCCCCCCCCCTTTTGTGCCCTCTAGAAAAACCGGGATCTATTAGCTATTTTAACCGGGCTCTATGTGAATTTTTGTAGTAGTGTAAAAGGCATTAACCCTTTATACTTCAACTAAAACTTTGCTATAAAAAAGGTACAACAAGCGTGAGCATCGTCAGCAACTACTTAAGAAGCAGATTCGGAAGCATGAATTACGGCACACTAAAGACAACGAAGACAAAATTGGTCCATTATGATACATATAACCTTAGCTAATAGATATATACAAAATCTTTGTGCCAAATTGGATTCCCAGGTAAAAGAAATTATACAAAATAACAATGAACTCTTCAAAAATGAATCATGCAAATTGCTGATAAGCTACCAGATTCTGCACAATTGAGCTTCGAAAAACCCATATTATGGTAGTTTATCTAGTTACATGTGTTATAACTCATAAGATGTAAAACAAATACTGTATAAAGACAAAAATATTTGACTACCATAACAGGTTCAACATGCTCAATCAAGTGGACTCAAGCAGCGACGAAGCCTACTCCGGCGACCAAGGTTCCTCGGTCATTGTAGGCCAAGTTTCCTTGGCGACGTAAATCTGCCCCAATGGTTCCTAAGCCAACATAAAACTACGAAGCCTATTCTCGGAAGTGACCAATGTTCCCCGGCAGCTGATAGCATTAACAACCATTTATGAGAAGGTTCAAAACTTGAAAATTTCGTTAATCGTTACATACCCAAGGACACAACATTTCATGTGACAAAGAAAGAATACTCCGTATATTCTCATAAAGATACTCACATTAGTTACTGTATTGATTATACCGTTAAAACAATCAAAGAAATGAGAAAAATGATTAAAGTCACATAGGTTTTCAAGTTAGCGAAAGCACAAAACATTCACTACCAAAAGCTACAAATATATTTTAACTAGCTACGGTACATTTCGTTGGCATTGGTATAAGAAATCTTCAAGATAACAATTAGTAGAATATTTTAAGATATCAGTAAACAATAAAAAGAATGACATGTTTGCAGTTTATAAGTATAAAACGGTTGCCATCAATTTTTTCTGGTTTATAGCTCTTACAAGAGGTTGATTCTTGTAATCACCTTTTTTCAACTATATGCATGCAACTAAAATGTGGGAAGAAGTTAGAAAGAATGCAAAACTGCCAAAAGTTAAAATGTATGCAGCTAAAATGTGGTACACTATAGCATGTTAAAGCGGAAAATGCAATGAGTAATAAAATTTGCAAGATGTTAAAAGGTTCACAGCTGATCATACTTAGGTAAAAGTATCAACAACTGCGTGTGCTGAAAACAGCAAAGCCAATCTCATTACGTAAAATAAGAGGTTGGACTTACAATCGTCACAATTTTACCAGCTTGTGCAAACTAAGGACAATAAATTAAAAGAAAAAACTGACTATACTACACCCGCTTCAAAGTTTCGCAAATGATCATAATGATAATAAAATTTACAGCATTAAAAATATCGCAGTAACAGGGGTGTTTAGATTATGGAGTATTGACAGATGACAGAAATATAGCAGCACTCCACGGTTACAACCGTTAACAATTCCTATACTATACATATATGCATTTCCCAAACACCCCTTATGCAACCTATATTACTGAAGGCAAACGAAGGCCGAGCCTCGACATCATCGACTGAGCTAAAAATATTTGGTTTGCTGCATCTAGATCTTGGAATCTTACTCTGCCATCGGTTTCTTTTACAGAAGAGCTTTCGTCATTTAAAACACCACTTGTCTGTGAATCATGAATCTAAGTCCTATATGAAAACATTATCAGCAAAAAAGCAACTTAATCAAAAACTATACTCATCAATACTAACATTATGCATTCTCTAAAATGAACGCACCTTACAGTTTAGTACATAGTCACTACTAACATTATGCAAGGACATAATCATCTTGAGGGCCACCACTATTTTCCCTATCAGCGACACCCGACTTCATATGTTCCCATAAATTCTCCTCCATTGGCATTATCCAAAGCTCTTCTCCAGCAATTTCACCTTCTGAGGCTGCAACCAAATCCTTTTCCAACCAATCACGCTGTGAGACGAAGCCTGTATATTTAAGTAACTTGGTGTATGTCTTGTTATCAAAATAATAAGGAGTATGATAGATGATTACATCAAACATGTGACATGTATGAAAGATGATTAGAGCAATAAATTTCCATTGTAACAATACCATAGAAATAAAGCAAACTAAAAATATGGATTCCTAATATCATAAACTGACATGTTAAACTCCTCACCATGAATATCGTACAATGCGTGATATGAGGAAAGTAATGGGCCACCTTGACCCATTTTTATACTAAGTTGTTCATTCCCAAACTGATCCAATAAATTTGTAAACCAATGAGCTTCGTCTATTAATTGAACAAAAAACCTGTGCATCGTATTATTAAATTATTAGAAAATACCAAAACCTTATCTTTTGTGAATACAAAATATCAGTCACTATGCTCAACTACAAAATTTTTTATACAATAAGTGTCTACTCACATGCATATGCTTCTGTAAAATAATAAAATTCATTTTATCATATAAGTTTCTCCTTAGCACATACTTTAAATACGATTCTATAACTAAAAGTAGTGAAAGTTGTAGTAAACTATAATTAATAAAAAGCATACTTCTATAACGCTCCGAGTTTCTTTCTTGTCTGTAAAAATCATAATATAATACTTCAAAGTTAACATGTAAATTTGATGAGTTAACTAATTAATTCAGAAACATTAACAAAATCATGAAAACCTTCATAATTTGAGTTGTCGCAGTAATCTTGCTCCCTTTGGCATTGCTTTGGTAAATGAAATCTGTTTAAAACACACAACATTATTAGAATGTCCTCAAGGGATTTTCTTTTCAATCATCTACCATTTCTATCACCATACTCTTATTGTTTCTCTTACCATTTCTATCACCATACTCTTATTATCTCACATTATAAACTTAATATATACTGACATTAGAGGCGTGTAAATGGACAACGGAGGCTTGAAGCTAACTGATATTAAATTAAAACATTTATGATATCCAAATCAATCATCACCACTGTAAGTTGAATAGACGATAAATTAATACCCATTGTTAAAGTTGATTTCAAAAACTATGGTCAAAAAGTGAATGAGATTGAAGTAGCGATTTTTATGCATGAGTTAGGCATCTCTAGAACAAATACCGCTATATGTTTCTCCTTTAAAGTCGTTGATTATGAATTGTAAAAAAACAACCTCTTACTGATTATGAGAAATGGCATACCGGGTGAAAGGATAGTCGGGGATTTCTTGCGGGAAAATTAAACCTGCTCAAAATTATAGAGAAAGGATAGATAGGACATGCGTAAGACAAAAGACGCGTTGGTGATTGTGGGCCCAAATCTTTAGACAACCCTCACTTCCCTCCATCTTCAGTCACTAACAATCTGTACACTAAATGTATATTAAGTCTTTGCATACTTTTTATTCAATAGTATAGGATCAAATATCATACCATTTCGAAGCCACCTTGTAACATGATATCTATAAATGGACGATGTAGATCTAAATACGAACCTTTAATGATTGGGATCCTAAGCACATTAGCAAGAATACAATCTGATTATCTATTATATAGGGATAAAGTATGTGGTAGTTAAAAATCCACGAAGTTATAAGACTGGATGATACCCGTTTTGGCCTACCCAAAGATACAATTTTGGTCCACAGGTTATAAGAATCACCTATCTGATCATCACCAATCCACCATGACTTCCCCAACCACTTCCTTCTCCATCCTCATTTCCCTTATCGTTCCAACCAAATGATTGTGGCCAACATCCCTACAAACACAATTTACCATTCAGATTCTCCAAGAGATTTATATATGTGAGATTAAATGATAAAGTGATAGTGGGGAGATGAACGCTTACAAATGGCAAAGTTTCTGTACGGAGCCCAATTCCTCATAGTTTGTAGTGAAAGATTCATAACGATTGGAAGTTTCCTTAGAGCAGCTGGAGGCTGGTTATGAAACACACCATAGATTTGTCACCTCCAGGCCGCCTATCGAATGGAAGATAGGATTTATGTTTATTCCTTTTAGTCGAGAAGTACGACTAAGAAAATGCAATAATCAGAAGATCAATGCCAGTACCTTAGTGCTATTACCTAATGAGTTGATCCGTTGCATATTTTCTCAGATGGGAATCTTCAATTGGTCCTCATAGTGAAAAGCCAACTAAAATTGCAATATGAAAGAAGGAAAATCAAAAATCACCAATTATTTAAAATAACTTAAAAATAATAAATAAGCATTAATCTGAAAAAGCAGTAAAAGCGTTTATTAATATTTTACGATCTTCAATGTTTTGTCGATACAAACGTAAAATCATTTTAACGAAACAAATAAAATCGTAAATGGTTTGGTAAATAGTTTTTTAACAACTACGTTTCACATAAAACACTAAAACAGTATAAGTAATTTTATGATTTAAGTAATACATATGTCAACAACCAGTGTTTACATATGGGGCAAATATATACATAACTAGTATGTATTATAAATGGGTAAAACTACAATCCATGGTATTGACCCATACCCATTGATTGAAAGACATTCTTGACTCATTAGATCATTGTATCTAAAGAAATACCCATGGATCAACCCATAACCCATGACCCACAAACAAAATACCCATGGGCAAAGAAGAGCGTCCCATGGATCCCTAGTTTACACTAGGCGGATCCTGAGAGGGATCCGGTGGAGCGATAGCATTCTCTACATAAATAGTGAGCCATTTCTTCCTTTTGCTTGCCACTCACACACATACATTCCCCAAGTATTGTAACTCTCTAACCATTGAGCCTAAGGGATCCTTCTATGTAGTTTGTCTTTTGTTTTGTGTGATTCTCTAGGTTCCTCTTAAAGGCGAGATCACCACTTGAAGTCGAGCAAGCTCAAGTCCATGAGTGCCATGCCGTCATCATCAAGACTCTTGAGGTTCTCTTGGTGATAGTTCTTTCTTCCTCCATAGAAGTGTTGTGTTGAAGGCATTAGTGAAGGATCTTGAAAGAGTCAAGACGAGAGCATTAGTGAAAGGTGCTTAACGTCCGTGTCAAAAGCATTAGTGAAGAATGTGGAAAACTAGAAGGGTGTTGAATATTTTGACAATTTAAAACTTCCTTTTAATATTTAGATCGACTTATGTCAATCTATTTGGTACATTTATGTTGGACGTTGATAGATAGATATATAAATGTGTAATGAAAGATAAGGAGTAAAAGCACATCACCACGACACAAGTATTTATAGTGGTTCGGCTACAAGGACACCTTCCTTGCCTACTCCACTCCCGAGTCACCTACTCGAGAGTTCGTAAACACTACACCAATCTCCTTATGGCGGAGAAGTCTTCACAACGTCGCTACACCTTTTTCGGTACAAAGCTAAATACGAGTTCTTTCACACCAAGGCAAACCACACCTAACACAACGTCACCTACCATTTAAGCGGTGCTAGGCTAACCGGTGAGTTCTTTCACACCAAGGAGAACTAATCCTATCACAACGTCGCCTACCCTTTATTAGGTACTAGGCTAAGCACCTAGTTCCATTACTCGGAGGAACTACTACCCATCACAACACAACACCTAATCTCGAGGAGATCCACTCCTTGTTACAACACCATCAGGATATCACCATCCTTGAAATAAACAAATACTTATATGTATAACGACGCACCTAATCGATTATCGACCTAGGCATTCTTCCCTAATGCCACTTGATTTGATTCTTAGGCATCCTTCACTAATGCCTTTGACACAACGATCAAATTCCCCACACTTAAGCTCTACTCGCCCTCGAGTAGGTCAAACATTTGCAAAGATTGATTTCAATGGTCCATAACACCATGTTTTAAAATGTAACAATTACCATAAAAGATAATTATTATTTTGCTTATAATATGAGAAAATCTTCTAAAATGAACCAAACACTTTAGATAACATAACTAGGATACCTCACAAGTGGCTTTAAGATTTCACTCAACACTCATATATTGGTGGGTATATCACCAATGCCTAGTCATGATCAATGCTTTTACCATAAGCTTGTACAAGTATCAAAACAAAGAAAATAAATTCATCAAAGAGGTCTTTATTCGGGTTATAACGATAAGGCTATGGGTTCATAATAGGTATGGATAAGGCATGGGATAGTTTATGAAATTGGTTTAAAATAAAATCAAATCAAATCCAAACCTCCATGGTGCTAATCATCATACAAACCACAATCCCAAAAACATTATTACTCTCTTCTCATATCGATCACCAAATATATATATATAACGCCTTAGCACATTGGCTAATCGATAACTCAAACATACTTCATCTTCCTTCATCTTCATAATAGTATAGCACATTGGCTATAAATCATATCACATTTTTTTTTTTTCACAACTCCCCACACTTCGTATAAGCATTACCACAAAAATACATAAGAAGTATGCATCCTTCGCCTTTGTCGAAATGGCACACACGAATGGCAAAGTGTAACTAACTTATAATCATCAAAACAATCCAATCATTCCAAACAACTAGCAACAAACCATTAGACTTGATAAGGGTTGGCTAAGGTTTAAAGGTGTAAAATATTTTGTATTTTTCTCGGATTTATCAAAACGAAAAGGAATGGCTCGTAAGGTGTAACTAGGGGTATCTAGTGCTAAAATGAGCACTAACAAAATGGGTCCATGTGGGTGGTTAACTAACCGATGTGGTCACTAATATATCATTAGATGTAAAAATGGAAGGCCATTTGGGTTATTCCTAAAATGCCTCTTATCACTTGAAAATATTTAGATCACTCGAAAGTGATTTTAACCGTAATGCATAACTAGTACAAGTTCTAGAATCGATATAATCACCGGCACACTATAGCAAATATAAAACAAAAGATGTTTCATACAAAAGAAACCTCACAAAAATGTGGGAAAAGGCTATTATGCATGCTAGAAAATGCTATCGAATCCAAAATGAATTATTTCTAATTTGGTTCAAATCTAAAAATTTTCAAAACTTCATTTTACCATTGAAATCCCAAATTATGTATTTTAATTATCAATAACGTAGCGAAACCATTAGACCATCAAGGCTTAATTTCTTCTAATCACTTGCATCCAAAAGTTATCTAAAAAATAAAATGCGTATCATTTTCCTATTTTCTTCCCTCCCCATACTTAAGTTTTGCATTGTCCTCAATGTAATGAAAATGAACTTCAAAGTAAAGAAAATGGGAAAAGATAGTTAAAAGATACCACGGAATAAAATATGCAATAAGCACATTGGGTCATTAGCAAGCTCCATGAGTTATCCAACTCGAAATATTTGACCATCAAGAAGCTTCCAACATATCCCTCCTGCAAACAAAAACCGCAATACCTAAATGCACAAAACAAACAAAACTAAAAAAAACTAGATAAAACCAAAATATACCAAACATCCTAAAGAAAATCAATCAAAAGATAGAAATAGTTTAAAACACATCATGACCATTGTTTTGAAACCATAATTTCACGAATGACCCATAATCACTCGTCATCCTCGCTCATTTCTTCTCCTTCTTCATCGTCAAACTCATCATCATCATCACTCGGTTACATAGTTTTCGCCTATGATTTCGAACGAACTCTCTCTTTTCTTCTTGCCTCCAACTCCACGATGATGATCCTCCAACTTCATAACTTGTTCCTCGGCTTCAGCAATCGACCATATGGGGTATTGGATCGTGAAACGTGCATACCCGTGATATGGATACGGATAGGGTCCGTGATAAGAAGTGTAAGGAAAAGGATATGGTGGAACATTTGGTGGATTGTAGGGTGGCAACTCATAATTGGCTTCTCGAGCCATGTGTTGAAAGATCGCATCGAATAATCATTGATGTAGTTGTTCCTTAACATCATCGAATCTCTCCACACATCCCTACATTGAATCTCATCTAGATGTTGGTTCCACTCTCCCATCCCGAATCAAAACCATCGGACGTACCCATTTGCACGCTTTCCATTGGTATATTCCCTGTCGTTGTGGTGGGTTGTTGCCAGGTCTTGGTTCAATCCATAACCCTACGGTTCCCAATCTTCTATTCAAAGCATTACCAAAACCTTTTCGCACCACGTTTCACTATACTTTGCCTCCACACTTAGCCAATTCCTCATCAACATAATACCCAAGATTCTTCGCCAATCTTGTCACAAAATGTCCTCCACAAATGTTATCTTTGTTTTGATTCCCGGCTCTCCTAGACAAATATTCGCTATCTCGCCAAATAGCATTACCATCCTTAGTTTCTTCCAAGAACTTCATAATCCATAAGTCCGGTTTCGACATTTGTCCCTCGCTTCCAAATCTATTAAATGGCCCGTCACAATCAACTTGTGAAGTATCCTCATCAACGGATTCCCGATGGTTGAAGCATTCCTCCTAGCACAAGTAGGATCTCCCACTTGATTCCAATAAGCGGGAATACTAGGTAATCTTTTCAAACCTCCAAGTCTAGAAAAGTGAGTTTCAAATAATCGATGATTTACCTCATGTGGTTCATACAAACCAAGAGCTACACCAAAAGTGGCAATGTGTAAGCATGATCCCTACCACAAAGTCTAAACCAAATACAAATCTCCGACATCAAATTCAACATTTACTTTTCTTTCAAAATACATGGTTGAAAAGAATTCCATACACCATTCTCTGTAGACTTCTTCATTAACCGAATGCTCTTTCCCATGACAAATCATTGAACTAATCTCCATCCCCGGATATACATAAGACGTTCGCATCATCCTTCTTAACTCATCTTCACACTCACATTCGTTAAATAAATCCCAATCAATCACCCTTGAACTAAACATTGCCTATGTTGTAACTTCGACAATCTTTCTCGAAAAGCATGTTTCTCCATCGGTGAGATTTTTGAATTTTAAATTAGCATTTGCTTCTTCTTCACACTATACTTAACCTTCTTCTTCTCGTTCCTTTCACAAAACTTACGTAATAAGCGGGTTAATTGAATTTCCTCCCCACCGAGCTTCCTACAATAATTCTCGTCAGAAATCACAAAAATAAGATCATATAAGAGTGTTAGAACAAACAAGAAGGTTAGAGAACCCTTTAGGATACATTTCAAAATTTCACAAAAATCCTCTCGAATCGCAACCGGATTCGGTTGGATCACCAACCGAATCGGTTTCTACATCGTGCAACAACTGATTCGGTTGCCATGCATAACCGAATCGGTCAGGTGATCGCATAAGGTATTTCACCTTCAAATCCTCAACATCTCGAATTTCTAACGCTTTCAAACCACTCTTAGATCGCATTCTATCATCCTCAATGATTTCCCACATCCTAGAATTACTCTAACTTGCTTCCAAATCATCAAACATCTAACATCTAAGAACTCATCTCATCATTCTTAAAAATCATAAGTTCTAATAGTGTAGCATCCATCACTCTTAAAAATCAAAAATCCATCAAAATGAATCACCAATTGTAACTTATCTTATTTCATAAGCATAACCCAATTAATTCCGAAAAATCTTATCATCTAAAATCCATTTTATGGTGAATCAATCAATCATTCTCTTGTTGTAATACACTCCTATATCAATTACCCACTCAATCCTAAAATATTACCACTTAATTCGAATTATAACAAAAACCCCCAAATTGGTGACCTATAATCCAATTCGAATCAAATGTTCTAAATAAAACCTTAATTGAGTAAATTGAATGTAATTGCTTACTTGCTTGGGTGCCATGATGTTATCTACAATTCAAACAACTTCCAATCGCTTCTCTTGGATGAATTTTGCAAAACCCACCGGAAAATTAGTGTGTGTGTGTGTTTTTGGAAAATGAAATTTTTATATTTTGGTGCAACCGGTTCACCAAGGACACAACCGATTCGTATGCTTTTGCCAAATTTGCTTTTTTACTTGTTTTAACATGTTACTTAGGCATTTACCCTCCAAGCAACATATTTTTACTCAAAATTCCGCTAAAAATTCACACAACATTTATTCACCAAATGAAATTTTGAACAATCATTCAATCCAAAAACTAAACTCATCATATAAATGAACTAATCCAAACTCAACTCAAAACTCATAGTCATGATGTATTAAAACCAAATTACCTCAATCATAACATGAAAAATAAATAAGAAACAAAATCCTAATGCATCAAATCAAAATAAAATAAAATAGTTCAAGAAATTCAAGCAAATGATTGCTTGTTATTACGGTCTTTCCTTTCCTCAAAATTCCTCAAAATATTCTTGCCTAAGAATATCCTCGCTTGAAATTTTCCGTCAACTCACTGGAATGTTTCAAAAGTTTTAAATTCCTCATAAATCTTCGTCCATCCGGCATAATATATCAAACTTAACATGCCATGCCCCATCTCCGGTTTGCCTCTTGTAAGTCCCCAATCCTTCGGGTTTCCACTCCAAATTCTTAAGTTGCACCGTAGAAGATCCTAAAAGTCGGTCAACTTCTTTGTAAACCAAAATGTTTTTGAATGGGTTGTAGAAAGCTTCGATCATGAATGCACGCTCCATTTCGTCCTCTATATCGAAATAAGGTGGAGTTAAAGGTCCGTACATTGATTACCGTGGACATCACGTCCCACTTCAAAACAAGTTAAATCATCATTTGCATCCATCCATTCCAAATCTTCCATACCTTCCAAAATTGGTCCTCTTGGTCTTGGGTAGTATGTTTGCCTCGAAATTCCATCGTCAATAGTCATGGTGCCTCTTCCCATGTCTATAATTGCTCCACAAGTTCAGTAAAATGGCCTCCCAACAATAGTGGTAAACTCTTGTCCACCGAATATCCAAGACAAGAAAATCGCCAAATACGGTTGGTAGCCAATTTGCACTCTTACATTCTTAACTTCTCCCATTGCCTTTGCTTGAGTGTTATCCGCCATAGTGAGCTTAGAATGATTAGGTTGCGGATTACTTAGTCCCAAAGTTTTGAACAATGGATACGGCATCACGTTAACACTCGACCCTCAGACGCCTAAAGCATAAACCGTGTAGTTCCATTTACTTTGATTGGCAACAAAATTACCCGGATCCTTTTCTTTCCTTGGCATGCCTTTAAACAAAATTCGATCTCGATCCTCATCCGTGAGATTCTTATCTTCCAACCTAGCCCTCGCTAGCATCAATGCATCCAACTTCTTTCGATAAAGCACATAATCTTGGAGAACTTCAATAACCGGTTTCTTTTCATCGAGCTCTAGAAATTTTGTTCTAGATTCTCTAAGATAGTTTCTTTTGGCTTTCGGTTAAGGGTTTGATAGTAGTAGTAGTTGACAATGGTGTGTAATCATTTTTGGTGGTGGAGGTTGTTGTTGGGGTTAATTTATTTGATGATGGTTTCTTTCGGTTTGCTTTCCCCATTTTCACCACTTCCACATTTTTCTCCTCCATATTTGCACAAACTTCCACTAGCATCTCGTTGATCCCTTTTCCTTCTTCCAACTCGGTTATGTTAATCCGCATCTCTCCCATACCAAAATCTACTTGACACTTGGTTGTGACAAGAAAATCTCTACCAAAACAAACATTTGGCTCATCCGCATTACCTTCCTCTAGAACAACAAAATCAGTTTCAAACATATGCCCATGAATATTGACCTTCAGATTTTTCACCATCTTTCTCCCATATGCCTCATAATCCATACGAACATGACCGATTTCGTCAAGAACCTCTTCCAAGATATAATTCTCCATATGCCATATTGTTTGTGCATCCCAAGCACGCACTCCTTCCACTTCACAAGGTGTTCCAAATCTCATCATCGGTGAATCATACACCGTTGACGGTGCTTGTGTAAACACTACCACTCTTTTGTTTTGGGTAGTCGAACCTTGTTTTCACATACTTCTTCTATATCACCCGTGTCAATTCCCAATTCTTTCTTGCTTTCCTCCGTAATTCCTCCAATCTTTTCTAATGAACTTCCCGTATCCTTGAACATGTCATCCAAAGTACGAAGGTATTCCGAGATTCCGCTCAAACTATCCATGTTACTAGACAACTTAACAAAGCAAAACAAAACAAATCCCGGATGATTAGCGTTAACGTTAGTAAAACAAGAACAAACTATAAAGAACATATAATAAACAACTAAGACATCTAACAAAATTAAGAAATAAAATAAAAACTCAAAACCTTAAAATGATAAAACTCGGTAGAAACTCCAACCGGATTCGGTTGGATCACCAACCGAATCGGTTGGTTGAAAAATTCTAGATGAAACACGAACCGGATCAGTCATGCGGTTGCTAACCGATCGGTTTGATTGAATTTTTTTTTTTTTTTTTTTTTTAAAACAAATTTAATAATAATTGAAAGCAAATTAATGTCATTAAGGATGTACTAACTCTAGTTAATTAAATAAAACTCTTCATAAACTAATAATTAAATAACTCATTAACTCTAATTAAAACCAAAATTAAAACTAAAACTAAAACTAAATAAACTACTAATAAATGCTATCATGAAATAAACTATAACTGAAAATAAGATACTCTTAACCATTACCATCAACTATAAAATTAAAATAAATAAAACTAGATTAACTAAATAATAAATGTAAAGAAAATAAAAATGAATAAAGACAATAAATCTAAGAACTGATTAAACCACACAATTACTCTAGAAATCAAAACACAAATAAACTAAAAGATAGATATAAAATTCAACCAAAGAAAAATTTCACATATCGTCTAACTGGATTCGTTGGCTAACCAACCGAATCGGTTAGTTTGTAACAAAATTTTTTTTTTTTTTTTTTACTAATTTCAAAGAAAATTACGTAAAATCCTCGTAGCGCGCCTAAAACTTGATGTGCTCGGTTGGTGCAAGTTTTAAAATTTATAATCACGAATTAATCAGATAACCTTTTAACACATACGAGCAAGTATACTCAGTCTCGCAATAGCAAAGTTTGGTAAGTCGAGATCGTCCCAAGGGATTTTTGTTTTGAAATAGATCTTAATAAAAGTTTCTAACAAGAAAGCTTGTCAAGGCTCTCCGAATAAGTGTTCTAGTGAAAATAATAATCAAGAATAAAAATATATACTTGTGTGAAGTCTCATAATCAACCATAGATAATGTTCATAAAGGTTTGGTGTATACTCTTAGTATGATGCACAAATCATAAGCAAATGATTCCCCAACCATGGTATTTGTTTGTAAAAATCATTCTAAGAACAAAAACATTTAGGTAATCCTTTCGGTCCTTATCCCAATGATTATCCTATAAAGTTCCATTTGTTTGCAACATGTTCTCATTAAATTTGTTCTTACGAATCTTTCACCCTTCGTGATGAAAACGTTCTAGTCTTGTTTTAATAAGCAAAACATGGTGGTTGTCAATCACCATATCCCCATACTAGTTTGTCACAACACTTTTGGAATAAAACAAGAGAAATCCTTTCGGTCCTTTTTCTTAAAACATGTTTTATTGACAAATCAATCCAAGACTAGTATTTTTCCAACAAACTCATTTAAACAAGATCATATATACATGCATCACATTTTGAGAACATTATTATGATTAATCACATTCCAACACACAAGTATAACACAAACTACTCCATGAAAACAATCATATCTAAACACAAGTCATAACAAGGTAATTCAAACAATTCAAGAGAATAGATTTCATAACAAAGTTCATAGAATACCTAATCTTTTGTGATTACAAGAATTAGAAATCGTGGAATGTAGCAACCACGCGCCCAATCACCTAGATCACCGTGACAACCCAAACTACCAAACAATGGACAAGAATGGTTCCTTCCTTGCTTTCGGACGCTTCCAAGAACTACCAAGCTTTTGGGTTGAAATAAATGGGTAAGTATGAGTTTTGGTGTAAACTAATACTCTATTTGTTGTGTCACACTTAGTATACAAGTACTAGGTCCTTTAAATAGCTAAAGCACTTGCTTAATCGCCCAAAAACGTTCTTCCAAGTTAATATCAAGAAATGATCGGACTCTAATGATTATGGGGAGTTAAGACAACAATAAATGCGAATTGTGTAATCGCAGAGCCGAAACCGGATCGGTTTCTATGTCGACCAATCGGTCATAGCTTTGATTAGCCCACCCGGATCCGGCGGTTGCACCGAGCCGGCCGGGTTTTGCTCCTTTGACTTTTGTCGACTTTTCCCTTTACGCTTCATTCTTTGCTTACGTTGATGATTTCCAAAGCCAAACTTGATCTTTCCTTGTCAGTAGATGCTTCAAATCACTACGCTCCATATCATTGAGTCCACAAGCTTCCAATCTCAACTTCCTTCCTTTAGACGCCCAAATGTGCATAAAACTTCATTTCTTCAATATTCGCAACACCGCTACATATACATACACAAGACGATCTTTGCACTTTTGCAATAGTTATGAGTAAATATAATGAATATCATGCACAAAACCTGACAATAACGCTACTAAAAACATGTTCATTTTAGACGTTATCAAATTCCCCCACACTTAAGCTCTACTACTCATTTCGAGTAGGTCAAACATTTGCAAAGATTGATTTCAATGGTCCATAACACCATGTTTCGTAAAATGTAACAATTACCATAAAAGATAATTATTATTTTGCTTATAATATGAGAAAATCTTCTAAAATGAACCAAACACTTTAGATAACATAACTAGGATACCTCACAAGTGGCTTTAAGATTTCACTCAACACTCATATATTGGTGGGTATATCACTCAATGCCTAGTCATGATCAATGCTTTTACCATAAGCTTGTACAAGTATCAAAACAAAGAAAATAAATTCATCAAAGAGGTCTTTTATTCGGTTATAACGATAAGGCTATGGGTTCATAATAGGTATGGATAAGGCATGGATAGTTTATGAAATTGGTTTAAAATAAAATCAAATCAAATCCAAACCTCCATGGTGCTAGTCATCATACAAACCACAATCCCAAAAACGATTATTACTCCTCTTCATATCGATCACCAAATATATATATATATAACGCCTTAGCACATTGGCTAATCGATAACTCAAACATACTTCATCTTCCTTCATCTTCATAATAGTATAGCACATTGGCTATAATCATATTATCACATTTTTTTTTTTTCACAACTCCCCACACTTCAGTATAAGCATTACCACAAAATACAAATAAGAAGTATGCATCCTTCGCCTTTGTCGAAATGGCACACGCGAATGGCAAAGTGTAACTAACTTATAATCATCAAAAACAATCCAATCATTCCAAACAACTAGCAACAAACCATTAGACTTGATAAGGGTTGGCTAAGGTTTAAAGGTGTAAAATATTTTTGTATTTTTCTGGATTTATCAAAACGAAAAGGAATGGCCTGTAAGGTGTAACTAGGGTATCTAGTGCTAAAATGAGCACTAACAAAATGGGTCCATGTGGGTGGTTAACTAACCGATGTGGTCGACTAATATATCATTAGATGTAAAATGGAAGGCCATTTGGGTTATTCCTAAAATGCCTCTTATCACTTGAAAATATTTAGATCACTCGAAAGTGATTTTAACCGTAATGCATAACTAGTACAAGTTCTAGAATCGACATAATCACCCAAGACACTCATAGCAAATATAAAACAAAAGATGTTTCATACAAAAGAAACCTCACAAAAATGTGGGAAAAAGGCTATTATGCATGCTAGAAAATGCTATCGAATCCAAATGAATTATTTCAAGAATTTGGTTCAAATCTAAAATTTTCAAAAACTTCATTTTACCATTGAAATCCCAAATTATGTATTTTAATTATCAATAACGTATGAAAACCATTAGACCATCAAGGCTAATTTCTTCTAATCACTTGCATCCAAAAGTTATCTAAAAAATAAAATGCGATCATTTTCCTATTTTCTTCCCTCCCCCATACTTAAGTTTTGCATTGTCCTCAATGTAATGAAAAATGAACTTCAAAGTAAAGAAAATGGGAAAAAGATAGTTAAAAGATACCACGGAATAAAATATGCAATAAGCACATTGGGTCATTAGCAAGCCTGTGAGTTATCCAACTCGAAATATTTGACCATCAAGAAGCTTCCAACATATCCCTCCTGCAAACAAAAACTGCAACACGAAATGCACAAAACAAACAAAACTAAAAAAAACTAGATAAAACCAAAATATACCAAACATCCTAAAGAAAATCAATCAAAAAATAGAAATAGTTTAAAACACATCATGACCATTGTTTTTGAAACCATAATTTCACGAATGACCCATAATCACTCGTCATCCTCGCCATTTCTTCTCCTTCTTCATCGTCAAACTCATCATCATCATCACTCGGTTACATAGTTTTCGCCTATGATTTCTCGAACGAACTCTCCTCTTTCTTCTTGCCTCCAACTCGATGATGATCCTCCAACTTCATAACTTGTTCCTCCGATTTCGTGCAATCGACCATATGGGGTATTGATCGTGAAACGGTGCATACCCGTGATATGGATACGGATAGGGTCCGTGATAAGTGTAAGGAAAAGGATATGGTGGAACATTTGGTGGATTGTAGGGTGGCAACTCATAATTGGCTTCTCGAGCCATGTGTTGAAAGATCGGCATCGAATAATCATTGATGTAGTTGTTCCTTAACATCATCGAATCTCTCCACACATCCCTACATTGAATCTCATCTAGATGTTGGTTCCACTCTCCCATCCCGAATCAAAACCACCGGACGCACCCATTTGCACGCTTTCCATTGGTATATTCCCCTCATTGTGGTGGTTGCTTGTGGTCTTGGTTCAATCCATAACCCTACGGTTCCCAATCTTCTATTCAAAGCATTACCAAAACCTTTCGCATCCACGCTTTCACTATACTTTGGCTCCACACTTAGCCAATTCCTCATCAACATAATACCCAAGATTCTTCGCCAATCTTGTCACAAAATGTCCTCCACAAATGTTATTGTTGCTCTTGATTCCGGGGCTCTCCTAGACAAATATTCATTATATCGCCAAATAGCATTACCATCCTTAGTTTCTTCCAAAGAACTTCATAATCCATAAGTCCGTTTCGACATTTGTCCTCGCCCAAATCTATTAAATGGCCCTCACAATCAACTTGTGAAGTATCCTCATCAACGGATTCCCGATGGTTGAAGCATTCCTCCTAGCACAAGTAGGATCTCCCACTTGATTCCATAAGCGGGAATACTAGGGTAATCTTTTCAAACCTCAAGTCTAGAAAAGTGAGTTTCAAATAATCGATGATTTACCTCATGTGGTTCATACAAACCAAGAGCTACACCAAAAGTCGGCAACGTGTAAGCATGATCCTACCACAAAGTTCAAACCAAATACAAATCTCCGACATCAAATTCCGAACATTTACTTTTCTTTCAAAATACATGGTTGAAAAGAATTCCATACACCATTCTCTGTGAGACTTCTTCATTAACGCTGAATGCTCTTCCCATGACAAATCATTGAACGAATCTCCATCCCCGGATATACATAAGACGTTCGATCATCCTTCTTAACTCATCTTCACACTCACATTCGTTAAATAAATCCCAATCAATCACCCTTGAACTAAACATTGCCTATGTTGTAACTTCGACAATCTTTCTCGAAAAGCATGTTTCTCCATCTATGAGATTTTGAATTTTAAATTAGCATTTGCTTCCTTCTTCACTATACTTAACCTTCTTCTTCTCGTTCCTTTCACAAAACTTAGTGAATAAGCGGGTTAATTGAATTTCCTCCCACTCGAGCTTCCTACAATAATTCTCTCAGAAATCACAAAATAAGATCATATAAGAGTGTTAGAACAAACAAGAAGGTTAGAACCCTTTAGGATACATTTCAAAATTTCACAAAAATCCTTCAGAATCTGAACTGATTCGTTGGATCACCAACCGAATCGGTTTTCATATCGGCAACAACCTGTGTCGGTTGCCATGCGCAAATCGAATCGGTTGTGTGCAGACCATAAGGTATTTCACCTTCAAATCCTCAACATCTCGAATTTCTAACGCTCAAACCACTCTTAGATCGCATTCTATCATCCTCAATGATTTCCCACATCCTAGAATTACTCTAACTTGCTTCCAAATCATCAAACATCTAACATCTAAGAACTCATCTCATCATTCTTAAAAATCATAAGTTCTAATAGTGTAGCATCCATCACTCTTAAAATCAAAATCCATCAAATGAATCACCAATTGTAACTTATCTTATTTCATAAGCATACCACTCATTACATACCAATGTACCATAGGAAAGATGGGCTTAGCCCGGAAGATAGGAATACTTTTAAAATGCTCGAAAAGAGACTTTTCCACGAAGGTCGAGTAGTAGAACCATCATTTCTTGCTAACACTGACATAAGAAAAGTTTTTGGGACCATTGGCTTTGATTGTTTATTGGACATAAACGAACAAATTTGCTCGGTTTTCGTGCTTGAGTTCTACAAGACAATGAGGATAGTTAGAAATGATGATGGGTCCATCTCGATTGTCTTCATCATAAATGAGCATGAGTACACCCTTCGCTTGTGGAGTTTGGAAGAATAGTGGGGTTCCATATCAAGGTTTTGCATGTTTTCTAATGAGTGGTCTTTGGAAGAGTTACACACTATGGTTGATCATCATGAAATCTACCACATGTTAATCCCGAAGCAACAACGGTGAGGACACGTGTTCATGCCAAGAGCATCCCCATCGAGGGTCACTAGGAATTGAAAGTGATCTATAGGATCCTTTACAAATGGAGCTCTCGAGATGTATGCATTGTATAGGAAATGGGAAAATGTGGTGAGGATAATGTTGTGTGCCTAGTAGGAAACAAGGATCCCAACGCATGTCTAAGTTTCATGATCTATTGCCTAGTGACGAGACTCGCTTCACCTTTGCTTACTACATGATTAAGAGAATGGCAAGTGTAAAAGCATAGTAGAAAATGGTGCTCTGCACGCAATGCTCCTAACCCGTCTTGCTAAATTCATCTTTGCATTAGATCCTTCTCCGCAATCCTATGATTATAGCTTTTGCAACAAAGTTATGGTATCATTGACCGAGGGTAGAACTACAAGGTTTATCGTGGAAGGCAAAAGGCCTCGCCTACCCACTGATTCCTCGGATAAAGGGAGAGGCAAAGAGAAGGTAAAGGTAGTAGCAACCCACTCGAAATACCGATCTCGACCCTGGATTACATCAATCAATTGCTTGGACGCCCTAGTGCATCACCCAATGTCAACAAACCGGGGAATCTTCAGTGTCACCAACTTCTTGAAGAAAAGAAGTAGAGATGGTATGATAAAGAGTGGAGGAGGGTGAAGACCGGAAGTGCATGGAGAAGTGTGTAAGGTCATTGGACCTTAATTTGTGAAAACAATTTGAAACAATGGGTTGTAACATCTAAAACAAATACTTATGTAGTGTAGGATGTAGTATGTAGTTATTGCCATAACTTGGCATTGAACAATCTTAACTTAGGAACGTGTAGGATGAGATTTTACGACTTCTTCAAGTAGTCATCGCCACCATCTTTAGGCACCTTTAGTTCTCCCACCTTGCTATGCATTATACTTGATGTGTTCTTGCATTTAGTCTTTGTAGAAACAATTATGAGAAGCATTTTGCTAAGAGTGCAAATTGCACATTTATCGAAAGCCTCGATCTGCAGAGGCGGATCCAAAGAATATAACTAGCCGGATCCTCCCAAAAGGGAACCGTGGGATCCGTGACCACGTATGAGCAACATGCACCTCCCTACATCAAAAATAGCTCACTAGATCACCTCACACTAGTCAAACATAAGACTTTAGAACCAACTAAGTAATCCTCAAACATTTGAAAGCTTCACACTCACCCATAGCTTACTTGGGATCTATTTCAAAATGTTTTTGATTTATCAACTCATCAAAACTCACCATATTTTCGCTCCAACGCTCACACTTTACTTCTCACATCTCATAACACGTAGTTTGATATATCCATCAATTTTAGCAAATTGATTTTAGTCATCATTAACTCAAAAATAAGCTTGAAACTAGTTTTTCATTTTTTCTTATTTTTTTACGATTTTATTAAATTTTTCTTGAGGCATCATCTAACTTCTAGGAATAATTACCACCACTCTTCCATCTCAAATCAAATAATACTCTTCTCAAACACTTAGTTAGACTATTTAAAGTCCATTTTTTTTACCCAAAACCATTATTAAGCACCTCACCTCTTATGGTTGAGCATTTAAGACATCCACCTCTCATGACATCAAAATAAAGTCAAAACCTCTAGATACATAACATTGCAAAAGCATAATCATTTCATCAAGAATTTGTCGACAGACGGATCCTCGGTTTATAACGAGATGGATCCTCGAGAGGGATCCGTGGGATCCGTGGTCACAGTAAAAGCTTTAATCGCCTTCCTCTTCAAAGTTAAGTCACCTTTTGGTTTTCTAACCAATTTTAGTTACCATTTAATATCTTCCTAGAGCTGATCAATATCCTAAGTGCATGCTCAATCCCCTTAGTGGGCAAAAATTTAATTCCCTAATTCAAAATTATCCTTTATAAACCAAACACTCTTAAGGTTAAATCATCACTCTCACCTAGCTCTCAAAAATCAGTGGTTAGAAGCTTACATTGCATCCTTACCATCACCATGACCAAAACACTTAGCAACAACTCTTCAACCATAGGCTCATCCAAAAGAAAGGGTCACATGATTCATGAGATTTCATCCACCGAATCATCTCCCGTAAAAGATAACAATGCTAGAATCCCACCTCAACAAACCCATTCAACAATTGCTAAGAGAACCGCAAGAATTAGCATCAAACCTTTTGAGCTAGAAAAGGGGCCATCTAGTTCAAAACCAAACATAGCTAGCTCTAGCAAACCATCTAAACCCTCATTCCTAGAGTATGGATCACACTCATTCAATGAGCCTATTCCTCACCCAAATCTCTATTCATTAGAGCATTCGCCACCGAGAACCTCCAACTCACCAACTTTCTTGTTAAATAGGGAACCACCTACAACACCGACTAGTCCATCATTGGAAACAAGGAACCACCAAGGACTTGATCATATGGAGGAATATCCATTACCACCACCCTCATTCTTAGTAGAACCTCACCCTACTTCTCTTAATGAAACCCCACCATCATTCATAGAGCCTCCTCAAAACATCCATTTTCCTCTGCTTCCAAATCAAGACAATAATTGCTCTAATTGTCTAAATACCCAAGGACTTGTTCAAGAAGTACGAAATGAGTTTCATTTCATGTTTAATCATCTTCTTGAAAGATTGGACCAAATCAACAAGTCTACTCATCCTTAGACTCAAGCACTTTGTTGCATTCTAGGCTTTAGAAACTTATTAGAAAATGTATGGCTAAATCATTCTCTTAGTTTTAGAGATTTCTTGATTATCTCTTTGTTTATTGAATGCTAACTTATTTACTATATTGCCTTGAGTATATGCTTGTTGGTTGTATACATATCTCACTATTATATTTAGCATTATTTGGTATATCACCTTTGCTAAATAATCTGTCACCAGAGAGACGGATCCCTGGATATTGCCTAGAAGGATCCCACAAAAGAGAGAACCGTGGGATCTGTGGTACAGAAAGACAAATTTTCTATTAACTTGAGTCTTATTTTGCAGGAAATTATACACTATGTACTTGTTTTCTAACCTCTATTTTGTAGATTTTCAAAATACACATGAAGACTTTGACATCCTAAGTTGGGGAGCTTTGTGTCAAACCATATTGCAAATCCATTTGCAACATAATCCTATATGGATTACACTTCATGACACCCCATTGCATAGTTGCAATCTTCATGGGGAGCTTTTTCGTCACAAGAACAAAACCATTTGCAAACAAAATTGCAATTCATTAGCTTATTTGTTTATATTTACTGACGCCTCAAAGGGATGGACTCGTCATGGGGAGTTAAGACGAGAACCATTCCGCTCATTTGCTCTCTTTACATTTTTTACATGTTTTTAAACAACGTGTTAGTTTCTTTTTCGACGCTCTTTGTTTCGACAAAAAGTGGAGAGAAGAGAGTAAAACTCAATTCGAACTTTTACTTAATTTTAGTTTTTCCTTAAAATAATTTTATGTTTTGTCATCAACAAAAGGGATATTGTTAATACAAATAAGTCGTAAAACGTTAATTTATATTTACGATCTTCTAATGTTTTGTCGACAACAATCGTAAAATCATTTTAACTAAAAAAAATAAAATACGAAATGGTTCGAGCCAATAGTTTTCTAACATACTTACGCTCACATAAAACACTAAAACAAGTATCGCAATTTTATGATTTAAGTTATACATATGTACAACAACTAGTGTTTACATATTGGGCAAATATATACATAACTAGTATGTATTATAAATGGGTAAAAACTACAACCCATGGTATTGACCCATACCCATTTGACTAGGTACATTGCACTCATTAGATACATTGTATCTAAAGAAATACCCATGGATCAACCCATAACCTATGACCCATGACCCACAACCAAAATACCCATGGGCAAAGAGGAGCGTCCCACGGATCCCTTGAGGGAGGGATCCGTGGGATCCGTGGAAAGAAGCATTTCTCTCTATAAATAGTGAGCCATTTCTTCCTTTTGGCTTGCCACCACACACATACTTTCCCAAGTATTGTAACTTCTCAACCACGATCCTAAGGGATCATTCTATGTAGTTTGTCTTTTGTTTTGTCTCGATTCTCTAGGTTCCTCTTAAAGCGAGATCACCACTTCTTGAAGTCGAGCAAGCTCAATTCCATGAGTGCCATGCTTCATCATCATCAAGACCACTGAGGTTCTCTTGGTGATAGTTCTTTCTTCCTCCATAGAAGGTTGTGTTGAAGGCATTAGTGAAGGATGCCAAAAGAGTTAAGAGGAAAGCATTAGTGAAAGGTGCTTAACGTCCGTGTCAAAAGCATTAGTGAAGAATGCTAAAGGTGTCGAGACGAAGGCATTAGTGAAAGGTGCCAAGCGTTGTGTCAAAGGCATTAGTGAAGGATGCCTAGAATCTAATCAAGTGGCATTAGTGAAGAATGGCTATGTCGTGATAATCGATGAGGTGCATCGTTATACATAGTGATAGTTTGTTTCAAGGATGTTGATATCGCTTGATGGTGTTGTAATAATGGAGTGGGTCTCCTTTGGGATTAGGTGTGTGTGTAGTGTTGGGTAGTAGTTCCTCAATTGTAATGGAACTCGGTACTTAGCCTAGTACGGGATAAAGGGTAGGCGACGTTGTGGTAGGTGTGGTTCACCTGGTGTAAAGAACCCGTGGTTAGCCTAGTACCGAAAAGAGTAGGCGACGTTGTGAAGGTTTCTCCACCATAAGGAGTTGGTGTCATGTAGTGATTACGAACTCTCGAGTAGGTGACTGGGAGTGGAGTAGGCAGGAAGGTGTCCTTGTAGCGAACCACTATAAATACTCGTGTCGTGGTTATGTGCTTCTTACTTTTTATCTTTCATTACACTTATATATCTATCTATCAACGTCCAACATACATATTCAAGTAAGATTGACATAAGTCAATCTAAATATTTTAAAAGGAAGTTTTAAATTGGTAAAACTATTCAACCCCCTCCTTTCTAGTTTTCCACATAAGCAATACCAAGAATCCTTGATAAGATGATGATTCACAAATTAAAAGGCATACAAAACCCTAGAAACCGAAAATCTAAAACATATATACGAAAATACCCTTGGAACCAAGAATAATAAATAATGAAACCCGCTTATAAAATGATCGACATTAAAAACTTAATAAATAAACGTGACTAATATAATTACGTAAACGACTTTAGTGCGACGAGGACTTAAACCCCGCTTTTATATGTTGGGCCAATCATTTGTTGGATGGGCTCGCTTGTTTTGTTTGTGTTGCGCCAAGCCAAGGACCAAGAGAAGCCCAAGAGGGCGTTTGTTTTGTGTAAGTGGGATCAGGGCAAGCCCATTGTGGGTTTGAGCCTTTGAGCTCGGTTGGACCCAAACCGAACCCAACCCCTCCTAAGCCCTAACTTAAAATGTAAACTATAAATACATCACATAATATCAAAGTGAAACCCTAGTTTGTTTTGCCTCTCCCTTTTTCTTTCTTCTTGTTCGCCGAGACTCATACCAACCTTGGTGTCGAGATTTTGCTTCAAACGAGCTAAGGTATAACGTTTATTCGACTTCCTTTAACGCACCTTGCATGTATATTTCGAGTTATATTTTGTTTGGTCGATTTTTGTTCTCTCTTTGTTTGTGCGAAGCAGTAAACCAAAACAAGGGAAACCCATAACGAATTGAACTTGTAACTAATAAGGAACATTTAACGTGATAAGTATTATTAAATCGGGTCATGGTTGTGTCGAGTTAATCTAGGCCAACCATGCATGAGGTTGGACCGAACCATATGTGTATTCGAATAAGGTATAAAACTTTATAACTTGAATATGTAACATGTTTAGATGAGCTAGGACTTATGTGATAACTTGCTAGCGAAACCCTAGTTTGAACCGAACATCTATACATGAGTTTTGAACGTGTAATAAACGAGTAAGTGGTCACGTAAACATAAACCCTAGTTTAATATGTATGCTTAATAAAGTATATAAAACCCTAAATGTTGTGAACGTGTCTCTTTTGTGTGCGTTATATTAATTCAAGTGAACTAATAATTATGTACATGTGTAATCTATCCTAGTAATAAGTAACTTGTAGGTCACATAAAATCATAGACGTAACATGTAAAGTAAATGCATATTAATGAGATATTAAAGAATAAGAAAAACCCTAGAACATAAATGAGAGTAGATTAGGGTTTGAGCTAAATATGGTAATTCGTTATTTCATGTGTGAGTTATGACTTATAAACTATTTTCACATTTAACCCTAGACTTTAATAAATGACTTAACGAACCCTAATCTACAACATTAATTATAAAATACTTAAGTCTCATTTAGTAAAACCCTAAAGTATGAAGATCATTAATTATGAACACCAAATATTAAAAGATCATTTTGACGATTATGGAATCATAAATAACATGGACGACCGTTAATGTCTATAGGTTCCGAGAAGAGGAGTAACTTTGCCTTCGCCTTTCCTCGCTTTTGATCATTTGCGTTGGAATAAATGCAATATATTCGACCTTTCGAGAGGTTTCTTTTAACGTTTTCTTTCAGATTAGGGTT
Source organism: Chrysanthemum lavandulifolium (assembly GCA_022545495.1). Classification (NCBI taxonomy): domain Eukaryota; kingdom Viridiplantae; phylum Streptophyta; class Magnoliopsida; order Asterales; family Asteraceae; genus Chrysanthemum; species Chrysanthemum lavandulifolium. Next base: position 77,043,907 of record CM040238.1, read on the forward strand.
TCCTAAGCCTTTGCTATGAATCCCAAAATCGATTTGTTTGAGCTATTGCTTATTTGAACTCCGATTTCAATTATGAAACATCCGATTTTGAACTATCTCGATATGAAAAACTATGATTTTGGAAATATAAATGATTTTCACGATAAATATGATCTGTCGGTTATGACATTCGATTTGACCTAAGATAGTTTGACACCCGAGCCAAATATTTAACTAGTCGGGGGGTTCCATGTCCAGTATCAATGATGCCTCCGATATGACTCTAGGGCAAGAGAGTGATGTTCTCGCCCGCCTCGGATGGTGAAGCATATTTGTGAATATGTAGGAAGGCGTATGGATGCATCCTAGATCCGTTATATGTTATATGTTATCTCGTTATCCTCGATGATTGATCGCTGCGTGCATACACGTCCTTCATAACTCGTAGGTCTCCCACAAATGTTGCCTTATGTGAATATGAATATGATCCGATATATGTTTCGCTCGTGGCGATTGACTATAAACTTTATTTTGAAATTTGATTTATACTTTGAAAATGATTAAGATTTTGCTATCGCTCATTCACTTTATTTCGTATTCGATATCGCTTAGTATTCGCTTTGCTTTCATATCTTATTCCACCGGGCTTTGAAGCTCAACGTCGCACTTTTCTTTTCTTCCGCGGTATCTAAGCATTGAAGTCGGGTTGCTTGGGATGAGTGCTTGAGTGGACTTACCTTAGAGATTTTAGCTTTGATTTCTTATGATGCCATTTAAGACTTATTTATTTTGGATATTATGTTGAAGTTTATTATGTTTCCGCTAGGACCTATGTATTGAAGTCATTTTGACTTGGATTATTTCCGATTTATGTTAAGACTTCTTTTGGTTATTTATGTTTTGCTTTGATATGACATGATGAGTGTAAATACTCATCATTTTTGGTCAATCTGAACGCAAAACGCCTAAAATGCCTCGAATGCATCAAAATATCGAAAATATCTCAAAATTACATTTTATATGTTTCGATGCAAAATGTTTAAAATCGATGAAAATGAGCTTAAGTTTGCATAATTGGCGCTTTGGCCCCCAAGTTTCTAAAATTGTCAAAATAGTCCACCCGAGTCAAAATGTCAAAGAAAAGTCACCAAAGGTCCTTTTAAATCATAACTTGTCAAAATTAGTCCTTTGGTGAAAAATATCAAAAGTTTGAGAAAATTACAAGAATGGTCCTTCAAGTTTGAAAATTGGCAAAATTGGCCCTCGAAAATTGGAAATGGCAAGATTGGTCCTTGTACTTTGAAGATTGTCACTTTAAGTCCTTGGAGCAACTTTGCTTAATTGGCGCCTTCGCCCTTGAATTTTAGATTTGACAACATTAGTCCTTATATTTAAAATCCTTTAATACCATTTGGACCTCTGCTTTAATTGCGACCACTTTGTCACAAGCCATTTTGAACCCTTTCTATTAATTTCTGGTCAAAGCCTTGGTCAAAACTCCCAACACGCCAAAATCCCTTCCTCTTCACCGCTTTCCGCAAAACCACCGCAACCTACAACCCTCCTCCACTCATTTTCCACCCACCTTGTTCCCTCTAAACATAAGAATACAAGATACTTTGATTACTTCCCTCCCCACACTCAATCTCACTCCACTGTCAAAACAACCATTTCCATAAAATGATCCTATGGCCAATATGTTCCCAAAGTCCAATGGCCTTGAAAGAAGTGGATTTGCAGAGAGAAAAATAAGACTTGTGGGTATATAAAGGAGGAAGAAGAAGCATAGGGAGTTAGTTAGTTTTTTAATTTTCCTTAATGTCGCATTTTTAAAATCAATGTCTTAGTTTAGAACAAATGTTGTAATTTCAATTGTATGCATCATAATTAAGTTGAGACACCTTTGTAATGTGCTATTGATTGTCTATCAAACTTTTGATATAAATTCCAAGTTTCCGACCACTGTTGAAAATATCATTTTCCAACTCTCATTCATAAGCTCTGAAGCTTAATTTTAAACTCGAATCTAGTTTATTTAAGCTATTCAAATCTTTTATAAGCTAAAAATCAATTCCAAGTAATTTTGGATGTTGGTCAACTAAAGTCAAAAGGAGGATTCTTGTACTTTGTATATTAGATTGGTTCGAAAGTGCTTGCAGGTTATATATGATCTTGTGTATACCTTTTATTCACTTTCAAAATGAAGGTGACCAGTTTACTCTTTTCATTTTCAAGCTTTTAGTTTAAAATTGGTAAAAGTAGTTTCCTTGTCATTTAATCGCTTAAGATTGCTTGTTTAAGTTAATTTCGGTTTAATTTTAGTTAGTTTGAGCTCCGCTAGCCCCGCATGCTCGAATCGACATATGCTTTGAAAATGCAACTTATGCTACTTAAAGGTGTGTTTGGATCGACTAGTTTAGGTAAGTTGGAGGGTGAGTCTTTGGTTAAGTTCTCACTAAAATAGCATACCTTAGGATCATGAAGCTTGGGTTAGTCACTTATTTGCACACTAGAGTAGTAAAGTCAAATTCCACTCCATTCGCCTCTTAGCGACTAAACTGTTGGGATTTTTGATTTGTTGTGGTCTTGGTTCAATCCATAACCCTACGGTTCCCAATCTTCTATTCAAAGCATTACCAAAACCTTTCGATCCACGTTTCACTATACTTTGGCTCTCCACACTTAGCCAATTCCTCATCAACATAATACCCAAGATTCTTCGCCAATCTTGTCACAAAATGTCCTCCACAAATGTTCTTTGTTGCTCTTGATTCCCGGGCTCTCCTAGACAAATATTCGGCTATCGCCAAATAGCATTACCATCCTTAGTTTCTTCCAAGAACTTCATAATCCATAAGTCCGGTTTCGACATTTGTCCTCGCTTCCAAATCTATTAAATGGCGGTCACAATCAACTTGTGAAGTATCCTCATCAACGGATTCACGATGGTTGAAGCATTCCTCCTAGCACAAGTAGGATCTCCCACTTGATTCCAATAAGCGGGAATACTAGGGTAATCTTTTTCAAACCTCTAAAGTCTAGAAAAGTGAGTTTCAAATAATCGATGATTTACCTCATGTGGTTCATACAAACCAAGAGCTACACCAAAAGGCGGCAATGTGTAAGCATGATCCCTACCACAAAGTCTAAACCAAATACAAATCTCGACATCAAATTCGAACATTTACTTTTCTTTCAAAATACATGGTTGAAAAGAATTCCATACACCATTCTCGGTAGACTTCTTCATTAACAATGAATGCTCTTTCCCATGACAAATCATTGAGCGAATCTCCATCCCACGGATATACATAAGGCGTTCGCATCATCCTTCTTAACTCATCTTCACACTCACATTCGTTAAATAAATCCCAATCAATCACCCTTGGAACTAAACATTGCCTATGTTGTAACCGACAATCTTTCTCGAAAAGCATGTTTCTCTCCATCGGTGAGATTTTGAATTTTAAATTAGCATTTGCTTCCTTCTTCACACTATACTTAACCTTCTTCTTCTCGTTCCTTTCACAAAACTTCGTAACAAGCGGGTTAATGGAATTTCCTCCCACTCGAGCTTCCTACAATAATTCTGTAGAAATCACAAAAATAAGATCATATAAGAGTGTTAGAACAAACAAGAAGGTTAGAGAACCCTTTAGGATACATTTCAAAATTTCACAAAAATCCTCTCGAAGCTGCAACGGATTCGGTTGGATCACCAACCGAATCGGTTTCTACATCGAGCAACAACCGTTCGGTTGCCATGCGCAACCGAATCGGTTGTGCAGACTGCATAAGGTATTTCACCTTCAAATCCTCAACATCTCGAATTTCTAACGCTCAAACCACTCTTAGATCGCATTCTATCATCCTCAATGATTTCCCACATCCTAGAATTACTCTAACTTGCTTCCAAATCATCAAACATCTAACATCTAAGAACTCATCTCATCATTCTTAAAAATCATAAGTTCTAATAGTGTAGCATCCATCACTCTTAAAAATCAAAAATCCATCAAAATGAATCACCAATTGTAACTTATCTTATTTCATAAGCATACCACTCATTACATACCAATGTACCATAGGAAAGATGGGCTTAGCCCGGAAGATAGGAATACTTTTAAAATGCTCGAAAAGAGACTTTTCCACGAAGGTCGAGTAGTAGAACCATCATTTCTTGCTAACAACGACATAAGAAAAGTTTTGGGACCATTGGCTTTGATTGTTTATTGGACATAAACGAACAAATTTGCTCGGTTTTCGTGCTTGAGTTCTACAAGACAATGAGGATAGTTAGAAATGATGATGGGTCCATCTCGATTGTCTTCATCATAAATGAGCATGAGTACACCCTTTCGCTTGTGGAGTTTGGAAGAATAGTGGGGGTTCCATATCAAGGTTTTTGCATGTTTTCTAATGAGTGGTCTTTGGAAGAGTTACACACTATGGTTGATCATCATGAAATCTACCACATGTTAATCCCGAAAGCAACAACGGTGAGGGACACCGTGTTCATGCCAAGAGCATCCCCATCGAGGGTCACTAGGAATTCGAAAGTGATCTATAGGGATCCTTTACAAATGGAGCTCTCTGAGATGTACGCATTGTATAGGAAATGGGAAAATGTGGTGAGGATAATGTGTTGTGCCTAGTAGGAAACAAGGATCACCCCAACGCATGTCTAAGTTTCATGATCTATTGCCTAGTGACCGAGACTCGCTTCAGCCTTGCTTACTACATGATTAAGAGAATGGCAAGTGTAAAAAGCATAGACAAAATGGTGCTCCCGTACGCAATGCTCCTAACCCGTCTTGCTAAATTCATCTTTGCATTAGATCCTTCTCCGCAATCCTATGATTATAGCTTTTGCAACAAAGTTATGGTATCATTGACCGAGGGTAGAACTACAAGGTTTATCGTGGAAGGCAAAAGGCCTCGCCTACCCACAGATTCCTCGGATAAAGGGAGAGGCAAAGAGAAGGTAAAGGTAGTAGCAACCCACTCGGAAATACCGATCTCGACCCCTTGGATTACATCAATCAATTCTTTGGGCGTTCCTAGTGCATCACCGAATGTCAACAAACGGGGAATCTTCAAGTGCTTCGCCAACTTCTTGAAGAAAAAAGTAGAGATGGTATGATAAAGAGTGGAGGAGGGTGAAGACAGGAAGTGGTGGAGAAGTAAGGTAAGGTCATTGGACCTTAATTTGTGAAAACAATTTGAAACAATGGGTTGTAACATCTAAAACAAATACTTATGTAGTGTAGGATGTAGTATGTAGTTATTGCCATAACTTGGCATTGAACAATCTTAACTTAGGAGCGTGTAGGATGAGATTTTACGACTTCTTCAAGTAGTCATCGTCACTCATCTTTAGGCACCTTTAGTTCTCCCACCTTTGCTATGCATTATACTTGATGTGTTCTTGCATTTAGTCTTTGTAGAAACAATTATGAGAAGCATTTTGCTAAGAGTGCAAAATTGCACATTCTTGAAAGCCTTCCGATCTGCGGAGGCGGATCGACAATATAACTAGCGGATCCTCCCAAAGGGAACCGTGGGATCCGTGACCACAGATGAGCAATACAGACCTCCCTACATCAAAAATAGCTCACTAGATCACCTCACACTAGTCAAACATAAGACTTTAGAACCAACTAAGTAATCCTCAAACATTTGAAAGCTTCACACTCACCCATAGCTTACTTGGGATCTATTTCAAAATGTTTTTGATTTATCAACTCATCAAAACTCACCATATTTTCGCTCCAACGCTCACACTTTACTTCTCACATCTCATAACACGTAGTTTGATATATCCATCAATTTTAGCAAATTGATTTTAGTCATCATTAACTCAAAATAAGCTTGAAACTAGTTTTCATTTTTCTTATTTTTTTACGATTTTATTAAATTTTTCTTGAGGCATCATCTAACTTCTAGGAATAATTACCACCACTCTTCCATCTCAAATCAAATAATACTCTTCTCAAACACTTAGTTAGACTATTTAAAGTCCATTTTTTTTACCCAAAACCATTATTAAGCACCCTCACCTCTTATGGTTGAGCATTTAAGACATCCACCTCTCATGACATCAAAATAAAGTCAAAACCTCTAGATACATAACATTGCAAAAGCATAATCATTTCATCAAGAATTTGTCTGACAGACGGATCCCTGGTTTATAACCAGATGGATCCCTGGTGAGAGGGATCCGTGGGATCCGTGTCTGCAGAAAGCTTTAATCAGCTTCCCTCTTCAAAGTTAAGTCACCTTTTGGTTTTCTAACCAATTTTAGTTACCATTTAATATCTTCCTAGAGTGATCAATATCCTAAGTGCATGCTCAATCCCTTAGTGGGCAAAATTTAATTCCCTAATTCAAAATTATCCTTTATAAACCAAACACTCTTAAGGTTAAATCATCACTCTCACTAGCTCTCAAAAATCGGTGGTTAGAAGCTTACATTGCATCCTTACCATCACCATGACCAAAACACTTAGCAACAACTCTTCGACCATAGGCTCATCCAAAAGAAAGGGTCACATGATTCATGAGATTTCATCCACCGAATCATCTCCCGTAAAAGATAACAATGCTAGAATCCCACCTCAACAAACCCATTCAACAATTGCTAAGAGAACCGCAAGAATTAGCATCAAACCTTTTGAGCTAGAAAAGGGGCCATCTAGTTCAAAACCAAACATAGCTAGCTCTAGCAAACCATCTAAACCCTCATTCCTAGAGCATGGATCACACTCATTCAATGAGCCTATTCCTCACCCAAATCTCTATTCATTAGAGCATTCGCCACCGAGAACCTCCAACTCACCAACTTTCTTGTTAAATAGGGAACCACCTACAACACCGACTAGTCCATCATTGGAAACAAGGAACCACCAAGGACTTGATCATATGGAGGAATATCCATTACCACCACCCTCATTCTTAGTAGAACCTCACCCTACTTCTCTTAATGAAACCCCACCATCATTCATAGAGCCTCCTCAAAACATCCATTTTCCTCTGCTTCCAAATCAAGACAATAATTGCTCTAATTGTCTAAATACCCAAGGACTTGTTCAAGAAGTACGAAATGAGTTTCATTTCATGTTTAATCATCTTCTTGAAAGATTGGACCAAATCAACAAGTCTACTCATCCTTAGACTCAAGCACTTTGTTGCATTCTAGGCTTTAGAAACTTATTAGAAAATGTATGGCTAAATCATTCTCTTAGTTTTAGAGATTTCTTGATTATCTCTTTGTTTATTGAATGCTAACTTATTTACTATATTGCCTTGAGTATATGCTTGTTGGTTGTATACATATCTCACTATTATATTTAGCATTATTTGGTATATCACCTTTGCTAAATAATCATCACCAGAGACGGATCCACGGATATTGCCTAGAAGGATCCCACAAAGAGAGAACCGTGGGATCGTAGTGCAGAAAGACAAATTTTCTATTAACTTGAGTCTTATTTTGCAGGAAATTATACACTATGTACTTGTTTTCTAACCTCTATTTTGTAGATTTTCAAAATACACATGAAGACTTTGACATCCTAAGCTAGGGGGAGCTTTGTGTCAAACCATATATTGCAAATCCATTTGCAACATAATCCTATATGGATTACACTTCATGACACCCCATTGCATAGTTGCAATCTTCAAGGGGGAGCTTTTTCGTCACAAGAACAAAACCATTTGCAAACAAAATTGCAATTCATTAGCTTATTTGTTTATATTTACTTGACGCCCTCACAAAGGGATGGACTCGTCAAGGGGGAGTTAAGACGAGAACCATTCCCGTCATTTGCTCTCTTTACATTTTTTTACATGTTTTTTTAAACAACGTGTTAGTTTCTTTTCGACGCTCTTTGTTTCGACAAAAAGGGAGAGAAGAGAGTAAAAACTCCAATTCGAACTTTTACGAATTTTAGTTTTTCCTTAAAATAATTTTATGTTTTGTCATCAACAAAAAGGGGGATATTGTTAATACAAATAAGCCGTAAAAACGTTAATTTATATTTTACGATCTTCTAATGTTTTGTCGATAACAATCGTAAAATCATTTTAACTAAAAAAATAAAATACGTAAATGGTTTGAGCCAATAGTTTTCTAACATACTTACGTTTTCACATAAAACACTAAAACAAGTATCAGTAATTTTATGATTTAAGTTATACATATGTACAACAACTAGTGTTTACATATTGGGCAAATATATACATAACTAGTATGTATTATAAATGGGTAAAAACTACAACCCATGGTATTGACCCATACCCATTTGACTAGGTACATTGCACTCATTAGATACATTGTATCTAAAGAAATACCCATGGATCAACCCATAACCTATGACCCATGACCCACAACCAAAATACCCATGGGCAAAGAGGAGCGTCCCACGGATCCCTTGAGGGAGGGATCCGTGGGATCCGTGGAACAGTAAGCATTTCTCCTCTATAAATAGTGAGCCATTTCTTCCTTTTGGCTTGCCACTCACACACATACTTTCCCCAAGTATTGTAACTCTCTAACCACTGATCCTAAGGGATCATTCTATGTAGTTTGTCTTTTGTTTTTGTCTGATTCTCTAGGTTCCTCTTAAAGGCGAGATCACCACTTCTTGAAGTCGAGCAAGCTCAATTCCATGAGCTGCCATGCTTCATCATCATCAAGACTACTGAGGTTCTCTTGGTGATAGTTCTTTCTTCCTCCATAGAAGGGTTGTGTTGAAGGCATTAGTGAAGGATGCCAAAAGAGTTAAGAGGAAAGCATTAGTGAAAGGTGCTTAACGTCCGTGTCAAAAGCATTAGTGAAGAATGCTAAAGGTGTCAAGACGAAGGCATTAGTGAAAGGTGCCAAGCGTTGTGTCAAAGGCATTAGTGAAGGATGCCTAGGAATCTAATCAAGTGGCATTAGTGAAGAATGGCTATGTCGTATAATCGATGAGGTGCATCGTTATACACATAGTGATAGTTTGTTTCCAAGGATGTTGATATCCTTGATGGTGTTGTAATAAGGAGTGGGTCTCCTTTGGGATTAGGTGTTGTGTAGTGTTGGGTAGTAGTTCCTCAATTGTAATGGAACTCGGTACTTAGCCTAGTACCAGATAAAGGGTAGGCGACGTTGTGGTAGGTGTGGTTCACCTTGGTGTAAAGAACCCGGTGGTTAGCCTAGTACCGGAAAAAGAGTAGGCGACGTTGTGAAGGTTTCTCCACCATAAGGAGTTGGTGTCATGTAGTGATTACGAACTCTCGAGTAGGTGACTTGGGGAGTGGAGTAGGGCAAGGAAGGTGTCCTTGTAGCCGAACCACTATAAATACTCGTGTCGTGGTTATGTGCTTCTTACTTTTTATCTTTCATTACACTTTATATATCTATCTATCAACGTCCAACATACATATCCAAGTAAGATTGACATAAGTCAATCTAAATATTTTAAAAGGAAGTTTTAAATTGGTAAAACTATTCAACCCCCCTCCCTTTCTAGTTTTCCACATAAGCAATACCAAGAATCCTTGATAAGATGATGATTCACAAATTAAAAGGCATACAAAACCTGTAAAACCCGAAAATCTAAAACATATATAAGTACGAAAATACCCTTGGAACCAAGAATAATAAAATACGTAAAACCCGTTTATAAAATGATCGACATTAAAAAACTTAATAAATAAAACGTGACGAATATAATTACGTAAACGACTTTAGTGCGACGAGGACTTAAACGTTTCGCTTATATGTTGGGCCAATCATTTGTTGGATGGGCTCGTTTGTTTTGTTTGTGTTGCGCCAAGCCAAGGACCAAGAGAAGCCCAAGAGGGGCGTTTGTTTTGTGTTCGTGGGATCAAGGGCCGAAGCCCATTGTGGGCGAGCCTTTGAGCTCGGTTGGACCCAAACCGAACCCAACCCCCTCCTAAGCCCTAACTTAAAATGTAAACTATAAATACATCACATAATATCAAAAGTGAAACCCTAGTTTGTTTTGCCTCTCCCTTTTTCTTTCTTCTTGTTCGGCCGAGACTCATACACCCCTTGGTGTCGAGATTTTGCTTCAAACGAGCTAAGGTATAACGTTTATTCGACTTCCTTTAACGTACCTTGCATGTATATTTCGAGTTATATTTTGTTTGGTCGATTTTTTGTTCTCTTTTGTTTGTGCCGAGCCGTGTAAACCAAAACAAGGGAAACCCTTAACGAATTGAACTTGTAACTAATAAGGAACATTTAACGTGATAAGTATTATTAAATCGGGTCATGGTTGTGTCGAGTTAATCTAGGCCGAACCATGCATGAGGTTGGACCGAACCATATGTGTATTCGAATAAGGTATAAAACTTTATAACTTGAATATGTAACATGTTTAGATGAGCTAGGACTTGCGTATAACTTGCTAGCCGAAACCCTAGTTTGAACCGAACATCTATACATGAGTTTTGAACGTGTAATAAACGAGTAAGGGTCACGTAAACATAAACCCTAGTTTAATATGTAAGGCGAATAAAGTATATAAAACCCTAAATGTTGTGAACGTGTCTCTTTTGTGTGCGTTATATTAATTCAAGTGAACTAATAATTATGTACATGTGTAATCTATCTGAGTAATAAGTAACTTGTAGGTCACATAAAATCATAGACGTAACATGTAAAGTAAATGCATATTAATGAGATATTAAAGAATAAGAAAAACCCTAGAACATAAATGAGAGTAGATTAGGGTTTGAGCTAAATATGGTAATTCGTTATTTCATGTGTGAGTTATGACTTATAAACTATTTTCACATTTAACCCTAGACTTTAATAAATGACTTAAGAACCCTAATCTACAACATTAATTATAAAATACTTAAGTCTCATTTAGTAAAACCCTAAAGTATGAAGATCATTAATTATGAACACCAAATATTAAAAGATCATTTTGACGATTATGGAATCATAAATAACATGGACGACCGTTAATGTCTATAGGTTACGAGAAGAGGAGTAATCCTTTGCCTTCGTCTTTCGCTTTTGATCATTGCGTTGGAATAAGGTGCGAGATATTCGACCTTTTCGATGAGGTTTCCTTTTAACGTTTTCTTTCGTATTAGGGTTTCCTAAGCCTTTGCTATGAATCCCAAAATCGATTTGTTTGAGCTATTGCTTATTTGAACTCGATTTACGAATTATGAAACATCGATTTTGAACTATCTCGATATGAAAACTATGATTTTGGAAATATAAATGATTTTCGATAAATATGATGCGTGTCGGTTATGACATTACGATTTGACCTAAGATAGTTTGACACCCGAGCCAAATATTTAACTAGTCATGGGGTTCCATGTCCGTATCGATGATGCACCTCGATATGACTCTAGGCGAGAGTGATGTTACGCCACGTCTCGGATGGTGAAGCATATTTGTGAATATGTAGGAAGGGGCGTATGGATGCATCCTAGATCTGTTATATGTTATATGTTATCATTATCGATGATTGATCTTTGCGTGCATCTGCGTCCTTCATAACTCGTAGGTCTCCCTACAAATGTTGCCTTATGTGAATATGAATATGATCGATATATGTTTACGGGCTCGTGGCGATTGACTATAAACTTTATTTTGAAATTCGATTTATACTTTGAAAATGATTAAGATTTTGCTATCGCTCATTCACTTTATTTCGTATTCGATATCGTTTAGTATTCGCTTTTGCTTTCATATCATTCCTTTGGGCTTTTGAAGCTCGATCGCACTTTTCTTTTCTTCATGGCGGTATCTAAGCATTGGGTCGGGTTGCTTTGGGATGAGTGCTTGAGTGGACTTACCTTAGAGATTTTAGCTTTGATTTCTTATGATGCCATTTAAGACTTATTTATTTGGATATTATGTTGAAGTTTATTATGTTTCGCTAGGACCTATGTATTGAAGTCATTTTGACTTGGATTATTTCCGCATTTATGTTAAGACTTCTTTTGGTTATTTATGTTTTGCTTTGATATGACATGATGAGTGTGTAAATACTCATCATTTTGGGTCAATCTGAGCTAAAACGTCTAAAATCTTCAAATGCATCAAAATAATGAAAATATCTCAAAATTACATTTATATGTTTCGGATGCAAAATGTTTAAAATCGGATGAAAATGAGCGAAGTTTGCATAATTGGCGTTTACCCCCAAGTTTCTAAAATTGTCAAAAATAGTCCACGAGTCAAAATGTCAAAGAAAAGTCACCAAAGGTCCTTTTAAATCATAACTTGTCAAAATTAGTCCTTTGGTGAAAAATATCAAAGTTTGAGAAAATTACAAGAATGGTCCTTGAGTTTGAAAATTGGCAAAATTGGCCCTGGAAAATTGGAAAATGGCAAGATTGGTCCTTGTACTTTTGAAGATTGTCACTTTAAGTCCTTGGAGCAACTTTGCTTAATTGGCGACCTTGGCCCTTGAATTTTAGATTTGACAACATTAGTCCTTATATTTAAAATCCTTTAATACCATTTTTGGACCTGCCACCCAATTGTGACCCTTGTCACAAGCCATTTGAACCCTTTCTTATTAACTGCCTGGTCAAAGCCTTGGTCAAAACTCCCAACACGCGCCAAAATCCTTCCTCTTCACCGCTTTCAAAAACCCTGCAACACACAAACCCCCTCCTCCAAACTCATTTTCCACCCACCTTGTTCCTCGAACATAAGAATACAAGATACTTTGATTACTTCCTCCCACACTCAATCTCACTCCAACTGTCAAAACAACCATTTCCTTAAAATGATCCTATGGCCAATATGTTCCCAAAGTCATCCAATGGCCTTGAAAGAAGGTGGGATTTGCGAGAGAGAAAAAATAAGACTTGTGGGCATATAAAGGGAGGAAAGAAGCAAGCATAGGGAGTTAGTTAGTTTTTTTTAATTTTCCTTAATGTCGCATTTTTAAAATCAATGTCTTAGTTTAGAACAAATGTTGTAATTTCAGTTTGTATGCATCATAATTAAGTTGAGACACCTTTGTAATGTGCTATTGATTGTCTATCAAACTTTTGATATAAATTCCAAGTTTCCAGCTACTGTTGAAAATATCATTTTCCAACTCTCATTCATAAGCTCCTAGAAGCTTAATTTTAAACTGAATCTAGTTTATTTAAGCTATTCAAATCTTTTTATAAGCTAAAAAATCAATTCCAAGTAATTTTGGATGTTGGTCAACGAAAGTCAAAGGAGGGGGATTCTTGTACTTTGTATATTAGATTGGTTCTGAAAGTGCTTGCAGGTTATATATGATCTTGTGTATACCTTATTATTTCAAAATTGAAGGTGACCAGTTTACTCTTTTCATTTTCAAGCTTTTAGTTTAAAATTGGTAAAAGTAGTTTCCTTGTCATTTCTTGTTTAAGATTGCTTGTTTAAGTTAATTTCGGTTTAATTTTAGTTAGTTTGAGCTCCTGCTTGCTTTGCATGCTCTGAATCGGACATATGCTTTGAAAATGCAACTTATGCTACTTAAAGGTGTGTTTGGATCAGCTAGTTTAGGTAAGTTGGAGGGTGAGTCTTTGGTTAAGTTCTGTCAAAATAGCATACCTTAGGATCATGAAGCTTGGGTTAGTCACTTATTTGCACACTAGAGTAGTAAAAGTCAAATTCCACTCAATTCTGTCTTAGCAGCTAACTGTTGGGATTTTTGATTGCCAAAAGCTTATTTTGTGTTCAATTTTCAGTAATATAGCTTAATATAACTTTATTTCATCATAATATGTTAACATCAATCCACAAAACCAGCTCAAAGTTGGAAAAAGTCAACTTTCCATGTTTTTATCAAAAGTCAAAAGTTAGAAAACCTGTTTTTGGGGCCAACTGCAAGGATTTTTCCTTGATTCATTTTTAAGCCAAATTAAGTGAAATCTTAGGTTTTTGAAGTTCACCTGGTCTCCATTCTTATTAGCATTTTTGTGGAATTTTATAAATTTTTTATAAGTTCAATTTGAGCTTGTCAAAAAGGACTTAACTCCCCTGCTCCACAAACTCAGCTCAAGCTGAGTTTTTCTCAGGTGTTGCAGTCCTTGCACAGGGTTTGGTTTAGCTTATCTAGGTCTGAGCTTTGGGTTCTAGATAGCCACCCAGGTCTAGCTTAGTGTCCACTTTTAGTTTTAGTTTCTAGCTTATTGGTAGCTTATTAATAGTCGCAAGTTGGCCCCAGAAGCGCTTTTTAGCTTTTATCTCATATCATCAATCGATCAAGCTTGCCATCCAGTGGTTAGAGCTTGTTGATTTCATTGCATTTGGTCAATTTTAGCTTATTGTAGCTTCCATATCGGTTTGGTAGCTTTTGGTGTCCATTTGCTTATTCAGTGCTTATTTCAATAAGCCTTTGCACCTCAGTTCTATAATTCCACATAAGCACCTGTTTTCCATTTTCTTATATTCTTAATATTATTTTAGACTTTTCCTGAAATTTTCAGATTTTTCCAAGCTTGTTTGCTATTTTCTTAATTTAAATTAGTTTTAAGCATTTTAATTAGCTTTAAATACAAATAATTAAGAAAAGTTTCAAAAATAATTTTCATTTTTCTTAAGTTTAGATAAATATAAAAGTCAAAAATATTTTTCTAGATTTTCTTAGTTAAATTTGAATTTTTAAATAATTTAAGTAGTTTTAATAGTTTAAAATTTATAAAAATAGAAAAATTATCGAGAAAATTACAAAAATAGTTTTGAAAATTCTATTTTGATATTTTAGATTTTCTAAGTCTTAATTTTATTTTTCTAGTTTTATTTCCTAATTTCTTGTATTTTAGGTAATTACTTAATAGTTAAAAATAGTTTTTAATTAATAATAATTAATATAATAGTTATAAAAATAATTTTCTTTTTCTAAATATTTTCTTTTATCATTAGGATTGTAAAAATATCATTTTCATATTTTTAGGACTAATATTGAGTAAGTTTCACGTTTTCATTTGTACGTCACGTCGATTTTAATTTCAGTTTTATAAAAACATAAAAACAAAAACATCAATTTTAAAAATAGTGATAGCGTTTATTTAATATTTTTAATCTTTTTAATTTCCTTCAATTTACATTTAAGCCCTTGTAGTTTATGTACTTCTTCTGTAGTTATAATCATTCCAAATCCTTTTCCGATTCAAATCTCGCGATCACTATCGCTTGATAATCCATTGCATAGCTCATTGGGACATAACGACCGGAAACACTATACTCCTCGGATCTTCATTGAGTTCGTTCTGAGCCGTTTAAGCTTGTTACGGTCCGCCATTCACAAGTGGCGAGCTTGTGTGATTTAGCTTATTGTCGGGGCGCATCATGACACCATTATTTGTGATTCCTTTACCCTTGGCGGGTCGGGCGTTACAATTTATGGCATCGAGCCGGGTTTACGACTTGTAGTCGGGACACATGAACATAAGAACCTTAGGTTATCCCTTGTAGTTTAGGATTTGACTGTGAGGATTGGGTAGACTTAGGTTTCCTTCTGCGAACTTCCATTTCGTATCTCACCTTTGTTCATTTTGCTAATCGTTTGAATATCCTTCGGATGGTTCGAACTCGTCAAAATTTGGATGGAGCGATGATGACCCTAACATGGATCTTTGCGATTGCGAATGCTCTCAACTCTCTCTTCCCTGGTTTGACTACACGAGATGATGGAGCAGTGATCAACAACATTCGTGTCGAATGGTGCTTGGTAGTGGTGGAGAAATCAACCTACATGCATTCACACTTGGCTCGGCGTTTGAAGCTCAAGCCTCTTTCTTTTTCTTCACCGCTACTCCCACTGAAGGCGAGGGCTGGATCACTCATGTTGAGAAATTGTTTGAAGTATTGGGTTGTGGAGGCGAGTTTAAGACTCGTTTGGCTGCGTTTAAGTTGGAAGGTGATGCTTTAAATTGGTGGAAAGCATTGAAACAAGCATGAGGAGGAGATGCTTTCATTGTTACTTGTACTTGGGCGGAGTTTGGGACTATCTTCTATAAGTTACTTCACGATCTTTGAGCGACAAAGGTATGAGAGGATTATCGGCGATCTACGGTTTGATCATGAGAACTCCAATGAGTACATGAGTAGGTTGATGAGGTTGGTAAGCTTTGTTGGGCGATTCTTTGGAGATGGTAGGCGCCAAGCTAAGCATTTCAAATGGGGATGAAGAAGTGGGTGTTGGACCGATCGCTTAACACCGAGTATGAGGATGTGTCGGCTGCAATGATGCAACTCGTAACATTGAGATCTTTCATGAGGGTTGGGTTACAACAAGCGTGTCGCGATGGTGATCGGATTCAAGGTAGGACTCAAAGTAATGAGTATAAAGAAATCTTGGCGGGAGTTATGATTCGAGGGACAAGTGGATAAGGGTTATGATCGGTGAGGTCGATCGGGAAGGAATGTGGACTCTAGGCGCCACGAGGCGAGGGGTCGGGATAGCGAGCTGCTGGTAAGAATGGAAATGATCGTCGGAATCAAGGTAACAATAACCGCGTTACAACAAAGATCGATCGGCTCGAGGATCGAATCGGTCGTGCTTGGGATCTTACAGTCGACAAAGACACCAAGTTTTGCCTCCCCACCTATCTGTACTACTTGTGGAAAGGCTCATCGGGGACCGTGTTTCAAGGCCATCTGGTGGATGTTTCTCTTGTGGTTCCACTACTCACAAGATCAAGGATTGCCCTAAGAGGAACCCGGCGATTCTGGAAACTACACCAAGCCGCCACCTACTCTTGGGCGTGTCTATGCTACTACTCGGAATCGGTAGAGCATACTTGGTACCATTACGGGCACTCTTTTCATTGATGATTATTACTGTCTTCGTTTTATTTGACACCGGTGCCACACTCCATTATATCATCACATGTGCTAAGAAACTTAATATGAAGCCACAACCACTAACGAATCACTTATCGATATCTACGCCTATGAAAACCACATGATCATTGATCATAAATCGTTAAGTGTCCTCTTCGTTTTAATGATCGTATTCGCCCGCACATCTGTATCCTCTCGATATGGTCGACTTTGATATCATTCTAGGCATGGATTGGTTGGCTTATCACGAGCTTCCATCATCGCTATGCTAGAAGCGTGATCTTTGGAGCGTAAAACATCCCGAATTCGTTTATTATGGTTCTAAACCACTCAAATCTGTTAAGTTCATTTACGCTATGAAGGCACGGACCATGATTGCTCATGGGTGTCAAGGTTTTCTAGCATCATTAAGGACACATCTTTGGAGAGTCCTAACATTGAAAACCTTTACATTGTTTGTGAATTCACCGGCGTTTTCCCGATGAACTTCCCGGTATTCCTCCGACTAGAGAAGTTGAGTTTAGCATTGAGTTGATTCACGGTGCTAAACCGATTTAAAGCTCCGTGTCGTGTGGCTTTGTAGAAGCGAAGGAGTTGAAGGAGCAGTGCAAGAGATGATAGAGAATGGATTCATTCGACCTAGTGTTTCTCCATGGGGTGCACTGTCTTGTTTGTGAAGAAGAAGGATGGAAGTATGCGCTTAAGTATCGACTACCGCGAACTCAACCGTATTACTATTGAAATCGTTATCCTCTTCCGCATAGGCGATTTGTTTGATCAAGCTGCAAGGAGCTAAGTTCTTTTCTAAGATTGATCGAGTGCGGTTATCATCAACTACGTGTGAAGGAGCAAGATGTTCCTAAGACCGCGTTTCGTACGGATATGGTCATTATGAGTTTCTCGTTATGCCTTTTGGTTTGTGAATGCTTTCTTTGTGTTTATGGACCTGATGAATCGTGTTTTCCATGAGTTCCTCGACAAGTTCGTTATTGTTTTCATCGACGACATCTTAGTTTACTCTAAGTCTGAAGAGGAGCATGAGCAACATCTCCGGATAGTTTTGGAGATTTTGAGGAAGAAGAAGTTGTACGCCAAATTCTCGAAGTGTGAATTTTGGCTAAGACAAGTCGCTTTCCTTGGTCATATCGTATCAGCTGATGGTATAACCATGGATCCGTCTAAGGTTGAGGCTATCACTAAGTGGCCAAGACCTACGGCGGTGTTGAGGTTAGGAGTTTTCTAGGACTTCTTTGGATACTACCGAGCGTTTTGTTGAAGGTTTCTCTCGTTTAGCTTTGCCTTTAACCCAATTGATGAGGAAAGGTGAAAAGTTCGTGTGGACGGATGAAAGAAAAGAGTTTTGAAGAGTTGAAGCGGAGGTTGGTTTCCGCTCCTATTTTGACTCTTCCATCCGGTTCGGAGGATATCAAATCTATAGCGATGCATCTAAGAAAGGATTGGGATGTGTCTTGATGCAACATGGTAAGGTGATAGCTTACGCTTCAAGACAAGCTGAAACCTTATGAGGAGAATTACCCAACTCATGACCTTGAGTTAGGCTGCTTTGTGGTGTTCGCGTTGAAGATCTAGAGACATTACTTGTATGGAGGCGTGTGATATTTTCACCGACCATAAGAGTCTCAAGTATATTTTACTCAAAGGAACTCAACATGAGACAAAGAAGATGGTTAGAACTTCTTAAGGATTATGACACTAACATTCGATTACCATCTGGTAAGGCTAATGTGATTCTTGGCGACTTAGCGGAAATCGGTATGCTTGCAAGTATTGAGATTGAGCCTAGGATCATTCATGATTTAGAGCGTTTGGATGTTGAGTTGTGCGTCACGAGGTTTTGGTGGATCTTGGGCTAGTATGAAGGTGGAGTCGAACCTTATCTGCAAATTAAGGAAGCTCGAGAAAGATGACGGCGAGTTGTGGGCCGTGGCGCAAAATGTTGAAGAAGGTAAGCGGCGGAATTTGAGGTTGATAACGACGGAATCGTATGGTATGAAGATAGGCTTTGTGTTCCTAATAATCGGTGCCATTGAGAAAGTTATGGTGAAGCTCATAGTTCTCCTTTCACTTGTCCATCCTGGTTCTACCAAGATGTATAGGGATTTGAAACAGATATTTCGGTGGAGCGGCATGAAGCAAGATGTGGCGGCGTTTGTGTCGAAGTGTATGATTTGTCGACAAGTGAAGATCGAACATCAAAGAGCTAGTGGTGTTACAACCATTGGATATTCCGATATGGATGTGGGATAAGATATCTATGGACTTTGTGGTGGACTACCTCTTACTAAGAAGAAGCATGATGCGATTTGGGTGGTTGTTGATCGGCTAACCAAATCGCTCATTTCTTACCAATTAGAAAGGATTATGGTATTGGTAGATTGGCGTAGATTTTTGAGAAGAGATAGTTAGACTTCATGGTACTCCGACGGCTATTGTGTCGAGATAGGGATCCGCGTTTTACTTCTCGTTTACGGAAGGTTTGCAAAAGCTTGGGGTACTCGACTTAATTTTAGTACGGCTTTTCATCCTCAAAGCGGATGGTCGATCGAGAGGACTATTCGGACCTTAGAGGACATGCTAAGGGCTTGTGCTTTGGAATGGTGGCGGTGGGATGAATATTTGTGTTTGGTAGAGTTTGCATACAACAACGGTTGGCATGCTAGCATTAAAGCGACACCGTTTGAACTTCTTTATGGAAGGAAATGTAGATCACCTACTTGTTGGGATGAAGTAGGTGAGCGCCTAATTGAAGGTCGGAAATGATTGAGATCACTAATGAGAAAGTAGGCATTGCTAGAGAAAAGTTGAAGGAGGCTAGGTCTCGTCGGAAAAGTTATGCCGACAAGCATCGTCGTGATTTAGAATTTCGAGTTGGTGATCGTGTGTTTTAAAAGTCTCGCCGTTTAGAGGTGTGAACGTTTTGGAATCAAGGGCAAGCTCGGTCCTCGATTCATTGGTCCGTTTGAAATTCGGGCGTATAGGAGAAGTTTCGTGTCGATTAGCACTTCCGCCTCGGTTATCGCATGTTCATGATGTGTTCCATGTATCTCTTCTAAGGGGATACAACTATCATCCATTACACGTTGCTTCGTATCCGTTTGATCGATTCAATCCGATATGTCTTTATCTCAAGAACCGGAAGCTATTTTAGAAAGACAAGAAAGAGTTATGAGAAGTAAATTCATTCCGTTCGTTAAGATTCTTTGGAAAAATCACCGGGCGTGAGGCTACTTGGGAGACCGAAGAGTCGATGCGAGCTAGTTATCCTCATTTCTTTGAATACTTGGTATGTTCTCATCTCGTTTCGTTTCGTTTCATTTCAATTTTCGAGACGAAAATTTTTTTAGAGGGAAGAATTGTAAAACCCGAAAATCTAAAACATATATAAGTACGAAAATACCCTTGGAACCAAGAATAATAAAATACGTAAAACCCGTTTATAAAATGATCGACATTAAAAACTTAATAAATAAAACGTGACGAATATAATTACGTAAACGACTTTAGTGCGACGAGGACTTAAACGTTTCGCTTATATGTTGGGCCGTTCATTTGTTGGATGGGCTCGTTTGTTTTGTTTGTGTTGCGCCAAGCCAAGGACCAAGAGAAGCCCAAGAGAGGCGTTTGTTTTGTGTTCGTGGGATCAAGGGCCGAAGCCCATTGTGGGCGAGCCTTTGAGCTCGGTTGGACCCAAACCGAACCCAACCCCCTCCTAAGCCCTAACTTAAAATGTAAACTATAAATACATCACATAATATCAAAAGTGAAACCCTAGTTTGTTTTGCCTCTCCCTTTTTCTTTCTTCTTGTTCGGCCGAGACTCATACACCCCCTTGGTGTCGAGATTTTTCTTCAAACGAGCTAAGGTATAACGTTTATTCGACTTCCTTTAACGTACCTTGCATGTATATGTCGAGTTATATTTTGTTTGGTCGAGTTTTTGTTCTCTTTTGTTTGTGCCGAGCCGTGTAAACCAAAACAAGGGCAACCCTTAACGAATTGAACTTGTAACTAATAAGGAACATGTAACGTGATAAGTATTATTAAATCGGGTCATGGTTGTGTCGAGTTAATCTAGACCGAACCATGCATGAGGTTGGACCGAACCATATGTGTATTCGAATAAGGTATAAAACTTTATAACTTGAATATGTAACATGTTTAGATGAGCTAGGACTTGCGTATAACTTGCTAGCCGAAACCCTAGTTTGAACCGAACATCTATACATGAGTTTTGAACGTGTAATAAACGAGTAAGGGTCACGTAAGCATAAACCCTAGTTTAATATGTAAGGCGAATAAAGTATATAAAACCCTAAATGTTGTGAACGTGTCTCTTTTGTGTGCGTTATATTAATTCAAGTGAACTAATAATTATGTACATGTGTAATCTATCTGAGTAATAAGTAACTTGTAGGTCACATAAAATCATAGACGTAACATGTAAAGTAAATGCATATTAATGAGATATTAAAGAATAAGAAAAACCCTAGAACATAAATGAGAGTAGATTAGGGTTTGAGCTAAATATGGTAATTCGTTATTTCATGTGTGAGTTATGACTTATAAACTATTTTCACATTTAACCCTAGACTTTAATAAATGACTTAACGAACCCTAATCTACAACATTAATTATAAAATACTTAAGTCTCATTTAGTAAAACCCTAAAGTATGAAGATCATTAATTATGAACACCAAATATTAAAAGATCATTTTGACGATTATGGAATCATAAATAACATGGACGACCGTTAATGTCTATAGGTTACGAGAAGAGGAGTAATCCTTTGCCTTCGTCTTTACGCTTTTTGATCATTTGCGTTGGAATAAGGTACGAGATATTCGACCTTTTCAAGATGAGGTTTCCTTTTAACGTTTTCTTTTAGTATTAGGGTTTCCTAAGCCTTTGCTATGAATCCCAAAATCGATTTGTTTGAGCTATTGCTTATTTGAACTCGATTTACGAATTATGAAACATCGATTTTGAACTATCTCGATATGAAAACTATGATTTTGGAAATATAAATGATTTTCGATAAATATGATCATGTCGGTTATGACATTACGATTTGACCTAAGATAGTTTGACACCGAGCCAAATATTTAACTAGTCATGGGGTTCCATGTCCGTATCAATGATGCACCTCGATATGACTCTAGGCGTTAGAGTGATGTTCGCCACGCGTCTACGGATGGTGAAGCATATTTGTGAATATGTAGGAAGGCGTATGGATGCATCCTAGATCATTATATGTTATATCTTATCTATTATCGATGATTGATCTGCGTGCATGCACGTCCTTCATAACTCGGTAGGTCTCCCTACAAATGTTGCCTTATGTGAATATGAATATGATCGATATATGTTTACGGGCTCGTGGCGATTGACTATAAACTTTATTTTGAAATTCGATTTATACTTTGAAAATGATTAAGATTTTGCTATCGCTCATTCACTTTATTTCGTATTCAATATCGTTTAGTATTCGCTTTTGCTTTCATATCATTCCTTTGGGCTTTTGAAGCTCGGCCGCACTTTCTTTTCTTCCGGCGGTATCTAAGCATTGGAAGTCGGGTTGCTTTGGGATGAGTGCTTGAGTGGACTTACCTTAGAGATTTTAGCTTTGATTTCTTATGATGCCATTTAAGACTTATTTATTTCGGATATTATGTTGAAGTTTATTATGTTTCGCTGGGACCTATGTATTGAAGTCATTTTGACTTGGATTATTTCCGCATTTATGTTAAGACTTCTTTTGGTTATTTATGTTTTGCTTTGATATGACACCATTATTTGTGATTCCTTTACCCTTGGCGGGTCGGGGCGTTACAAAACCAACCATGATGGTAGTTTATGCCTCCAGAACTACCTCCATAGCTTGATGAGGTGTCATGCTCGACATCTTCTCAAACTCCAACGATTAGCAAGAAGCGAAACTACAATAAAAAAAACATAACACCACAAACATTTGAGAAAAACATTTTGAGAAAAAATTCTTGAGATAAAACACAACCTAAATAGACCCAATTTCTAACTAAATGGGTCGCAATGACCACATATATCTAGGTGGAATTATGAATTCAACATGGAGTAAGATGAAGTTATTACAGTTGATGTTAAAATAAGGACAAAATCACAATGGTAAGCCTAGGTTCATACCTTAAAATACTAAGCCAGGAAATCAAGATTTTTAACAAATAAGCTTCATAAACGACACCCAAATGTCTTCAAGAAAATAGCACCGCAACAAATAATAATAATAATAATAATAATAATAATAATAATAATAATAATAACAATAATAATAATAATAATAATAATAATAATAATAATAATAATAATAATAATAATAATAATAAACCAAGCAGTTGTAGGGTTCTTGGTGATCTTTTAAGTTGTGTTTTAGACCCCATTTGCTGCTTTGGTTGTTGGCTTCGAACAGGTTATCCCCCCTATACAGGTTTCGTTTTTGCTTGGTTGTTTTGGGTGCAATTTTTGGGCTGCTATTCACGTTGGTTATCTGTTGTGGTCTCTTGCTGCTCGGAGCTTTTGGTTGCATGGTTGTTTCTGTTGGTTTTCTTTGGTTATCCCTTTTGGTACTTCCTTACTTGTGGCTTGGTTACAAGAAGTTGTGTGTTTGTCTTGTTCTTATGTCTACCGTTAGATTTCATTGCCCCTTTATTTTTCTTAATGGGTGTCGTGATGGAGGTGGAAATGGTCTGACTAAAACCTCTTTGATCACACATCTTCGCGATCGGCATTTTAATGTTGAGGCTCAAGCTATCATTAGGCAATCTCTGTTGGCGGATCTGACTATTTTCGAAAGGGCTGAGGTTACTCTTAAGCGTATGGGTTTGTGGTTGTGTGGCAGTTGTT
Organism: Chrysanthemum lavandulifolium; assembly: GCA_022545495.1. Lineage (NCBI taxonomy): Eukaryota > Viridiplantae > Streptophyta > Magnoliopsida > Asterales > Asteraceae > Chrysanthemum > Chrysanthemum lavandulifolium. The sequence goes on from CM040238.1 coordinate 77,067,596, forward strand.
TCAAAACGCATACCTTCCGGACTAAGTGTCGTCATGGTGCGGGTTCTGATTTTGTGTCTCCTCCTGATTTTGGCTATGGTGTTTTTCGGTTCGTGTTATATGATCTCACTAAACCACAGGCTCCTTCCCATGTAGCCCTTGTTGAGGATTCGGTTTTGGACGTGCCTGGTGGTTTTGATTTACCTCTTCTTGATATCTTATTCTCCAAAGGGTTGCAGACTGTCAAATCTATCCCTCCCAAATGTCGTTTGGAGTTCTCTCATGTTTTGAAAAGAGCTCTTGATAAGGTGATCTGCACGCCTGATGACATTTCTTGTTGGGTTGGTTTGTTTGTCATGCCTCTTTGTCTACTTCAAACTTTTTGCCCGAGGAGTAGTCAAGAGGGCAGGTCGGGCACTAAGCGTCAACGCCAGGAAGAGTATATTGTTAATGCTCTTCATGCATGGGGCTCTCCTAGTGGTAGTTTGCAGGTTATGCGTGAGGTTTTAGCCGAACCTTCTCCATTATGGTCTAATATTGATGATGATAGCTTGGATTTGGGTGACCGCAATGTCAAGCAATGTAAGAGGAAGATTTGCGATGGTCATTATACTGTTGCGGTCAGAGTTCTTTCGTCTTCTGGTATTGCACTTTATGATGTTTCTACTCTTGAGGACTTAAAAGCTAAGCACCCTTTTCAGTCTGCTCCTCCTTTGCCTGATATACCTATTGATCATCATCACCTTATAGCATCCTCTTCTACTGTTCTTGACATGATTAAGGGTTTCCCTCATGGTACCTCTTTTGGGCGGGATGGGTTGCATGCCTAACACCTTTTGGATTGTTTAACTGGTGCATTTGTGGCTACTTCTAACGAGTTGATTGCTTCCATTACCCAAGTGGTGAACCTTTTTCTTGCTGGTAAATGACCGAGGGCGCTGGGTGAGTATATTGCTAGTGCTCCTCTCACACCCTTAGTCAAGCCAGGAGGGGGTATCCGTCCTATTGTTGTTGGGACTGTTTGAAGGCGTTTAGTTTCCAAGGTTTGTGCTTCCATGATTAGCCACTCTTCAGACAGTTATTTAGATGATTTGCAATTTGGTGTTGGGGTGTCAGGGGGAGGGGAAGCTATTCTTCATGCTGTGAACCGATTGGTTGAGGACCGTGGGGTGATGTTGGTTTGTCCATGTTGTTGGTTGATTTTAAAACGCTTTCAACATGGTGGATTGGGATGTTATGTTGCACGAGGTTCGGCTTCATTTCCGGCTATTTCATGGTGGGTGGAATTACATTACTCGATCTGCCAGATTATATTATGGTGAGCATACTCTTTGGTCTCATCAAGGTGTGCAACAAGGTGATCCGCTTGGGCCTCTTCTTTTTGCTTTAGTTTTACATCCCCTGGCATGTAAGATTAGAGATTCTTTTGACCTTTCCTTTCAAGCTTGGTATTTGGATGATGGCACTATTATTGGTGATACCTTGGTTGTGGGTAAGGTTTTAGAGTTGATTTTGGCGGATGGACCTTGTCGTGGCTTACACCTCAATGTTGATAAAACTGAAGTTTTTTGGCCAAAGGAGGACCCCAGGAGCAAGTATGACGGTGTTCCCCCCCCCCCAATATTTCTCGCCCTTCACATGGTGTTAAATTATTGGGTAGACCTGTTAGTGTGGATTTTGAGTTTGGTAGTAAGTTGGTCCTGAAAAGGGTTGCTAAAACTATTAAACTTATGGAGGCTGTTGCCAAACTTAATGACCCTCAATGCGAGTTGTTGCTACTCTGTACATGTGCTGGTATTTCTAAACTATATTTTCTATGCACACATGTTCTCCTCGGGTCTTTGAGTGTGTCGAGTTTCTTTTGATGCAAGACGCCGTTCTTCTTTGGAGCGCATTGTCATCGCTACGGGGCGGTTTTGGTGTTGGCGGTGGAGACTCGCCACCTTACCCTTTGCTTTTGGGGGGCTTGGTTTATATTGTGCAACTGACGTCTTGAACTATGCCTTCTTTGCTTCTAGACTTCAATCTGCTAGCCTACAGACTAAGCTTCTTCATAGTTCTGGTATTGTAACTGCTGGTCCCTCTTTTGATGATGCTCTTCGTACTTTTAATGCGAATATGGATATTGACCTTTTGAGTATGATAGGTCACTAGTTTTACAAACACAAGCTATATAGAAAGAGATAAGGCGATTGAACAAGTAAATCACACACACACACACGATATTATGGAACGGTTTAGGCATAGATGTGATGAGAGAAAATAACTTGAACAACCAACCCTCAAGTGAGGGTTATTACATAGTATTTATAGGCAAGGAGCTAGGGCAACACTCCCTCTCCTTCCCTTTTCCATATTGGACATGGGCCTAAGCTCATGGGCCTTCTACATAAGCTTAAGGCTAAAACAAACATAAAGGCCATAATTAAGCTAACTATTACATATTAATTACTAACACTTAATTATGGTTTAGGAGTGATTCCAACAATCTCCCTAAGTGTTAGTGATGAGCGGTGAAGGCGTTGATGTAATAGTAGCTTTGGCGTCTTGACATTCTTCTTTCTTGTGAGAAGAATTGTCTTATCTGAACAATCTCCCGTGTAGAGAAATTGTCTTCTTGACAGTTATGCTTTGGCGTCATTTTAACTTTGTTCTTTAATCATTGTTCTTTGTGATGAAAGTGATAGTATGTAGTTATGCGCATCAAATACGCATCAGTGCGCTTCGTTGCTCCGGTGTCTCCACGTCATTCTTCAACATGCCCACACGCTCTTTGACGTTGGATTTGATTCTTGATGAAGCTCTTTAAGTCTTAAACTTTGTAGATTCTTTGGTTTGACGAAGAATCATTCGATTATTGTGTTGATTTCGGATAGAACTTCCATTGGTAATGATGTTGGCGTGAACATGTGAAGAATCGCATGATCATTCCGCTCGGTGCTTCCATAAAGTAAACATAAAAGCGGTTAGTAATAAGCGGTTCCGCACTTACAAGTTTGAACTTCGAGAGAGTTAACGACATAGTGTGAAAACTCAACTCTAATTCTTACAAAGGCCGTTCTGAACCGGAGTCCCACAAGTGAGATAACACGATGTCTTGAAGTACATCTACGGTTCGAGATGAGTCATTGAGGTACACCAAGCATCACCTCCTGATGTAGACCGTTTGAGACACACTAAAGCGTAATCCACGGGGAGTTACCAAGTGACTGTTGTCGAGATGTTTGATGTTGACCCTGGCGGGAGTTTCCATTCAATCATGAAGATCACAGTGAACCTCTCATAAATTTTCTCGACAGTTGCTAAGATCCGTGAAGGATTCGATATGAACCAATGAACCACCGATGATCTTATTTGTTGATCAACAAGTGATGAAATGTCAAGTGTTCCTAAGAGATCTTTGATGAATCTCGTGGCTCTAGACTCAATTGTGCGTTTTGGTTTTCTGAGCGGAGACTAGGAGAGGTCTCCTTCTTCAATATCACCAATCTCTAAGAAAGCCGATAGATTATGTAGGGTTCCTGTGAGAATGAAACAAGCTTACATTGAGAGAAACTTGAGTGGCTAAGAAGGTTCGGTGCATGCGTCCTTTGGGTCCATGACGACTTTTAATCTTCAATACCGGTGTCATCAAGTGACGACCAGTAGCATATGAATTGAACCCGGTGTCTTCCCTAAGTTGAATAATCTGGAGGGCTATTTCTTTTCACCCTTTACTTTACATTTCTTTTTAATTCTTCAACTCCTTCTTTCTCCGATTCTCATTTTCTCCTTTTTAAAATCATACCTAAGGACTTCTAACTTCTAACTATTTGTGGTGTCCTTGGGTAGATCCATCCGGCTCTGGCAGATCATAGGACGGTTATTCCTAACCTTAGTCACCTTATAACTCCATGACTAACCTATGTTGCCATAAAACCATTTTTCATGAAAGATCTCACACAGTGATAATGAATGAAAACGTTTTGTACCACTGTTGAGATGATATTTTGCATAAATACTCCCCCTCCACATGTGCTTAAGAGTTTTAATGGTTAAATGGTTAAATGCACAGTGAGGAAAGATCGCGCACATTTTGAATTGATCAACTCAAGATAGACAATCCCCCGCGAGACACAGTTACGTTGCATAGTTAAAGAGTTGCATTGTCAGCTTTTAGGTGACAACTAGCTCTAATAACTATCTTGAAGGTGTAGACAAACCTCGAAAGGTTGTCAAACCCGTCAAAGTTCATGTCTACCAAGAGCTTTTCAAATGGTACATTCTACTCGGACAAGTCCTTTGCGAGACACGTTTTACATCACTAGCGAACTAGTTTGAAATTATTACCCATCCCGGACAAGTCTTTTCGAGTTACTAACAGTTAAGGATTTCGTCAATTCGTTGGTTAAGTCTATTCACACGAGAAAGCAACAAACATATTTCTTATCACATATTTTCTCCCCCTCAAAAATGGCATATAAAATGTTATTTTGAAACGTTTTGAGAATAAATTTGACCATTTCGAGTGTTGTGGGAAGAGTGACACAAAAACGTTTTGTTGAACAAAGTTTTAAGTCAAATACTCCCCTCAACAAGTGATATGAGCGGTTGAGGTTTTGAAAATCGTAAGGGAAGTACTTGTTCTTTTGAGCAAAACCTCGAAAAGTGAAAGGTTTGATAGGTTTTACTCAAAAGTAAGAATCTTCGCTCCTTTTATAAGGGCGTGGCCTTTGAAGCGTACCAAAGGGTCCTTTCTTTACAATTACGGGTTGTACATCGTTATGTGTGCACAAGCCATCGACATATAAAATCACACATCAAAATTATATGAAAGAAACAATTCAAGGGTACCGGAAGTCCGATGATGTTGCCGGGAATGCGCATGGCGTTGATAGCGGTGATGTTGATCTGGGTCGACCACCAATAAAGCTTTCCAATCTTACAGGCGATCCTTGAAACAACCTCTCATCAATCATATTGATGATCCTCTTCACGTTCCTTCTATCCTGAGAGTTTCATCGCTTAGGGTTCCCAATGTTTTCACGTATATCCTTTAATCGATAAGCTAGTCCGTCCCTAACCATCTTCAAGGTGTGATCACCAAACTTCTGAAGTTCATTACACGCCATCAAGCAGTTACGTTGAAGTTCACTGCGATAAACGATACCGAATGGTTTGGTGATGAGCGTATATTATGGAAGCTGGTTGATGTCGGGAAGATCGAGCTGTGGTGGAGTGAAGTTAACACGTGTCTGATATGATTCAATGGTGAGCTGAAGATCTTCAACACGTTCCTTGATGACTATGCGTCTGATGAAGATTAGCAATGACTTGATGAATTCGCGTTGTACTTCGGTTGAGAAGTGTCTCATGCGACCCTGTACTTTGGCAAGGTACATGTCTTCGATGTCGTTGATAGATAAATTCTCAAAGTCAGCTTCAGAGAAAGCATAATCCCTTTCATCTTGTCGTTTGACCACGGTCTTCTTAAGGAATGTGTAGTCCCACTTAGATGAAAGATCAACGTACATGTCTTCGATGTCGTTGATAGATAAATTCTCTGGCCAATGATGAATCCCGTACAAGGCATCCCGGTCGTATGCTTCCACTTTGTTGGAGAACAAGTGATTGGCACGTTCCTCAATGGCTATCGGTTTGAGTAGATAGGCTGCTGGGAATGGAAGTGTCAAGGATGTAGCGTATTTCTTGAACCATCGCCACCATGGAGAAGAAATTCGTGTCTTTGTTGAAGAAATATACGAAGGGAATCCGTGGTTCATCTGGTTGGTCAATTGTCGGTAGAGGTTTTGTCGATCGGTAGTATGGAGGATTGTCCCTTTTAGTGAAGTCGATGTTTGCCTCTGGGTTGAGCCAATCCATGTTGTTAGACATGGCTCGAGCAATGTTCTCAAGGTGATATTCGACCTCGATGGCACTTTCCGAGGAGTCTTTTAGAAGTTGAAATGTGTCGTTCTTGATTCGCTTCAACTCGGATTTCGTCATCTTCTTCACGTGGAACTTTTCTTGCAAGATTTTTGCATGCTCCAGTGTGTTACCGTCTACCAAATCTTGACCTTCTTCAGGGTAAGGAGTAGAGTTGACAAGTGTAGAGAACCACTCAAATTCAGCTGTGTCATCGTCATCTAGCCATGATACGACTTCAGTCCGAGTCGTCTTCTTCTTCTTTTGAAGGCCTTGATGATGATTCGGTTTTGCACTTGTTTGGGAGAGGTGGGTTGTTGTAGGGCTCACAGACTTCCTCATCGTCACCACCCGTATACTCAAAGTGGTCACGGTTTTACGAGTCTCGGCGGTAACTCGAGAATCTGAGGTTTTTAGTAGAAGAAGAGGAGGCGGCCTCTGTTGGCGGTGAGTCCTTTGAGGAGGAGGTTGCATTGAAGAAGATTCACCAGACTGTTTCTGACATTTAGGTGCAGAGTCCTTATCCTGATCCTTATCCTTATCTTCATCGTCTCTAGGACGTTTAGACCTTTCTGCTTCGAATCGACAAGCTTCTTGGAGTTGGTAATCTAGCAATGCTTGAAACAATTTTGCTTCCTCAGAAGTAAACATCGCTGATCGTAACGACATTTGTGTTACAAGTTTGGCCACCAATTCACTATTCGAGAAAACTACTGGATCGGTTGGATTGATTGTAACGGTTAAGGGCGTTGATCAAATAGTTTGCTTGGCGATCTGCATAAGATTCGGATATAGTTGTCGGTGAACATCTCCTTTGTGACTTTAGGAGCGTAATCCGAAGGTACTTTTAGTGTAGCCTTTGATCATTTCGTTCAGTTCCTCTTGACGATGATTTTTCATGAATTCCTAGACAAACTTCCTTTCCTCTTGCATCTTGTCATTTTTGTCATAAAGATACTGTACTTGTTCATTGAGAAAGTTCAGCTTCCTGTAGAGCATATCTTTCTTTCTGACTTGTTTGACAGCTTTAGCAATTCTTTCATGAGCTTGAGAAACCCAAGATCGAGGTGGTTTCTTCACAGATTTGGATGTAGATTTGGTTGACTTCTTTGATGGTGGTGGTGATGAATGAGAAGATGAATCCGATGATGATGAGATGTGAGGAGACTCCGGGTCCTTTGGTGGTTCAGAAGTTTCCTTCTGTGAACGTGTCGGACTATCCAGGAGAAACTTATCATAATCAGCATCTTTATCTTTCTTGGACTTATCAGTTTCCGGTTCCTCAAAATCATAGACAATAGTATCTTCTGTAAGCTTTTGCTGTTGCTCAAGAGTGGTAGCACCAGCTCCCTTATCGGGTTGATTAACCGCATCAGGAGTTGGTGAGGATTGAGCAGCACCACTTGACCCACCGGGGCCACCCATTTGGTCTTTAGCAAATTCTCCAGCCTTATGTTGATGTCTAAGTTGTTTAATCTTCTTCCTTAAAGTTGTATCCAGTGGCTCTTCATCACTTTCTGAGCTTTCATCATAAGGCACAAGTGCTGGAGTCTTCCCTTTGCCTTTATCTGCTGGTGGACTTGGAGGTTTGGCAACTGATGGAGGTGGTTCGTTTGCAGATTCAGAGTAGTGGACCTCGTCGTCTGATTCAGTTCTTCAGAACTTTCGTCCACAAGTTTTCTTTGCGGTTCAGACTTAGGGAACGGGATTGGAGAGGCTTCCTTAGAGGGAACAATCCTCTTTCTTGAAGGGTTCCTCTTAGGGAACTTTCTTTGACTCTCTGTGCTTACTGCACATCCAGCACTTCCTCTTCTGGTCCTCCGAGTAGGTGTTTCAGAAGCCTTTTCATCAAGATGGCCAACTTTTCTTTCTTTTACGGCTAACTGATACCTTTTGTAAGTTTCAAGCTTTTTGATTTCAGTAGTCAGAAGGTGATCAGGTAACACCGCACCCTGTTTCTTTGTAGACGATTCTTTGATTGTGATAGATAGTATGGGTTCAGTCAAGATGTCGTGATTATCTGGGTCATTGAGTCGCTTGGGGATATCAGGATGAAGTCCAAGTGCTCTCTGGATCAACAGTTTGGTGTATCTAACATAGGGAATCTTCGAGCCAAGTTTCTTAAGAAAGGTCATCATGTCTTCCCATATCAGAGCTTCAATTTCGATGTCCTTCTTGTTGATTAAGGACCAGAAGACTTGCAGTTCCATGAGCTTGGGATGCTCATAGCCACTGTCACGACCCTAGACCGATTTGGTGATGATCATGTAGAGGGTTCTCCACGGTTGAGGAATATTCTTCAGCTCCACGTGAGAGTGCTTAGTAATGATTCCTGAAGCTTCATCATAGCCAATATCTATCAAGAATGATGAGAACGACTCTTAAGTCTGCAGGAGTAATGGTAACTTGCTTGTGATTAAGTGTCACCGTCACTGCATTTTGACCTATGATCCTCTGCATAGAATTCCAGAATTGCTGAATGTAGACTTCAGGAAATGTGGCAGAGTGTGAGAGCATGTTTTGGTAGGGATGATTCCTAAGAATATCCACTGCAATGAGGCAAGAAGATTCTGAGCATGTGAGGGTGTCAAAGTCAACCCTAAGGTTATTCTTTCCAAGCTTTCTCGGATAACCAATTGGGAAGATGTCAGCAATTGTGAGAACTTCTGGTGCATCCACATTCATTTGTTCAGCCATGTCGTGATCTGAAATAACATTAGCCAAAAGAACCAACATATCGAAAGACACAATGTTAGTCAACAGAAGGTTTTTATTGTCTAATTATAGAATGTACATAGTTAAAGATTGTTACGAGTCCTAAGTCACTTGTTTGTCCAATTGTCCAATGACGTCGTGAAACGTTTCGTGAGTTAGTTAACTTTAAGTTTTAAAGTTTATGTTGTCACTTATATTTCACAACATATTAAACGTTTAAGTTTATTAGTGACATTATTGGATTCATGACGTTATGATTCATTTATTTACAAGTTTGCACGCGTAACAATTCAAAATGAAGGTTTGATCAAGGCTTAGGCGTAGGAATAGTGGCTTATGCGTAAACAGGATAAGTGTACGCGTAGACGCAAGCTTATGCGTAGGATCCTAAACTTCTGCGTAGGAAATGTTAAGCGTGGGAAAAGGGGACCTTATGCGTGGAAGCTTACGCGTGGGCGTATAAATACCTTCACGTAAGGCTTACTCGTAAGAGTAGACCTTAAGCGCAGAGGTCATTGCCACGCATATCCTTCCGGGATACGCGTGGTCCCATTGTAGAACCTTACGGCGTGCGATTACGGCGTAAAATTTCTTTTACGCATAACTTGTTAGGTCACTAGTTTTACAAACACAAGTAATATAGAAAGAGATAAGGCGATTGAACAAGTAAATCACACACACACACGAAATAATAAGACCGGTTATGCGTAGAGCATATGTGAAAGAGAAAAACTTGAACAACCAACCCTCAGTGAGGGTTATTACATGTATTTATAGGCAAGGAGCTAGGCAACACTCCTCTCCTTCCCTATTCCTTATTGGGCATGGGCCTTAGCTTATGGGCCTTCTACATAAGCTAGGCCTTAAACAAACATAAAGGCCATATAAAGCTACCTATTACATATGAAATATAAATACTTGAAATCTTGTTTAGGAGTGATTCCAACAATCTCCCCTCAGTATATATGAATGTAAGCGGTGAAGGCGTTGATGTAATAGTAGCTCGGCGTCTCGACATTCTTCTTTCTTGTGAGAAGAATTGCCTTGATTCGAACAATCTCCCGGTGTAGAGATAGTTGACTTTGAGCAGTTATGCTTTGGCGTCATCTATAACTTTGTTCTTTGATCATTGTTCTTTGTGGTGAAAGTGATAGTATGTTGTTGTTGCGCATCAATTACGCCTCAGTGCCTTATTTGCTCGGTGTCTCCACGTCATTCTTCAACATGCTCATGCGCTCTTTGGCGTTGGAATTCAATACTAATGAAGTTCTTTAAGTCTTTAACTTTGTAGATTCTTTGGCTTGACGAAGAATCATTACATGATTGTGTTGCTTTTGGATAGAACTTCCATTAGTGATGATGTTGGCGTGAGCATGAGAAGAATCGACACGATCATTCGCTCCGGAGCTTCCATAAGAAGAAAACATGTCAAGCGGTTAGTAATAAGCGGTTCCGGCACTTACAAGTTTGAACTTGAGGTGTTAACGACATAGTGTGAAAACACAACTCTAATTCTTACAAAGGCCGTTCTGAGCTGAGTCCCACAAGTGAGATAACGCGATGTGCGAAGTACATCTGATTCGAGATAGTCGTTGAGGTACACCGTAGCATCACCTCACATTGTAGACCGTTTGAGACACACTCCGCGTAATCCACGGGGAGTTACGAAGTGACTTCTTTGTCGGTTTGTTTGATGTTGACCACGGCGGGAGTTTCCATTCAATCGCGAGGATCACGGATGTGAACCTCTCATAAATGTTCTCGACAGTTGCTAAGATCATGAAGGACTCGATATGAACCAGCGATAATCTTATTTGTTGATCATCAAGTGATTAAATGTCAAGTGTTCCTAAGAGATCTTTTGATGAATCTCGTGGCTCTAGACTCAATAGTGCGTTTTGGTTTTCTGGCGGAGACTAGGAGAGGGTCTCCTTCTTCAATACCGGCGATCTCTAAGAAAGCCAATAGTTTACGTAGGGTTCCTGTGAGAATGAAACAAGCACATTGAGAGAAACTTGAGTGGCTAAGAAGGTTTAGTGCATGCGTCCTTTGGGTCCATGACGACTTTTAATCTTCAATACCGGTGTCACTAAGTGACAACCGGTAGTATATGAATTGAACCGATTATACGCCTAAGTTGAGTAATCGGAGGCTATTTCTTTTCACCCTTTACTTTTCATTTTCTTTTGATTCTTCAACTCCTTCTTTCTCCGATTCTCATTTTCTCCTTTTACAATCATTCCTAAGGACTTCTAACACTAACTAATGGTAGTGTCCTTGGGTAGATCCCTCCGACTCTGGCGGATCATAGGACAGTTATTCCTAACCTTAGTCACCTTATAACTTCATGACTAACCTATGTTGCCATTAAAACCACTGTTTGTGAAAAATCTCTCAAATGGTTTGTAAATGAAAAACATGTTTGAACCCTTGTGAGAGATAAGGTTTTGCATAAATACTCCCCTCCACATGTGCTTAAGAGTTTTAATGGTTTAAGTGCACGGTGAGGAAAAAAGCGCACATTTTGAATTGATCCACTCGAGATAGACAATCCCCATGAGACACGGTTCGTTGCGTAGTTAAAGAGTTACATTGTCGGTTTTAGGTGACAACTAGCTCTAATAACTACCTTGAAGGTGTAGACAAATCTCGAAAGGTTGTCATACCGTCGAGTTCATGTCTACCAAGAGTGTCTCGAATGGTACTTTCTACTTGGACAAGTCCTTTGCGAGACACGTTTACATTACTAGCGAACTAGCTTGAAATTATTACCCGTCCAGGACAAGTCTTTTCGAGTTACAAGCAGTTTAGTACCGTCAATTCGTTGGTTAAGTCACGAGGTACACTGATTCATTTGCATTTTGCACAACATATTTCTTATCACACAATTTTCTCCCCTCAAAATGGCATATAAAATGTTATTTTGAGCGGTTGAAATAAATATGACCATTTCGAGTGTTGCGGGAAGATGACCACTGTGAACAATTTGTGAACAAAGTTTTAATTCAAATACTCCCCTCGACTAGTGATATAAGCGGTTGAGGTTTTGAAAATCATATGGGGAAGTACTTGTTCTTTTGAGCAAAACCTTGAAAAATGAAAGGTTTGATAGGTTTTACTCAAAAGTAAAGCTTTCGCTCCTTTTATAAGGATTGTGTGAAGCGTACCACGGGGTCCTTTCTTGACAATTACGGGTTGTACCTTTGTTATGTGTGCACAAGCCATAGACATATATAATCATACATCCAAATTTGTAATGAAAGAACCAATTCAAGGGTACGGGAAGTGCGGTGATGTTCCTAGGAGTGCGCAAAGGCGTTGAAAGCGGTTATGTTAATCTGGGTGACCACCAACATATCTCTCAATAAATGCAGGCGATCCGTCGAACAACCTTTCATCAATCATTGTGATGATTCGTCTCACATCCCTCCTTTCACGAGAATTCCGGTAGCTTAGGAGACCCAATTTTGGCGTATATCCTTCAACATGTCGCCAATCCATCCCTAACCGACTTCAAAGTATGATCCCAATTTACGAAGTTCACTACCGCCATTAAGCGGTTTCTTTGAAGTTCACTGCGGTAAACAACTCGAATGGTTTCTTGATGGCGTATATTGAGTTAGGCGATTGATGTCGGGAAGATCAAGCGTTGGAGGAGTGAGGTTGACAGCGTCGATAAGATTCAACGACCGGTGGATATCTTCTACGTTCTTTGATCACGATCGTCTAATGAAGATGAAATTGACTTGATAAATTCACGTTGAACTTGATCGAGAATTGTCTCATCGACCACATACTTTGGCAAGGTACATGTCTTGATGTCGTTGAGGATAAATTCTCAAAGTCGACTTCGGAGAATGCATAGTCTGTTCATCTTGTCGTTTGACTATGATATTCTTCAAGAAGGTGTAGTCCACTTAGACTTGAGATCAGCGTGTTTGATGGCCACGATGTCCTTAGAGCTGTACCTGCTGCGTGTTGAGACTTGAACCGAGGCGACACGTAGTAGATTCTTGGCGTTCGGGCCAATGATGAATCCCATACAATGCATCTCGGTCGTATTCTTGCGTTGTCGAGAAAACAAGCGATTTGCACGTTCCTCGATAGCTATGCGGTTTGAGTAAATAGCCGTTGGGAATGGAAGAGTCAACGATGTAGCGTATTTTCGTGAACCATCGCTACCGTGTAAAGAAAATCGGTCTCTGTTAAAGAAGTATCGAAAGGAATCCGTGGTTCATCTGTTTGGCCAATGGTCGGTGGGGTTTGGTCAATCGGTGTAGTATGGAGGTTGTCCCTTTGTGTGAAGTCAATGTTTGCTTCGGATTGAGCCAATCCATGTTGTTAGACATAGCTCGGCGATGTTCTCAAGATGATATTCGACCTCGAGGCGCTTTCGGTGTCTTTTAGAAGTTGAAATGCTTCATTCTTGATTCGCTTCAACTCAGTTTTCGTCATTTTCTTCACATGGAACTTTTCTTGCAAAAGTTTTGCGTGCTCAATGTAGAACCGTCTACCAAGTCTTGACCTTCATCGGGGTAGGGAGTTTGATTGACAAGTGTGGAGAACCATTCAAACTCTTGGTTTTATCGTCATCTAGCCATGATCGACTTTGAGTGAGTCTTCTTCTTCTTTTGGAAGGCCTTGATGATGATTACGGTTTACGCACTTGTTTGGGTGAGGTGGGTTGTTGTAGGGGCTCGAGGACCTCTTCATCGTCACCACCCGTATACTCAAAGTAATCACTGTTTTTTGAGTCGGGGTGGTAACTCGGAATCGTCCGAGGTTTATCGATGAAGACCGAGGTGGAGGAGACTTTGTTGAGAAGAAGTCCGTTGTGGAGGAGGTGGCATCGAAGAAGATTCACCGGGTTGTTTCGGCGTTTAGGTGCGAGTCCTTGTCTTTATCCTTATCTTCATCGTCTCTAGGGCGTTTCAACTTTTCGCCTCAAATCTACAAGCTTCTTGAAGTTGGTAGTCTAGCGATGCTTGATACAATTTTGCTTCTTGAGTTGAGCATTGCGGCTCGTGGCGACATTTGTGTAACAAGCTTGGCCACCAATTCATTGTTAGAAAACTACGGATCGGTTGGATTGATTATTACGGTTAGGGGCGTTGATCGGATAGTTTGCTTGGCGATTTGCATAAGATTTGGATAAAGTTATGCGGTGAGCGACTCCTTTGTGACTTTAGGAGCGATATTACGAAGGTAGTTGTTAGTGTAACCTTGATCATTTCGTTCGGTTCCTCTTGCGATGACTTTTCATGAATTCTGAATAAACTTCCTTTCTTCTTTCATCTTTTCATGCTCGTCATACAAATGTTGTATGTGATCGACATAGAAATTCAACTTCTTTTGGAGAATGTCTTTCTTTCGACTTGTTTGTGACATTCCCAATCGTTTATGAGCATGAGATATCCAAGAGCGAGGTGGTTTCTTTCTTGATTTGGATGATGATTTGGTTGATCTCTTAGATGGTGGTGGTGATGAATGAGATGAAGAGTCGATGATGAGGAGACATGAGGAGGCTCGGGGTCCTTAGGCGGTTGAAGTTTCCTTATATGAATGTGTGGGACTTTCGAAGCAACTTGTCATAATCATCATCTTTATCTTTCTCGGACTTCTCGGTTTGGGGTTCTCAAACTCATATTCGATAGTATCCTCCACAAGCTTTTGTTGTTGCGGAAGAGTGGTGGCACGGATCCCTATCGGGTCGATTAACGCATCGGGATACGGTGAGGGTAAGCGACACCACTTGATCCTCGGGGCCACCCATTTGATCTTTAGCAAATTCTTGACCTTTTGAAGGTGTCGGCGATTTTAAACTTCTTCTGTATGATTGATCCGGTTGCTCTTCTTCTTCTTGAGCTTTCATCATAGGGCACAAGTCGAGTCTTCCCTTTTCCTTTATCGGTTTGAGGACTTGGAGGTTTTGATGCTGAAGGATTGTCATCCTTTGCGGTTTGAGTAGGAAATCTCTTCATCGTGTCGGTACCTTGAACTTTCGTCAAAAGCTGTCTTTTTGGTTCGGGTTTGGGAATTGGGATGGGGTAGCTTCCTTAGATGGAACAATCCTCTTTGAAGGAGGGTTCCTCTTGGGAACTTCCTTGGACTCTCCGTGCTTGCGGCACTTCCAGCTTGCCTCTTACGGTTCTCCGAGTAGGTGTCCCGAAGCCTTTTCATCAAGGTGTCCAACTTTACCTTCTTTAACGGCTACCGATACCTTTTATGCGTTTCGAGCTTTTTGATTTCCTCTGTAAGAAGGTGATCGGGTAATTCGACTCCTGTTTCTTCGTAGCGTTTCTTTGATTACGGCGGATAAAATGTGCTCGATCTGGATGTCATGATTATCGGGTCATTGATTCTCATGGGGATATCGGGATGAAGTGTAAGAGCTCTCTGAATCAACAGTTTGGTGTATCGACATAGGAATTTTGGAGCCAAGCTTCTTATGAGACGACATCATATCTTCCCATAGCGGTGCTTCAATTATGATGTCCTTCTTGTTGATCAACGACGGAAAATTTGTAGTTCCATGAGCTTGGGATGCTCATAGCCCTTTATCGCGACCGAGGCGATTTGGTGATGATCATATAGAGTGTCCTCCATGGTTGAGGAATATTCTTGACTCCACGTGAGAGTGCTTAGAAATGATTCCTTTAGCTTCATCATAACCAATATCTATCAAGAATTGCGGGGCGATCATTCGGTGGGGTGGCAAAGAAGTCGGTTGGGCGATATGCGGAATGATGAGAACAACCCGTAAGTCATCGGGAGTGATAGTGACTTGTTTGTGATTAAGAGTCACATTCACGACATTTTGACCGGTGATCCTGCATGGAATCCCGAATTGTTGAATGTAAACCTCTGGGCGTGGCGAGTGTGAGAGCATGTTTTGGTAGGGATGATTCACGAGAATATCCTTTGCAATTAGACAAGAAGATTACGAGCATGTGAGGGTGTCAAAGTCAACCCTAAGGTTGTTCTTTCCAAGCTTTCTCGGGTAACCTTACGGAAAGATATCGACAATTGTAAGAACTTCTTGTGCATCCACATTCATTTGTTCGACCATGTCGTGATGCGAAATAACATTAGCCAAAAGAACCAACATATCGAAAGACATAATGTTAGTCAACGAAGGTCTTATTGTCTAGTTATTGAATGAGTAGTGATAATGATTATTCTGAGTCCTAAGTCACTTGTTTGTCCAATAGTCTAATGGCGATCGTGAAATGTTTAGTGAGTTAGTTAACTTTAAGTTTTAAAGTTTATGTTATCACTTATTGTTCACAACATATCAAGCGATTAAGTTTATTAGTGACATTATTGGATTCGTGATGATATGATTAGTTTATTAACAAGTTTGTACGTAACAATTCATCATGAAGGTCAATCCGGGCTTAAGCGTAGATTTGGCAAAGTTAGCGTAAATAGTATTGACATATGCGTGAGAAAGCTTACGCGTGGGATCCTAACTACGGCGTGAAATGTTACAGCGTGGGAAAGGGGACCTTATGCGTGGAGCTTATGCGTGGCGTATAAGAACCTTACGCGTAAGGCTTACTCGTGAAGTAGACCTTATGCGTGAGGTCCTTGTTCGCATATCCTTCACGGGATCGCGTGGTCCCATTGTAGAACCTTACGGCGTAATAGTTATGCGTGGGATTATTCTTACGCATAGCGACTACGGCGTAGGGTAATCCTTATCGTGAAGTAACAATGACCTTGATTACGAATTTTAAGCGTAACAAGCACGAAATAAGTTCATCATATCATTAACATTAACACATAACATTCATTTTAACAACAATTTATGGCAAGAACATTTATGGAGCGAGTTATGCGTAGAAAGTCATACAGCGTGGGTCAAAACCCTAAGGGTTGAAATTACAGCGTATCAATTTTAACCATGGATATGCACCATTTTAATTTTGGTATGTCTAGAGTGTTGTGAGAGTCTTTAACCAAGTTATAACATCTTAGTTTGTTGTGAATCAAAAATACCCAAAGTTATGAACTTTAAACCCTAATTTCAAATTGTCGACCAATTAGTGTTTACGGGTGGTTATAAAGCATGGAAATCATCAATTCAACATCATAAGAACATAACCCAACAATCTTTTGACCAAAACACTTCTCATTTGAAAAACCCAATTCGACTTATAAACCTAATTTTCAAAAATCACCAATTCGTGTTTACGGGTGGGTTTTGATGGTTAAAACATATCATTGATGTATTTAAAACGTTTTGACACCACCTTTTCACCACAAACACACACACATTGATTGTGTGTTCATACGCTATAGCGTAGAACACATAATCACGTGAAACAATTTTAGCCGTTGGATTTCCATGAAATTCAAAACCTTATCTTAAAAACATGTTGTAAACACAAAACAACTTACAAAATGATGATCAAAAACACGGATTTCTTGAGCGAATCTTAGGCGTAGGATGGTTTTAGGTTTTGAGTAATAAATGTGAAGTGAAAAGTTAGGTGGGGTGTTTTATTTAAAATAACTTTAAGGTTTTTGAGTTTTGGTCCTCCACCTTTTCCTTTTTCAAACAAAGCCATTTAACTTCCATTTTGGTTACCAAAAGATTTTTTTTTTTTTTTTAGGAAAGAAACTTGCGACACTCCCCTCGACTTAAGAAATAATGAAAGGTTATAAATTTAGTCAGGGTGTCATTTAACAGAAAATTCACCACCATTGTTAAATGAAACAAGCGAGATATGGTAACATGCAAGTACAGATGTTTTGAAGCAGTTAAGTGAAAATTTTCTCCCCTCAACACTTGATCGTAAAAATCTTGAATTTTGAAAGATTATAGTGTTGAAGGAAGAAATGTACTTGCCATGTTGAAAGATTATAGATTAGAAGAATATTTTGTTGTTTTATAAGATTTTATATTTTTGTATTTTGTTTTGAAAAATTTATTTACAAAAGATGTTTTGGTGTTTGTGGGTTTTTAAGGCTGTTTTAAGAGGTCATCAATTCCTCTTGAGTCAAACACCTCATACCAATCCGGTGGACCAACTCATTAAACCTAGCGGGAGGCAAGGCTTTGGTGAGAAGATCGCCAATTGGTATTACTGTACCCCAAAGTATAATTCAACGGTACCTGTTCCACGTGGTCCTTGATGAAATGATAGCGAAGATCGATGTGCTTTGATTTAGTCTTGAGCGGGTTGCGAGATCGCAATGGCACTCCGATTGTCATGATACATCGGGATTACATCAAATACGTAACCATAGTCTTTGAGTTGTGTTCTCATCCGGATGACTTGAGCACAACATGCGGACATGGCTACATATTACTGCCCGGTTGATGGCGGTGATGTACAATCACTGCTTCTTTGATTGCCAAGACACGGTTTATCACCAGAAATTGTAGAGCTCTGAAGTACTTTTCCTTGAGTCTAAGCATCCTGCGTGATCGGCGTCTGGCGATTAGTTCAAAACGAGAATCCGGATACGGATCCCCAGTTAATGGTTCCCTTGATGTATCGGAGGATTCTTTTAGCCTCGAGAGGTGGGTTTCGGTTGGTCGCGACGATAGCGGGAGCATAGATAAGCGGCAAAGACAATATCAGTGCGCTGGTTGTTAGATACATGAGAGACCCAATAATACTCCGGTATTTGGTAGGGTCAACTAATTTCCATGTAAATCGACATCTAACTTCTTGGTATGAGCCATTGGTGTGGCATAAGTGTCACAGTTGTCATTCCAAATTTGTTTAACAGTTCAAGGGCATATTTGGGTGACTCAAGAAAATACCACGGGGTGATTGATGAACTTGCGGTCCTAGAAAGAGCGTAAGTTCACCCATCATGGACATTTCAAAATTTTTCTTCATTAGTTTTGCAAAAGCGGTTGAAAACTTTTATGTGTCGACCCAAAATGATGTCATCCACGTAAATTTGAACAATTAAGATATGTGCCCGTGATATTGTATAAAAGAGTTGGGTCAACCGAGCCTTTGGTGAAATTATTGGCAATGAGGAAAGATGATAGCTTATCGTACCATGCAGGGGCTTGTTTGAGACCATAAAGAGCTTTGTTCGGTTTGTAGACATGGTTCGGGCACTCTGGATTAACGAATCCGTCGGGTTGGTGACATAAACCGTTTCTTTCGGTTGTCCGTTGAAAGCGCGGTTTGACATCCATTTGAAAGACCGTCATATTCATATGAGCATGAGCGAGAAATATCGAACGACCTCAAGGCGAGCAGCGGAGCAAAAGATTCTTCAAAGTCTATTCCTCTTCACGGCGATAACCCTTAGCAACTAGGCGTGACTTGTTTGGATGGCGTTCCTTGACATCAATTTGTTTTCCAAATCCATTTTAGACCAATGGCGTAGACCCTGTTGGTCTTTCAACGATTCCATACTTCAAGGCGTTTGAATTGGTTGAGTTCTTCTGCATGGATTCAATCCGGTTGTCTTTTGTCATTGCGTCTTTAATGTTTTAGGCTCAGTTGGCGGAGCGGTGAGTGCATAAATGCAATGTTCACCGTCGTGTGAAGGCGTTGTCTCGTAACGGTTGGTTGATTCGGGTTGCCAATAATGTTAGCGGAGGATGGTCTTTTGTCCATCGGTGTGTAGAGGTTGATGTTGGTATACATTGTGCGGATTACGAGGATTCAAATGGTTTGTTGAAGATTCCGCGACATACAGTGCGGCGATCTCATTAGCAAGCGGGTTGAAGAAGCATTTGGATCAAAATCTGCGGTGGGGTACTTCATTGAGAATATCATCGGTGGTTCATCATTGTTGGGCGGTGTGTTCAAGCTGTTGTGTTGGAGTCAAGCTGGTGTAGGTGCATCTTCAACGATGGTTGTTGTAGCAGTGTATCGGTATAGGAATATTATCGGGTTGTGCGGTGAGCAGCGGATACACGGAGGCACGTTCATCAATATCGTCGCGAGCGGAGGAGCAAATAACCTTTCCATTTGTTGTGAGTTAGTGGGGGCTTTGTTCGGTGATGATGGGGTTGAGGAAGTTTAAGCGGTTGTGACCGGGTTCTAAGTTGTTATACTCGAAGCCATTTCCGTGAGTTCATCAAAATGAGCATGAATCGTTTCCATTACCTCCTTGGTTCGGCGATTCAGTTCGGAAACCTTTAGAATTGTCACGGTATCAATAAAGACTCCAATATCGACTTTGGCTTTGAGCTTTCCAAAATCATCACGATCATTATTCGGATAGCAAAGGGATCCAAATACATGAAAGTGTTTGAGGTTCGGTTTATAGTTGTGGACAAGCTCGAAAGGTGTTTTGTTGTGGCGTTTTGTGATCATAGAGCGGTTTGAGTATAGCATGCGATGAATCGACACGCCCATAAGTAATCTGGAAGTTTAGCATTGATTAACATTGTTCTTGCGACTTCCACTAACGTTCGGTTTCGTCTTTCAACAACTCCGTTTTGTTCGGTGTCGTGCAATAGATGTTTGATCTTTGAATTCCCACTTTCTCATAGAATTCACGAAGGGTTTTGTTAACAAATTCGGTTCCTTTATGCATTACGATTATCTGGCGGTGTTGCGGGGTGAACTGTATTTTGTGAGAAAGGTGATGATCATTTGTGGAGCTTGGTCTTTGCTTGAAGAAAGTAGACCCAAGTCCATCGTGAGTAGTCATCAACAATTACTAAGATGTAGCGTTTGCCATTGATCGTTTGCGCGCATTGGGCCACACAAATCCATGTGAAGAAGGTGAAGCACATCTTGAGGATGTGTTCCACCTTTGAAGGAAAATGAGCACGAGTGCTTTTCCCTTGTTCACGGTGAGCAAAGGTGATCTTTTGAATCGGAATCGTGGGAGTCCTTGACTAGTTTGTGTCGAGCAAGGTTGGTGATGGTTTGAAAGTTTAGATGTGAGAGGCAGCGGTGCCATAGCGAGGATTTTGTAGATGTTGCCTTTGAAAGTAAGCGGATGGGAGAGGAAGCAACCATGTCTTGCATAGAGATAGTGTAGAGACTAGAATTACGTGAGCGGACATAAGGTCATTTCCTTGTAGATCACGAATGAAACAAGTTTTCTCCACGAAAGCAACCTCCAAATCTCCATCACAAAATTGACCTCTGAAAGCAGTTGTGACCGGGGCCTTCCACATAGTAAACCTGCGATTTCGATGTTCCCATTGACATAATCTCCGTAGCCCATGATAGTTGCGAGTGATGGTTCCCGAAACAGCGGTGCCAATGAACTTTGCAATAAAGTTTGATAACGAGTTTAAGGTTGCTGTCATGTGTCGGGAACATCCGCTATCAACAATCAGAGAATGATCGTATCACTGCATTACACAGGCGACACGGATGGAATAGAAGTAGATGTGGAACCCGAAATGTTAGAGGTTCCAAGCGGTATATTAGACATACACACATTAATAATTTTAGGCATCCATTTAAATCCTAGTGTGTTATATATCCATTTACGCCATCTATAACTACTCTTTGCTTTAGTCTTAGTGAATGCACTAGGTGGTACTACATTCTTAGGAGGTGGCTGGAGCTACGGTGTGACAAAGTTTGCCTTAGAATCTAAAGAAGGCGGTCTACCAAGCCGAGACTTAGAATGATTAGTGGGCCTAGAGATATTCCGATTCTTAGGATTCCGTGTCGAGAGATTATAGCTTTAGCAACACATTTGTCATGACAATCGAATTCATACTCTTGACAAATAACACAAGGTGCATCGATTTGAATATCAAAAGTACTTAACGGTTTAGCATTCGTTACATCACTATTTCTATTACATTTGCGGATGCAACATCTATAGTGGAAGCAACATGAGTCTTATTCGAGTCCTAGGGTGTTCTTCTACTTTAGCATTCCTTATTGATCTTTTCTTAGGTCGCAACTTCCTATTCTTGATTGAGTGCTCTATCTTTGTGAAGTGCGGACGTTTGGAAAAACGCAACTATTCTGTTTGATGAGGAAACACATTAGCAACTTGTGATTTGGCGGTAGGGATTCTAGGTTCACGATTACTAAGTGTGTTGGTGCTAATCTCTTAATCACGGTGGCGGAAGTTGTTCATACTTTCCTAACATTTCCTTAACTTAGAGATAGTGTGAATCAAATCTTGATTTTCGAGCGAATATTACCGACAAAATTCATGACTTCTCTAGTGTGAGCAAGATAGTGATCAAGTTCGTTAGATGCTTCATGTCGAGTCTTATTGAGTAAATCAAATATGACACCATATTCTGTTTAACTTTTACAAGTTCTTGTTCATATTTAGAAATTTGACTTTTCAAAGACACGTTTTGATCATCCGGTTGCTCAATTTTAGGATCGAAGATTTTGCACTCAAGCTGGCGATTTTCTTTTGAAAACTAAGTTGATGATTGTGAATATCTTTTCACACCAATGAAGGCGACGTTTTGCATTGTAAATTTCGTTGAGTAATCGTTTATTTTCGACTTTTAAAGACTCGATCTGAAGCACATTATCGGTGTTCTCCATGATTACAACATTTTCAACAATATCGTGAGAGATATAATCGGATGCATATGGCAAAGAATGAAACAACACAACATTATGGACATCGGCACGGATAAGGTCTTCCAAGAGTCGATCAACATCTTTTCTCAAAAGTTTCTTTTCGTTTAGTATTGAAATAGATGTTTACATTTTCTCAACGACCTTCATAGTTCAAGTTCCTTATGAAAATCCGTTCGAGGCTAATGCACAACTTTTCAAGTTTTAACATTAGGTAAAGATTTTTCGAAAAATGTCTCTTTGTTCTCGCGCGAGGCGATTGAAAGTGTTCAATTTTGATTTGAGCGATATTCTATCTCATGTTGTAAAATTTTGAGGTCGACCATGAAAATGTCAAAATATCTAAGAATATTTCGATTTTCGGGTTTTGAGTTTACTTCACTAATTGAAGGTAAAGGACCATAAGTTTGTGCATAATCTATTTTGGGATTAACATTAGAAGACTCGGTGTTTTGATGATGACCCTTGGTGTGTTAGAAGAATCCGTTGGTGTGTGAAAGTGACCGCGTTTTATAATTAAAGGTTTGTTGTAAACAACATTTTTAATTTTGATCGACTCTCTCTTACGCATCTAATTCCTCTTGCGATGATATTCAACAACACTCATAATGATATTATCAATTTTGTATTTTGCTTTGGAAACTTGAGGAGTTGGTTTGAATGTTTTTAGTGAAAGCTTTGGTTTATGTCGACTAGATTTTTCCATATCCTTTTGGATTGGGTTTTAAGGTAAACTTTTCAATAGGCATTCTTGATTCACCATGTTTGTAAACAACAGTTTTAAACTCTTTAAGTTTGTTTTGCAAGCCGATAATTTCTTCAAGAAGGTCATCTACCGATTCGTTGAATGCTTTTGTATCACGGAGGGCTGTTTTGACAAGTTAACAACTCGACCTTAGCTTTTTGATTTTCCAAGGTGAGGCGTTAATTTGCTTTTTATGTTCATGTTTGATTGTTCTAATTCGGACAACAAAGCATTCTTGAGGTGGCTAGATCACGCATCTGTTTCTCTAAATATTTTTCGTTTTGATGAGATTTTGCAAAGCGGCTTCAAAACCTTTTCACGGTTTTCTTGAGTTTTGAAAAAGTTGAGTTGCATTTGTAAGCATTCAAAATCCTTGGTTATGATGCATTTTACTTTTAAGGTTTGATTTAATGCAACACATTCGACAATTTGGGATTGTTGGTCTTTAAGTAACAGAACAAGATCGGATGAGGCAAAGGTTCATCGTGTTCAGCGTGAGTCACAACATGATCATTATTTAGATCCTCAAGTATAACCACGAGTCAATTTGATTATCAAGGAAACCATAAGGTCATCGGATCGTCAAATGTGACTACGGGGTTTATTTAATCGTCGAGAATGAGATGTAGATGACTCATTTTGAACATTCTCGGCCTTGCGGATTCGAATATTGCGGAGATATTAGTTCGAGATATGATGATGGTTTGTTCGGTGCACGAGACAAGCCATCGATGTCATCTCTTGGGCTGTTTCACTCATGTGTAACTCTTGCATATTAGCCATCAACATACTTGTTGCATTGGCTGCAAGTCCTCCATATCATCATCGAGTGCATACGCCATAAAGCTCTGTTCTTTATGCGTGAGAGATCCACTGACTTCATCCTTAAGAGCCAAAAGTAAAGCCTCTTTGAAATAAGCCGCCCCTAGTCCTTGGCTTTGGGCATGCATTAGCCAGTGTCCCTTCTCATTGCGGTTGTAGCATCTAAGACCATTTAACGATTACGAGCATTTCCTGTTCCACCACTTGAGCTCTGTTGTTATTCCTACCCGACATTAAACCCTTGACCACCGCCCATCGGCGACCATAATCACGATTACGAACTTCAACACGTCCATTGTTCACATGACTTGAGTCCGTGTGTTAGATGAGAGCGAATCGATTGTTGGATTTGTTGGTGTATGTGCCAAAAGCATTAGCAATCATCACAAATCCTTGTTGCAATGCTTGAGCGGATCGATTTCCTCGATCGCTTCAACGACATATGCTTGAGCATTGTTGTTGTATGGAACCAATTGATTTTGTTGAGGTTGTTCTTTGTGAAGGTGTGTTTGAAGCGATTGGTTGAGTTCTTTGGTTGAGAGGATAATTACATTGAGCATACAAGGCAAGTTGTTGATTATCCGGATGTATTTGTTTAGCAATTTGAGCACGGAGAATCCTTTCGATCAACTTCCTTTTCATGAGGCTTCAAGTAATCGTACAACAATCCATAAGTAGAATGATGCATATTCTTAGCAGCGGAGAAAAATGACATACTTCTCCCATTCGGGACCAAGACTACTCGGGAACTTAGTATTCTTTGCAATTCTTGGCATGATGATGTTGTGTTTATCCAAATCATTGATGATGTCGAAAATCGATGATGATAGGACTCTAGTGTCTCTCGGGTTCAATCATGAAGTGTTCATAAGCCAAGTAAATTTTGGATTCCAAATCCTCACGATTGAGTCTGAGATCCTTCCATAAGAAGGCGAATATGATCCACATTTTTGTGCGGTCTTTTGAGCATCAACACTACGAAGAATTGGGTTTGGTAATCCTAAGAGGATGTATTCCATTGCAAGTTCATCGACTTCATAGTGTAGAAGTTACGTAGCATTTAGATGCTGCTTGATAGCAATGTTGGTTTGTTCATCTCTTGGTGGAGCAATGGTTGGATCTCCGGGTACAATGACGGTAGGCATCTCAAATGGACCTTCAAGATAACCTTCTTTAAGAACTTTCCATGTGGCTTCTTGGATCACAAAACCTAAAGAACCTTATCACCCATTGATCGTAGTTTCTGGAGTGAGCATTGGAGGTCTATCAAGTGATCGACTTCATGAATTGATTGTTGGGTGCTTAAAGCTTCACACATCTTTGCAAACCAAGTGGGTTCCTTCATAGTGTTCCTTGATGGATGTTGATTGAAATCATTTGTGTAGGGTTGAACTTGAAGGCTTGGTGGTGTTTGAACCATTTGTGGTGGTGGAATTGCACCAATTTGTGGATTATGTTGTTGATTAAATTGTTGTTGATAAATAGCTTGTTGTTGATTCCATTGTTGATGTTGTGGAGTTAATTGTTGTTGTTGTTGATGATTATAAGTGTGAGGAAATAGTTAGAGTATGGTGGTTGAGACATGTTGATAAACTTGTGTAGTAAAATGGATCTTTGTAGTCGAATGAACCTTTGTTGATGAAGTGTCCTTAGGCGTAGAAAAGACAAGAACCAAGTAGCACTTATGCGTAAAAACACCAAAGTTACGCGTAACAATAAGGAGTTCTGGCGTGGGATTTAGCTTCTGCGTAAGTAGGATAAAAGCACTAAAGTTATCGTAGACAAAAGTTAGGCGTGAAAGTTAGGCGTGGGATTACCTTGTCGTGAACTAGGTTTCTGGCGTAAAGTGAATCTTATCGTGGGATTTCTGGCGTAAGCTAATCTTATCGTAAATTTAGGGTTTTGCCCAAATGATCTTTACACTATCACGGTGTAAAAGATATCCAAAGTCGACGTATTTTCGGACTTATCCAAGTAAGAAAACACGGAATAAACCGGAAAATGAAGATCAAACCAAGGAAGCACTTACAGCGTAGTTTTAGGGTTTTACTACGGCGTAGTTTTACTCAAAGTTTGATTTCGTCCAAAAGTGTTTCTAAACCGGTTTTGTGTGATAAAATAGCTTCAATAACACCAAAATACACAAAAGTGTGAAACTTGATGAACCAAAGCCTCTAAAAGCAGTTAAGCGTAGGATGAAACCCTCGTTAAAAACCAAGCTTAAAAGCGTATATCCACGCGTAAAGTTTGAAACTTTTGCCAAAAACAAGTATTTTAACACCTTAAAACATTGAAAGTACAAGAATCTTGGATTAAAAGTGTAAAAACAAGTTTTAAGCGAACCAAAGTATCAAGGTGCGTTTTAGGCGTGGGACGAAACCACTTCAAAAACAAACACGATTCACCCAACTAGTAGGCGATTGATACCCTTTGTTAGGTCACTAGTTTTACAAACACAAGTAATATAGAAAGAGATAAGGCGATTGAACAAGATTCAACACACACACACGAAATACAAGACCGGTTATGCGTAGATGTATGTGCCTTAAACAAACATAAAAGAAAGAACTTGAACAACCAACCCTCAGTGAGGTTATTACATTATATTTATAGGCAGAAAAACAGGAGCTAGGGCAACACTCTATGTTCCTTCCCTATTCCTTATTGGGCATGGGCCTTAGCTTATGGGCCTTCTACATAAGCTAGACCTTAAACAAACATAAAGGCCATATAAAGCTACCTATTACATATGAAATATAAATACTTGAAATCTTGTTTAGGAGTGATTCCAACATCATCCAATTCCTCTTGAGTCAAATACCTCATACCAATCCGGTGGACCAACTCATTAAACCTAGCGGGAGGCAAGGCTTTGGTGGCGGATCGCCAATTGGTATTGAGTACCACCAGTATAATTCAATAGTACCCTGTTCAATGTGGTCCTTGATGAAATGATAGCGAAGATCAATGTGCTTTGATTTGAGTGTTGAGCGAGTTGCGAGATCGCAATGGCACTCCGATTGTCGCGATACATCGAGGATTCATCAAATACGTAACCATAGTCTTTGAGTTGTGTTCTCATCCGGATGACTTGAGCACAACACGCCGACATGGCTACATATTACGCTTGATTGATGACGATGTACAATCACCTTCTTTGATTGCCAAGACACAGTTTATCACCAAGAAATTGTAGTGCTCTGAAGTACTTTTCGTGAATCTAAACATCTGCGTGATCGGATCGAAAAAGCGATTAGTTCAAAACGAGAATCGCCGGATACTAGATCCCCAAGTTAATGGTTCCCTTGATGTATCGAGGATTCTTTTAGCCTCGAGAGGTGGGTTTCGATTGGTCTTGACGATAGCAGGAGCATAGATAAACAAACAAAGACAAATTAGGTGCGCTGTCATTTGTTAGGTACATTAGAGACCCAATAATACTTGGTATTTTGTAGGGTCCACTAATTTCCCATTTAAATCGATCTAGCTTCTTGGTATGAGTCATTGGTGTGGCATAAGTATCACGGTTTTCATTCCAAATTTGTTTAGCAATTCAAGGGCATATTTGGGTGACTCAAGAAAATACCACGGGGTGATTGATGAACTTGCGATCCTAGAAAGAGCGTAAGTTCACCCATCATGGACATTTCAAAATTTTTCTTTATTAGTTTTGCAAAAGCGATTGAGTACTTATCATGTGTAGACCCAAAAATGATGTCATCGACATAAATTTGAACAATTAAGATATGTGCCCCGTGATATTGTATAAAGAGAGTAGGGTCGACCGAACCTTTGGTGAAATGATTGGCAATGAGGAAAGATGATAGCTTATCGTACCATGCCCGATGAGCTTGTTTGAGACCGTCTGAGCTTTGTTCGGTTTGTAGACATGGTTCGGGAACTCGGGATCAACGAATCCATCGGTTGGTGACATAAACCGTTTCTTTAAGTTTTCCATTGAAAGCGCAGTTTAACATCCATCGATAGACCTTCATATTCATATGAGCATGACGCGAGAAATATCGAACGACCTCAAAGCGAGCAACCGGGGCGAAAGATTCTTCAAAGTCTATGCCCTCTTCACGGCGATAACCCTTAGCAACGAGTCGTGACTTGTTTCGGATAACATTCCCTTGACATCGGTTTGTTCTTCCAAATCCATTTCGGACCGATGACATAAACCCTTGTTGGTCTTTCAACCAGTTCCCATACTTCAAGTCTTTTGAATTGGTTGAGCTCTTCTTGCATGGATTTAATCCGGTGTCTTTGGTCATTCGTCTTTGATGTTTTGGGCTCAGTTAGCGGATGGTGAGTGCATAAATGCAATGTTCACCATCGAGTGAAGACGTTGTCTTGTAACGACCGGTTGATTCGGGTTGCCAATAATATTTTCCAGAGGATGATCTTTTGTCCATCTGTGTGTAGAGGGTTGATGTTGGTATACATTGTGCAGATTTTGAGGATTCAAATGGTTTTTTGAAGACTCTGCGACATCTGGTGCATCAGTCTCATTAGCAAACAGGTTAAAGAACGCATTTGGATCAAAATCGGCAAGTGGGGGTACTTCATTCAGAACATCATCAGCTGGTTCATCATTGTTGGAAGCGGTTTGTTCTACTGTTGTGTTGGAGTCAATGGTGGTGCTTCTTCAATAATAGTTGTTGTTGCGGTGTATCGGTAAAGGAATATTATCGGGTTGAGCGGTGAGCACAATGGATACACCGAGCACTATCATCAATATAAATCACCGAGCAGAGGAGCAAATAACCTTTCCATTTGTTGACGAGTGGTGGGGCTTTGTTCGGTGATGATGGGGTTTGGGGAAAGTTTAAGCAGTTGCGACGGGTTCTAAGTATTATACTCGAAACCATTTCGTGAGTTCATCAAATGAGCATGAATCGTTTCCATAACCTCCTTTGTTCGACGATTCCGTCACGGAAACCTTTTGAATTATCACAAGTATCCAATAAAGACTCAATGTCGACTTTGGCTTTGAGCTTTCCAAAGTCATCACGATCATTATTCGGATAACAAAGAGATCCAAATACATGAAAGTGTTTTAAATTCGGTTTTCTGTTATGGACAAGCTCGAAATGTGTTTTGTTGTGGCGTTTTGTTATCATAGAACGGTTTTGAGTATAGCATGCGATGAATCGACACGCCCACAAGTAATCTGGGAGTTTGGCATTGATTAACATTGTTCTTGCGGCTTCCACCAACGTTCGGTTTCGTCTTTCAACAACTCCATTTTGTTCGGTGTACGAGCAATAGATGTCGATATTGTATTCCACTTTCTCATAAAATTCACGAAGGTTTGGTTAACAAATTCGGTTCACTTGTCTATTCGATTTGTCGAGCGGTGTTTGGAGTCGAACACATATTTTCGAGAAAGGTGATAATCATCTGTGGAGCTTGGTCTTTGCTTGAAGAAAGTAGACCCAAGTCCAGTGAATAGTCATCAACGATTACTAAGATGCGGCGTTGCCATTTATCGTTTGCACACGCATTGGGCCACACAAATCCATGTGAAGAAGATGAAGCACATCTTTGAGGTCGTGTTCCACCTTTGAAGGAAAATGAGCACGTGTGCTTTTCCTTGTTCACATCTTGAGCAAAGGTGATCTTTGAATACCAAAATCGTGGGAGTCCTTCGACTAGTTTATGTCGAGCAAGGTTGGTGATGGTCTGAAAGTTTAGATGTGAGAGACGATGGTGCCATAGCCAGGATTTTGTTGATGTTGCCTTTGAAAGTAAGCAAATGGGAGAAGAAGCAACCATGTCTTGCATAGAGATAGTGTAAAGACTAGAAGTACGCGAGCCAGACATTAGGTCGTTTCCTTGTAGATCACGAATGAAACAAGTTTTCTCCCTGAAAGCAACCTACAAATCTCCATCACAAAATTGACCTCGAAAGCAGTTGTGACGAGGCCTTCCACATAGTAAACCACGCTTATTTCGATGTTCCCATTGATATAGTCTCCATAGCCCATGATAGCTACTGAGTGATCATTCCCGAACACAGCGGTGCCAATGAACTTTGCAATAAAGTTTGTTAACAGTTTAAGGTTGCATGTCATGTGTCGGGAACATCCGCTATCAACAATCCGAGAATGATCATATCACTGCGGTACACAGACGACACGGATGGAATAGAAGTAGATGTGGAACCCGAAATGTTAGAGGTTAGGGAGCGCTTGTAATAGACATACACACATCAATAACTTTAGGCATCCATTTAAATCCTAGTGTATTATATATCCATTTCTGCCATCTATAACTACTATTTGCTTTAGTCTTAGTGAATGCACTAGGTGGTACAACATTTATTAGAGGTGAAACTGGAGCTACAGGGACAACAACGCGTTTCTTAGAATCTTAAGAAGGCGGTCTACCAAGCACAGACTTAGACTGATTAGTGGGCCTAGAGGTATTCCGAGTCTTAGGATTCCGTAAACGAGAGATGATAGCTTTAGCAACACATTTGTCATGACAATCAGAATTCATACTTTTACGACAAATATCACAAGTGCATTAGACTGAATATCAAAAGTACTTAACGGTTTAGCATTCGTTACATCACTATTTCTATTACATTTGCCAGACGCAATATCTATAGTGGAAGCAACATGAGTCTTATTCATAGTCCTAGGGTGTTCTTCTACTTTAGCATTCCTTATTGATCTTTTCTTAGGTCGCAACTTCTTATTCTTCGATTGAGTGCTCCTAGGTTGTGAAGTGCGGACGTTTGGAAAAGATGCAACTATTCCTGTTTCAGTAGAAGGAAGCACGTTAGCAACTTGTGATTTAGCAGTAGGGATTCTAAGTTCACGATTACTAAGTGTGACTGGTGCTATCTTCTTAATGACGGTTGGGGGAAGGTGTTCATACTTTCCTAGCATTTCTCTTAGCTTAAAGATAGTGTGCACCAACTCTTGATTTTCATAACGAAGATTTCCCAAAAAATTCATGACTTCCTTAGTGTGTTTGAGAAAATGATCAAGCTCGTTTGATGCTTCAACACGAGTCTTTTTAAGTAAATCAAATATGACACCATATTCCTGTTTAACTTTTACAAGTTCTTGTTCATATTTAGAGATTTGACCTTTCAAAGACACGTTTTGATCATCGAGTTTCTCAGGTTTTGGACTAAGCGATTTAGATTGCAACTGGGTGATTTTGTTTTGCAAAGCAAGTTCACGATTTTGACAATCTTTTTGACACCATTGAAGACGACGTTTTGCGTTTGAAAGCTCGTTATTCAATCGTTCATCTTCAGCTTTTAAAGATTTGAGCTGGTGCACAATATCGGAATTATCAACGATATCAGCAGAGATATAATCAGATGCATATGGCAAAGCATGAAGTAACACAACATTATGGATATCACAGAGATAACATCTTCCAAGAGTCGATCAACATCTTTTCTCAACATTTTCTTTTACGTTTAGTATTAGAAATAGATGTTTCGTTTTCTCGAAAACAACCTTCATCACTCAAGTTCCTTATGAAATTCCTTTTCCCAAGACAATGCACAATTTTCAAATTTTTAACATCGGTCAAAGATTTTTACGAAAATGTCTCTTTGTTCGCGTGCGAGGCGATTGAAAATGTTGAAATTTGATTTCTGAATGATATTCTATCTCATGTTCCAAAGTTTTGAGGTCGGCCATGAAAATGTCAAAATATCTAAGAATTTTTTGATTTTCGGATTTTGAATTTACTTTACTGATGGAAGGTAAAGGACCATAAATTTGTGCATAATCTGTTTGGGACTAACATTAGAAGACTCGGTGTTTTAATGATAACCCTTGGTGTGTTAGAAGAATCCTTTGACGGACGAAAGTGACCGCTTGTGAATAAGTAAAGGTTTGTTATAAACAACTTTTTCTAATTTTGATCGACTCTTGTCTTGAGCATCTAATTCCTCTTGGCGATTATATTCAACAACAGTCATAATGAGTATCTTCAATTTTATATTCGTGCTTTGGAAACTTCCGGATTTGGTTTGAATGTTTTGAGAGAAAGCTTAGGTTTATGTCGGCAAGATTGAGTCCATATCCTTTTGGATTTAGTTTTAAAGTAAACTTTTCAATAGTCATTCATGACTCACCATGTTTATAAACAACAGTTTTGAACTCTTTAAGCTTGTTTTGCAAATCAACAATTTCTTCGAGATAGTCATCTATGCGATTTGTTGAATGCTTTTGTATCTGAGAACGTTTTTGACAAGTTAACAACTCAAACCTTAGCTTTTTGATTTTCCAAGGTGAGGCGTTAATTTGCTTTTTATGTTCATGTTTCGATTGTTCTATTTCGACAACAAAGCATTTTTGAAGCGGATAGATCACGATCTGTCTCTCTAAATATTTTTGTTTTGATGAGATTTAGAAAAAGTCGCTTCAAAACCTTTTTCACGTTTTTCTTGAGCTTTGAAAAATTGAGTTGCATGTTTAAACATTCAAAATCCTTGGTTAATGATCACGAGTTTTCCATTTTAAGGGTCCTCATTAATGGCACGACATTCTTCCACAATGGTTTGTTGGTCTTGTATTAAGCGAGAAAAATCGGATGAGGCAAAGTTCTTTGTTCAGCGTGAGTCTCAACATGATCATTATTTAGATCCTCAAGTATAACCACGAGTCAATTTGATTATCAAGGGAAACCATAAGATCATCTTGATCGTCAAATGTAACTACGAGATCTAATTGAAAATCATCGAATGAGATGTGGAAGACTCATTTTGAACATTCCGAGCCTTGCGGATTCGGATGTTGGCGAAGATATTAGATCGAGATAAACATGGTTTGTTCGGTGCACGAGACAAGCCATCGATGTCATACATTGGGCTGTTTCACTCATGTGTAGCTCTTGCATATTAGCCATCAACATAAGCTGCGAGTTGGTGCGCAAGTCCTATATATCATCATCCGAGTGCGCATCCGCCATAAAGCTCTGTTCTTTGTGCGTGAGAGTTCCACCGCTTCATCCTTAAGAGCCAAAAGAAGAGCCTCTTTGTGATAAGCACGCCCCTAGTCCTCGGCTTTGGGCATGCATTAGCAGTGTCCTTCTTATTGCGGTTGTAGCATCGAAGACCATTTAACCCATTCTCGAGCATTTCCTATTCCACCACTGGAGCTCATTGTTATTCCTACCCACAACATTAAACCCTTGACCACCGCTCATCTGGCGACCATAACCACGATTACGAAATTCAACTCGTCCATTGTTCACTGTGACTTGATTCCTTGTGTTTGATGAGGAGCGAATGCGATTGTTGGATTTGTTGGTATAACGCCAAAAGCATTAGCAATCATAACAAATCCTTGTTGCAATGCTTCAAACAGATCGATGTCCTCATTAGCTTCACGGACCAGTGCTTTAGCATTGTTGTTGTTGTATGGAACCAATTGATTTTGTTGCTGTGAAGGATCATGTGGTGGGTTTGAAGCAGTTGGTTGAGTTGCTGGTTGAGGAGGATAATTTTGTTGAGCATATAAGGCAAGTTGATGATTTTCCGGATGTGTCGGTGGAGCAATTTGAGCACGGAGAATCCTTTCCCGATCAACTTCCTTTTCATGAGGCTTCAAGTAATCGTACAACAACCCGTAGGTAGGTGATGCATGTTCTTCGCTGACGGAGAAAAATGACATACTTCTCCCATTCGGGACCAAGACTACTCGGGAACTTAGTATTCACCGCAATTCTTGGCATGATGATGTTGTGTTTATCCAAATCATTGATGATTTACGAAAAGCGATGATGATAAGACTCTAGTGTCTCTCCGGTTCAATCATGAAGTGTTCATAAGCCAAGTAAATTTTGGATTCCAAATCCTCCCGATTGAGTCTGAGATCCTTCCATAAGAAGGCGAATATGTGCCCACATCTTACGTGCGATCTTTTGAGCATCAACACTACGAAGAATTGGGTTTGGTAATCCTAAGAGGATATATTCCTTGCAAGCTCATACGCTTCATAGTGTAGAAGTTCTTGAGATTCAAGTCTACAACAGTAGCAATTTTCGTTTGTTCATCTCTTGGTGGATTAGCGATAAGATCTCCGTGTAACGATATTAGGCATTGAAATGGACCTTCCAAGATAACCTTCTTTAAGAACTTTCCATGTGGCTTCTTGGATCACAAAACCTAAAGAACCTTATCACCCATTGATCGTAGTTTCTGGAGTGAGCATTGGAGGTCTATCAAGTGATCCGACCTCATGAATTGATTGTTGGTGCTTAAAGCTTCACACATCTTTGCAAACCAAGTGGGTTCCTTCATAATGTTCCATGATGGATGTTGATTGAATTCATTTGTGTAGGGTTGAACTTGAAGACTTGGTGGTGGTTGAACCATTTGAGGTTGTGGAATTGCAGCAAGTTGTGGAGTATGTTGTTGATTAAATTGTTGTTGATAAACTGCTTGTTGTTGATTCCATTGTTGATGTTGGGGACTTAATTTTTGTTGTTGTTGTTGACGTTGAGGATAAGTGTAAGGGAAATAGTTAGAGTATGGTGGTTGAGACATGTTGAAAACTTGTGTTGTTAAAAATGGATCTTTGTAGTCGAATGAACCTTTGTTGAAGAAGTGCCCTTAGGCGTAGAAATCACAATAACCAAGTAGCACTTATGCGTAAAAAACACCAAAAGTTACGCGTAACAATAAGGAGTTACGCGTAGTTTTAGCTTACGCGTAAGTATGGAAAAGACTCTAAAGTTATGCGTAGACACAAAGTTAGGCGTAGAAACTTATGCGTAGGATTACCTTATGCGTAAGGCGAGCTTAGGCGTAAGATAAATCTTATCGTAGGATTTCTCTGGCGTAAGCTTTATGCTTATCGTAATTTTGGGTTTTGCCCAAATGATCTTTTACACTATCACGATTGCAAAAGATATCCAAAGTCGACGTATTTTCGGACTTATCAAGTAAGAAAACACGGAGTAAACCACGAAAATGAAGATCAAACCAGGATAACCTTACGCGTAGTTTTAGGGTTTTGCTACGCGTAGGATTACTCGTAAAAGTGATAATGCCCAAAGATGTTTCTAAACCAGTTTTTGTGTGATAAAATAGCTTCAATAACACCAAAAAACACAAAAGTGTGAAACTTGATGATCCAAAGCTCTTAAAATAGTTATGCGTAGACCTTTACCCACGAACAAAAACAAGCTTAAAAAACTTAGATCCACGCGTAAAGTTTGAAACTTTTTGCCAAAAACACGTATTTTAACACCTTAAAACGTTGAAAGGACAAGAATCTTGGATTCAAAAGTGTAAAAAATACGTTTTTAAGCGAACCAAAGTATCAAATGTGCGTTTTAGGCGTAGGACCGAAACCCACTTCAAAAACAAACACGATTCACCCAACTAGTAGGCGATTGATACAACTGATAGGTCACTAGTTTTACAAACACACGCTATATAGAAAGAGATAAGACGATTGAACAAGTAAATCACACACACACACACACGATATTATGGAACGGTTTAGGCGTAGATGTGATGAGAGAAAATAACTTGAACAACCAACCCTCAAGTGAGGGTTATTACATAGTATTTATAGGCAAGGAGCTAGGCAACACTCCTCTCCTTCCCTTTCCTTATTGGACATGGGCCTAAGCTCATGGGCCTTCTACATAAGCAAGGCTAAAACAAACATAAAGGCCATAATTAAGCTAACTATTACATATTAATTACTAACACTTAATTATGGTTTAGGAGTGATTCCAACAGAGTAACCCTAGCGAGGTCGCTGCCCCCAAACTTATGAAGAAATTGGCATATATATATTTCGGTCAGGTTATCCAAACGGTTGAATCTACATTCCATCTTTCTCCTCGACCGATGGCGCTATGGAGTTCTCTAAAGGAGGATCATACTTCGGATTGGCTTAGGGTGGCTCCGATATCCGGGTGGGACAAACTATGAATGCGTGGCTTATCATTGTGTAATGTGTTATCGGTTGGGTGTTCTCTTTCCTTTGTTCGTACCGTGTTCGACTTGTTCTAAGGTATTTTACGGAGATATTTATGGGATCACGCTATTTCGTATGCGGGTATTGTTGGTATTAAACATCGGCATAACCTTGTGCGTGATGTTCTTGTTGATATATGCTCTCGATGCAGGATTTACGCTCGTAAGGAGGTGGATATTGGGCTTTATGGAGATGGGGACGGATCCTTGCGACCAACCGATATATTGCTTTACTCTTGGGATAGCGGGC
The DNA here is from genome assembly GCA_022545495.1 of Chrysanthemum lavandulifolium. NCBI lineage: Eukaryota > Viridiplantae > Streptophyta > Magnoliopsida > Asterales > Asteraceae > Chrysanthemum > Chrysanthemum lavandulifolium. Next base: position 77,103,487 of record CM040238.1, read on the forward strand.
GTGATGATGTGTGTTGATCTTACGGGATCGCCGCCTTGACCTGTCTGGGATGACCGATTTTATGCGGGCGTGCGATCATTGACACCGCTAGCGTAAATGAGTCAAATACGATGCTAAATGTGCGGATATTGGATATCGGTTTCTCCCCTTTTATTTTTCTTCTTTTGTCGAACTTGAGAAGGATGCAGTAACCTTGCTAAAGCGCATTCGATGATTCTCTATGACTCAAGACATTAGATCGCATCTTTGCGGTTCATATTTTTAATAGGATTGGTTTTGCTATTGCTAGAGGTGTGGGGCCCGATTAGTTTCTCGGCTTCCACTAATTTTTGTAAATCCTATTAGTTTTAATAAAAATGTTGATTTATAATAATAATAATAATAATAATAATAATAATAATAATAATAATAATAATAATAATAATAATAATAATAATAATAATAATAATAATAATAATAATAATAATAATAATAATAATAATAATAATAATAATAATAATAATAATAATAATAATAATAATAAAGAAAAAAAAGTTAAGAATCAATGAACATAAATTTCACTTGAGTGATGATTTATATGTTAAAAGAGTTATATCTAAGGATCTAAAGACTTCGCCAGTCAACATAAATTTCACTTGAAGTGGCAGATTTAAATGTAATGAGTTATATCTAAGAATTTTAAGACTTTGCTGATTAATGTATTTTACCTCAAATCCTAATAAGATTTCAGGATTAAATCCAACAGATACTTGGTGTTGGAAGAGTAATTCATCTTGTCGACTTTAGTGACAGTAATTTTCACCCTTTGTTCATCACCATATGTTTCTTCTTTGATTTTCATCTTCAGAAGTACCTCTGTAAAGAGGCAGCTTTTGACAACATTTGCAAAAAGCTCATCATCCTGCACTTGGCATTTAAGAAGATACTTGTAGTCACATTCCTCAAATTCTTGGTTTCAGCGATCACATTGCCATATTGACCCTAATTTGGTCACTTTCTTGTTGCATTGTCAGTCTCCAATTTGTAACGGGCAGGCGGTGTAACAAAAGTTGTCTGTTTTGATGAAAGTTACAGTTGCTTTTACAGTGACCCATTCTGGTTTATCTGCTCTCTTAAGGGTTGTCTTCCTTGATCTGTGAAACTATTTTACGAACTTCATTTTCTCGATCCGACTGGCAAATCTTGTGAGATGAACTAAGAAGCTAAATCTATGCCGCCTATATCAAACCAAGCTCTCAAAGCTGCCGCTTGAAGAGTCCGGATCAGTAAATAGTTGAGTGGGCTAAACGGTCCCAGCGGTTTTCCATCAAGTCATTAATTCTTCCACTTTCACGGCTAACACGGAGACAAACCCGAATTGAGCGTTTCTTGAAGTTGTTGACTTTCCTATTGCGAGAACTCTCCCAAAGTGTTAGTTCTACGCTTCTACCTGACTGATCGTTTAGCTTAATAGTCCTTTTCTGAGTCTCGATTCCATTCTTTATTTGGATAGGTACAGACGGGTCAACTTTTGTTACAACACCATTTAAATCTATGATTGCATTATTCTCAGCAGTCTCAATCTCACTGATGGGCCTAAAAGAGAATTGTTGTTGTGGTTTCGACGCATCTTCACCTATCTATAGTCGAAGAGGATTCCAGGAAAATCTCCCATTCATTGTTCAGATGGTTGAAGTTTTTCTTAGCTGGTTTTAAACCACCTTCTGATATCATGTAGACTTTCCCAAATTCAATGACATCATAGAAGAGATAAACAACAAAATTAAAACGGGCCACACGTATTTCCCCACCATCCGAATCAAGAAGGTCAAAAGAGAAGACATTTTCGTCTTATTTTGTGTTGTTGTAGCGACGAAGATCTCCTTTTTCAGTAACTCTAGCATTAATAGCCCATCGACCTTGGTAAGGGTTAAGATCAGAAATTGGGATGATGCGTTCTGGTGCCTCGTTCTTCATTATTGATCCATGGATTTTGTACATTGGAGGTGGTTGGTATGCAGGTTGAATAGTTTGTCGGAAGGTTTGTTACACTCGAACGATTAAAAGAGGGCATTGTTGTTTGGTGAGAGACACCATTAGAGACTGGATTGGAAGGCAGGAACTCCTTTGGGTTCCCAATGATTTCACATTCAGGCATTATAATCTGCATGTTTAGAACAACAACCCTGTATAGAATGAACAAAGAGTATCAATCATTAAGAGACAAACCACTTGCCTCTCTAGAAGGAAGCGCAAAACTATAATTTCAAAAACAGATAAGATAGAAGTTATGTTTCTGCAAAAATATAAACCAAATATATTTTACCCATTGCTTCACACATTTAACTATATAATTACACTAGCTTCATAGCCCGCCCGAATGGGCGGGCTAGCTTCATAATATCACTTGACGAATTATAACTGGACGTAAATTAATCATGAATAACACAAACCATCTTAAACACAAAAATTGAAAAACAAAGAAATAAATAAAGAAAGAAAAATAAAATCTTAAACAAAAGGGTTCATGTAATATATGAACTTGGGATAAAATCCATTAATCGATTGACAAAATTATATGTAAAGTCTTACAAAATAAAGAAGTTGGCCTTATAAGCCAACAACATTATGTACTTTTACATGAGTATGCTAAATAACAGGATAGGGTAAAAAAATTCACAAGCCTGTACAGGACCATGTTCATCACTCGAATATACAATTTGACAAGTGCTCATCCTTGCAATTGTATACAACTAATACATATTACTATACACTTCCATAAGACCATAAGATGGACAAAGTCATATGCTATACTTAGGTGAATATTTGAATATCTTGCCTTTCCAAATAAGCTGATGGAAACCAACCTTACATTCACCTTCAGACCATCCATTAAAGGCCACCTATCAAGTACCAATCTAAATTGATTATTTAAAATTTGTATGCATAAGAGTAGAGTAGATAGTCTAAAATACATGATACAGCTAAGGGGTCATTTATGATTTTATGTTTTATGTGTAACGGGTCAAGTGATAATTTGGTTTATTTGGCATCAATAACAGGTGCGGTAAGGAATGCAATAAGCTCATCAATCGAGATATAGACATATAGTGAAATCATAAATGGATTAAAAACTTCTAGGGTTTCAGCCTACAAGTTGTAAGATAAGATAGAGGAACAAATGTCCAATTTGTATGTTACGTGATGAAAATTTTGCAAGGTATGCAGTTTTAATTTGATTAATATCTCTGAGTTGGCAAGTCCAACCTTGGAATGTTGGTATGCAGTTTTAATTTGATTAATATCTCTGAGTTGGCAAGTCCAACCTTGGAATGTTGCAAGGTATGCAGTTTTAATTTGATTAATATCTCTGAGTTGGCAAGTCCAACCTTGGAATGCACGAACAAAATTGCAATGAATAACTACAAAATGTTAAGAAAGAGTACTAAGAAACAAACCCACACAAGTTATCTGTAATAAAGAATAGGTCCATAGCACGACCATCAGAGGTTGTTGTCACTTTCACTCTCTGGATCATAAGCTCAAGACAGAGAACTCTAGCGATATCTAAAAGAAAAATCCAAAAAATAGGAAAAATAGGAAAACGTTAGGAAAATGAGAAAATTGTTAGGAAAGCTCACAAAGAACTCTCTGGACAGACCGCTAGGAGTCGTTCTTTTACTTTTGACCATCTTACTGTAGGTGAAGTTGAATATGGGAACCGACATAATACTATGTAGCACCATGTTCCATCGGTTGTAAAATAAAAAATCCAAATTAATGATCCGGCTAATATTTCAAAATTAGTTGCAAATATCATCAACATATTAACCCAAATAATGTATAAAAATTCATTCAAGCTTTCATTTGGGATAGAACATGTAAGATAGATGGATAGGAATAACCTAGAAAGTAGGGTTGTTTCTATCCTCGACGAAATACCTTTATCCGATACATTGGAAGTGCAATTTATCAGGTTGTAGAAATGACGAATGGCTCAAGACCTTCTGTTGTTACACCTGATGCAAAAGGAACCACAAGTTGTTGGACAATACCAACATCAAAACAATGAGCAGGTAACTTTTTCTGGAAATAGTTGAGTCGTGTCCCGCCTCCCATAGTTGCATGTATCACCAGAGCCCTGTTATCTATTCTCTTGTTTTGAAAACTATTTTAAGTTGATCGATAATCCGGTATATGCAACCAAAACTAAACTAACACGGTATATAGGCATAAAAAAAAAAAAAAAAAAAAAAAAACAACATACATTGGCATGCTGATGTTGAAGTGCACATATTGGTCTCCATATGAATATGTATTTCTAGTTTTAATTCATGATACATAACAAATCAAAAGGTTACGTATAGGCCCATAAAAAGCTAACAACCTAATATCATCAATAAAACCTACCTTTCCCCTTTAAAACTACTTTTTAACCGGGTTGGGTTTGTGGACAAACCTGCATATGACATTAAATTCATTTAAGAACCCATAACAAAATAAATCAAGTCAACGTAATTAGTATCTTACGAAAATAGTGAAAACAATACCTTAAGAACAACATCTCCTGTTAAAGTTGAAACCTGAATAGTCCCACCCAAAAATGCTGCGCAGATGGATAGAAGAAAAGGTAATCATGTACATCGATATTCATGAAACAATAGAAGGGTTATAAACATAACTTGGTATACAATGACTATTAATGGCAATAAAAATGAACATGAATATATTCAAACTGTTGCCATGTTATGCATTAAACTCAATTATTGGAAACGATTTAGGATGTTTTAACATAAACTACAAAATTTGATAGGTCAAATTGCAACATAAACTACAAAATGTCCACTTAGTATCTGCTGCAAACCTTTTGTTCACAGTTATTTCTTTGTTAGAGAATTTTGTTCTCGGTTTGGTAACATATACATTGGCTTATTGTAAGACACATATCAAGCAAAGATTGTTATCCCATAAACATACAATAAATGGTTTCGTAAGCAGTAATTCTAGATTGAATAATAGTCTTAAAAAAAAACAGATATGTAATTAGAACCAATATAATTAGACTGTAAAATTACCAAAATGCTTACACTATGGCAAAAATGAGGTACCTTTATCTATGAAATTTCATCGAACACCTTCCATGCGACCTTCAATTCTTCAAATTACATAACTGGTGAACCACAAAAAGTGAACCAAAAGTATAAAAATATATCGTAATCATATTTTTAAAACATCGTTGCTTCACAAATTGTCACTACAGAAGAACACCTAATTTCCCAAGCACATTATTAATCTCAACATACCCCAAAATGAAAATAAAATTATTACCTTATTCAAAAATTCAAAATCAAAGCAACTCTTGATGATCGAATTAAGGTGTAAATGAATATACCTTTGCAACTTCCACATTGATGAAACATTCTTGGCCAAGCATGTACCGTCTTTGTAACTGTTGATGCTTCCTGCGAATTTATAAAATTTAATATTGAGTTAATATATTTTACAAATAAAGTAACAATCCAAATCCATAAATGTGTACAAAACTAATCTCAACCGAGCATACACAAAAACTGATCGGCTAAAACAATCTAATTCAATCGGACAAAAAAATCAAAATAATAACTACCTTAACATAGGTTAATTAAAAAGATACCTCCGATCAGTGGATGATAGTACCAGGTTTTTGTGCGTGTTTTTTTGAATACCATTAATTAGGGTTTTGATTTTAGTTTGATGATCGTGGTTTAATTTGATGAGCGTGAGTTGTTTGTGATTGAGAGAGAAGATTGAAACAATATCATAAATGTAGGTTATTTGAATTTGGGTCAAAATGTAGGTTTTTGTGATTTTGGGGATTGTATTAGGAAATGCGTGATTTGGGGAGGCGGTTAACACAGTGTTGACTGATATTAATTAAAGACCTAGTGAGAAGGGTAGCTGGTAATGGTTTTGGTTGAATATCAATTAGGGAATGCCGTTTTGTATCACAACTTGTTGTATGCTCCACCGGTTTAGGCGTTCGTTTGTGGATGTACAGTCCAGAGTTCGAGCCTTGCAAGTGAGGATTTTTTTTGAATATGTATCCGGATAATGTTGTGCCTAGTCACCATTTCCACCTAATCAAATGATACGCCATGTCAACATTAAAATGTCTAGTCAGCATTAGTGACGTGTCATGCTTAGTCCCATATATATGTATAGATTGCTATAACCACGAATAGCTTGTGTTTTCAATAAAAAGAGATAGAATATAAACTGCTAGAGGTGCGTGTAGAGCATTACCAGAGAGAGATTGCTAGTTAATAGACATCAAGGAAGAATACTTAGATCATTATAGATCTACTTTTGTCCATAGACTACTTCACATCAGTTTTACAACTGATAGATGAAGATCTCCTAATCAGTTGCTAAAATATGGTAGATTGCTACCCTACATGATAGTCAATGCTACCCTCGTGAACGATCCGTATAATATACTCTTTCATTATGTCAGACGAGAATGTATAAGTTTTATGTGGTATCTAGGTGATCATGTTCAATCTTGTTTAGAATAATGGAGAAAATGAGAAAGTTACCCTTTTCAAACTCACATTATTAGTCTCCGGAGTTTGTAATTTATAACATTATACCTGGTTCCGTGGGATTTAAACCATTGTTTGCCTGCATAGGGTCTGGCATGGGATTTTGTGATCTAGTCCCCATGGTCAGCATCTTCATGGATATCTTACGAAGAGAATCAAATTGCAAGTCGAATGAATCAAAGTGTTTAGGTTCCAAAGTGTGTTATTAAAAGAGTATGCCCATTTTGACATATCAACTTCTGCTAAATCTTTTTTCCACAAATACAAATGGAAAAAACTACAAAAAGAAAAAGATAATGATAAATAGAGCACACATGCATAACGAACCTGGCTTGTCGCAACATCATAAATCAGCTGTTCAAACCGCACAGATATTTTGATAAATTCTTGTAGCCCCTCACGTCCAGGAAAAGGAAGGTGACTTATGATAGTTTCCAATCTATGCAAGATCAACATGACACAGTCAAACTAAACTCAGAACACAACACTATGTTGTGCGCATAGTAAGCAAAGAAGTCCAAATCGGCCATAGAACAGAGTTGAATTTTCCTCTTCAACATAGTCATAAACGTGCAGGTTCAGTTATATAAGTCTACGCTACTAATGGCAGCAGTGAACATCACAACTAAGGAAACATCCGACATTCCAAACAGATCACCACAACCGATATCATAGATCACGTATTAAAACAAAAATTTTGAGAGAATTATCCTAATACAATAATTGCAACACGATTAGTCCCAAAGCTTAAAAAACTTATATATCTTGAGCAGTGGTGTATATATTAAAATTTTCAATCGCTTTTGAGTATCGAAATAGTAGACCAAACAGTACTGAACTTAACAAATTCCAATAAATTCTACAAAATCTCTTTAAGAGAAATTTCATCAAACACATGGTACCTAATATTTTTCTTAACAAATTCCAAATTAAAATCATACAAATTGGAACCCTTATGCAATCAATACAAACTCTTACCTTAGTCTTGATTAAAATGATAAATTACCTCCATTAGATGACTCAGTGATACACGAATTCAATCCTATATTCAAGAAAACATATGGGTTATTGAAAACCTCCAAGATTAATAAAATTAAAAACATTAAAAAATGAAGGAAAATCAAATGATATATCTTACCACAATCAACTGTTCTTATCATTTGTGATTGATAAGAACATATGAAAATTACATTTGATTGAAGATGAATTGATGTTTTAATCCTTTGTGATGTTTTAATTTTTATGTGGTTATAAATGATTTTGGATTGAAATATCATTTGACAAGATTTTTGTTATTCGATTAAATTAGGTTTAGGAGGATTTGGGCGCGGGGTGATGATTTGGGGTAGGATGATTATTTTGATGATTGATTAAGGTTAGTTTTGAAACTGAATGTGTTTCTTCAAGAATATGTTTCGAAACTGAATGTGTTTGATGCTTAGAAAAAATAAGATGATCGGACAGTTGAAAGATTTTTGGGGATTTTAAATGCCATGTGTCATTTTTTAAGAATTTTGAGGAGAGATGTGATTCAAACAAACCCTCATTTATATAGAGTAGAGATTAGCCTCGGAATCATTGAATTATAATCAAAGTCTTAAAAAGACCATACAGTCCCGAAAGATGGTGATCTTTTTAAACAAATCTATTCATTGATTACTTTCAAAACAAAACTATAAAAGACCATCCAGTCCCGAAATTTCTTCATTGATTACTTTAAAAAGACCATCCAGTCCCGAAAGATGGTGATCTTTTTAAACAAATCTCTTTTTAAACATATAACTAATCAAAAATGTTTTTCTCACGGCCAATCCCGAATGATAATAGCAGAACCTGCTCCACAAGGCGATAGAATGTGACAGCGCATACTCTGTTCAACAGGATCCTCTTAGTTAAAAGATTCTCAACCGTTGTTGTAACAGAATATGCTCATTTTACGATGATTTGTTGATGGATTTTACGAATACTAGTAATTTGCCCCAACTTTAGTAAATCATCGAAACAAAAAAAATCTAAAACCTAACTATCAGTTTTTCAAAGAAAATTGGTATCCATTGTAATCGAAGCTGAACAATAAATAATAATAAATCAAACATATATTTATTTGTCAGCCATAACTTTGGTAACAATGATTACCAAAATCTTTGTTAAATTTAAAGAAAAATGTAATGACTCAAAACGACTATGTGAAAAAAAAAAAAAAAAAAAAAAAAAAAAAAAAAAAAATCACAGGTAAAAATTGTATGAAGAACATTAAAGAGGGTGGGGTTATTTTGTGGTGACTATATTTTAAGATTAACTCTCTCCAGTGTTTTAGGGGTACTTTGTCCTCCCTTTTTTCCTTTTTTTTCTTTTTTTTTTTTTGTATATATATAGAAATAAGTGTGTGTGTGTGTGTGTATAATAATGTATTGTACATGTATAATGTTTTGTATACTTTTGTTTAATAATGTTTTGTATATGTATAATTATTTTGTTTGTATAATAGCACGTTAAATATTACCACATTAAATAACTGCAACAACAACTGTTATTATTAAATTAAACGTCAACGTTAACATTTTATTTTTATACAACAACATCTACGACATATGAAGATTATTCATCTCGTTTAAAAGATCATGGAGCCTTGCACCCGACTAACAAGCGTGATCCTTAGGATTCCTTGCCAATTCTAACTCCATCTCCGGTCTTTATTCTTGTCTTCATGACTTGATCTCATTATATTTAGCAACGATTTGAACCTTCGCGTTGAAGATGAGGCTCGACTAAAGTACCGTCTTTCAAATTCATCTTTCCAATCGAAGTATCGATACCCATAGTCAATTGTACCGGCCGTTACATGTTAAGAAAATAATAAGAAATGTAGTTTTAACAAACAAATTATTTACATAAAACCCTAAGCAAGCGTATGATTATTTACCACCGAAAGAGGACATGCATAATACGGTCGGCCCCGACTACCTTCTTTCGTGGATTTCCATTCTATAATAAATCCTCTATTACATCGACACCAGAAAGGATTTCCTTGGCCCACCTGACAAAATAATTTGCATAAATCAGTAATCAATCATTTACAACATAAAACACGTATCATTTACAATGTTATTATTAATTTAAATATAAACAGTAATCAATCATTTACAACATAAATCAGTAATCAATTACTATGTTTATAATTATTTACAACATGAATCGTTAATCATTTACAATGTTTTGTATGTATATATTATTTACTAATTTGGTAGTCGATGCCTATATAATGATTCCCACTAGGATGCAGCTTCGGATCTGTTCCTCCTCCATTGTGGGTGCAAACGGGTAGGTTAACACCTTGATCTGCCACATTGAGTGGTATGAATACCTGCTCTGGCCTACCCCGGTCCACAGGATCTGTGTGGTTTCTTGGGAAACTGCTTATGTGCTTATGATAAAAATGTGCTTATGTGCTTATTGAAACTGCCTGAGTTGTGTGGGTGCAAAAGGGTAGGTTAACACCTTGATCTGCCACCATTGAGTGGTATGAATACCTGCTCTGGCCTACCCCAGTCCACAGGCTCTGTGTGGTTTCTTGGCAAACTGCTTATTGCACACAAGCAGATTGCACACAGGCTCAGATTAGACCCCGTTCCAATAGTACTTTACGGGTTGGGTTATATTGACTGTGGCTATAATTTTAGATTAACCCTCTCTATTATTTAGAGGGTTTGGAGATGAAATTGCTTATGAATCTGAAAATAACAAACTGCTTATATGCTTGATAAGCAGTTTGTTATTTTAAGCGATTGAAAATTGGTTTTTTTTTTTTTTAAAAAAGCGGGATAAGGCGATGATGATTTAAAAAAACATGATTTTGGCTTGGCATTTCCGAATGGATGACAAAAAAATATTTTGCAACCTTTGATGTTGCAGCCATATATGATAATATGATTTTGGCTTGGCATTTACGAATGGAGGCAAAAAAAAATTTATTTTGCAACCTTTGATGTTGCAGTCATATATGATAATATGTGAAACTTAATCTGAGCCTAATGTTATCTCTATTATTAATGTGTAAAATTGTCATTACCTCACGGTGATTGAGACATATCGTGACCTAAGATATTTGTTGTTTCTTTGTGGTTTGTTACTTATGACATGTTTCACTTGGCTTGTGTTATAACCCAACCCTAGGTACTAGAAAGGGTTAATCTAAAAAACCTGCCACCGTCAATATAACCCAACCCTATCTGTAACTTGTTGTAACTTGTGGAATCTTCACTTGTTGTAACTTGGTGAATCTGCTTGTGGTAACTTGGGGGTACTTTGAAAATGTAAAACCCGAAAATCTAAAACGCGTAAAAATACTATTTTGCCCCTCTAATTTAAAATTTATAAAATGCGTAAAAATGTCTAAGCTCATTAAATGTAAATTTAACCTAACTTATAAATGTTTACCAAACTTGATGTACGAGATCATTAAAATACTTAACGTTTACGTCTAAAATAAGCTACACGTTTTGATATGTGTACATGGGCCGAAAATTTTCCTAAACAACATTAACTAAACTCAAGCCCATCTAAGATTGGATTTGGCCCATTGGTTTCCTCCTTAAGCTCGGCATAACCGAATCACCCTTAAATCCCTTCCCATACTTTTCTGTTACCATACGTTTCACATATTGCTACACACCTAAAACCCTAGTTTCATCAAGTGACGGCTACAATCTCTGCCTCTCCTCCATTCGATACAAGGCAAGCACAAAAGGTTCCAAGGTTGCTGCTGTCGTGTGTTGTGGATACTCTTGGTTTCGTTTTCTTCCACTCTACGACTCGGGTTTGCATCGTCTAAACTCTTTTCGATTCCTTCTTTTATTTTCTTGATTTCTATCGTGTACTAGTTTCACTTGAATGCATGCTTACATACGAAGAAAACCATCACATAAACTGTCACTCATGCCACATGAAACCATAATAAGAAACCCGTATATATATCGAATATGAAAGCATGTTGAACGACCCATGTCCTTGCTGTTTTGAAACTGTATGTCGATATATATAAACATGTATAGAATCAGTTTTGGCCTACCAAGCATGCCACGACTACCCATATGTTTTGCTACTACTTTTTTGGTTCTGTCGTAGGTACTGAGATGGGATGCATGTACATATAAATCATCACATCAACTTACAAGGGTATAGGTCATGCGTATATCTGTTTTGAGCCCACATTTATTTACTACTTACATCTGTTTGACTTCCCAAGCCCTCACGACCCACATGCATGCACTTATATTAAGTTATCAAATGAATTCATGTACTAGATCATATATATATATCAAATGTAATAAACCTGTTAAATGGACCCTGTTATGAATTTGTTTTAAGGCTATCGACCCACCTATATTTCATTTAAATAATGTTAAGCTAATAGGAGTAATAAAGATCATGAATATACGTTGGACTAGCTTTGTGTCGATATCAATAATTGGACAAGGGTCTCGAAGTAATTTTATTTGTGGTCGTGTAAATAAAATTTAACCTATACATGTCTCGACTGGGTCTATATACAAGAAGGGTCATTATGTATTTGGTTTGGGAAATTGAGTTCGATATGCTTGTAATGTATATAGAAATCAAATAAGTCTAAGGTTGTCAATGTATTAAAGTTAGAGGTCTTTTTCGTAAATTATAAACATGAGGGACCCTAGGCGTTAAAATGTTATAATAAGGAACTAAAGTCGTAAAATAAGTAATTATGTAATATTTACACTTTCTACCCTATACCTTGTGATATTTACACTTTAGGCCCTAAGCTATTGTAACTTGTCATAATTAAACCCTAAACTATAATAATCATCATTTTCATCATGTTAACCTAATTTGACATTAATTACGTCCTAAATGGCTAACTTACTAAAATGGGTAAACCTAATTCATGAGACTTAAAAGTAATACGTGGTATTTAATTTATATAGGTTCGAAGAAGGAGTGATCCTTTGCTTTCCGTGTTTCTTGCTTTTGTTAGTTTTGCTTTTGGAATAAGGTACGGATATTCGACCTTACCTTAAGACACTTGTATTAAGATATTCGACCTTTTCGATAAAGGTTCCTTATCGTTCTCTTTTCGTTAGCTTTTCTATTTCAATTATTAGGATTCCCTATGCCATTGCTATGATTCCCTTACATTTATATGAATCTCTGTTTGTCCGAACTTCATTTGTTGAACCTTGCTATGTTTGAGTATGAATTTCGATTATGAATCTCGATTATGAACGTATGATATGTGACCGTGATATGAACCTTTGATTTACGAACATTTGATATGAACCCTTTTCGATTTGTTTGATCCGTTGCTTATCCGAAACTTCCGTTTAGTGAACCATGAAATATCTGATTTGGACTTTATGATATGAAACCTCATATATATATATCTCATTGACCTCTATGATTACCTATGATCCGTGTCATTTATGACAACTGTTTGACTGAGTTAGTTTGACACCCGAGCCAAATATTTATCTAGTCATGGGGTTCCATGTCCATATCGATGATGCACTCGATATGACTCTAGGGCGGTAGAGTGATGTTCGCCACGTCTACGGATGGTGAAGCATATTTTGAATATGTAGGAAGGGCGTATGGATGCATCCTAGATCGATATGTTATCGATATGTTTTACGGTGAATGATGTCGTATGTAATACTGCGTCTTCACAAAATTCTAGGAGCTAGCTACTCCATTGGTTACCCGAGGTCTCCCTCATATTATATATGGTATTCGAGGTCACCCTCCGAATACAATGGTTACTTATGCTATGTTATGATCCGATATGTTTATGGGCTCGTGGTAGTTGACTAAATCTTTATCTGTTATACGTGTTAAGTATTCTATATGATTCGGTATTTCAGTGTTTATATTATGTATTCGATATGATATGTGAGGTGAATGTGCTTATGATGTATTTGATTAAGTGATTATTAGTTGCCATGCTAGGATAAGACTAATACGTTAAAACATGATTTGTATATCGATATTATGTTTTGTTTTTGTTATGTGAACTTTTGATCCGTGAGATGAATGTGCTAGTGTATAATTGAGTGTTTTGAAGGTTTAAGTATAATTGTTCCGCATTGACTGCCATGTTTATACTCGCTAAGGTTAGGATATCTATCTGGTTTAGCTATATTATGCGCCATGACTTGTTTGTTAATTCACGCTATAATATTGCTTAAAGTGTATTAAGTGTTGATTAATTGATTTGTATGAATGCCATGTTTATTTTCCCGGACTGTTTCCGTTAGTCTCTAGACATTCCGTCTGGCTTACGTAATCTGTTATTCGATATGTTATGCGTTTGGTTGTTCTGAAGTGTTTGTTTTTGTGTCTTTAATGTGCTATGTGATGTCTAAACTGTTATGTGGTGGTTTGGATTTCTGTATATTTATGCTTCCGCAGAATCCTAAAAGATCATTCGTCATTATTTTATTTTGATTTCGTTAATTGTATATTTATTCTGTTTTAGCTTTTGTTTCGTTATATCTGTTCACTGGGCTTTGTAAGCTCACCGCACTTTCTTTTCCTGCGGCGGTATTTAGCATTCAAGATGAGCTTATGGGATAGGTGATCCGGGCTTGAGAGTAGAGTTGAGAGCAAGTTTTTACCATAGAGATCTTAGATTTATTTTGAATATAAGTTATTTATATTATCTTTTGTAAGTTTTGTAAAGGCTTCCGCTATTGTACATTAGTTAAAGTTCGATATGAAACCGATTTGTGATATCTTTACCCTTGTCGGGTTGGGGTGTTACAATTTATGGTATCGAGCTCTAGGTTTTAGGACCCTTAGAGCTTAGGCTATGACTGTGAGGATTGGGTAGACATTAGGTTTCGTGCATTCGGATATCTTTCAATTCCTCTTGATGGTCGTTCGATTTGACTTGATATCCTTTTGCCTTCACTAAATTGGCCTCCTCTTTCGCATCAAATTTTGTTGTTTTGTTTTCGCACGTCCGTTTGTCGATCGTTAGATGGAGACTACCGTGGAGCCGAAGAAGATGGTGCCGACCTGCGTTGTCGCTGACGGTTCTGTCGAGCTTGAGAGGTTCGTGAAGCGAAGCCACACTCGATTGCCGTCTTGTTGGAGACATCGGGATGTTGTTGGAGGAAGTTGGATGGACCAACCAAAGGCGCAAGAGACGGAGACAAGATTCAACCGGTGGTGAGAAGATTCATCTACTTTATATGATTTGGCGCGACTTATGTCACTCGATTCGTTTGTCATGCGTTTCAAGTCGATTTGATATTCGATAAGTGATTACGATCTGTATTGCTTTTTTACGATTTGTTCGAACTCGGTGTGAATCGTGAAGTTTTATCGTTTAGCATTACGGTATATCCGGCTTTTCTTTACGGATCGTTAGTAATAAGTCATGAGGAAGAATACGAGGTGGATTCGGATTTGGAGTCTACGACTACTAGTAGGTTTAATCCGACACAAGAATAGGAATTTGCGCTTCGATTAGTTGTCCTCCTTATGAGAATTTCGACAGTTTGATTTTGAGCTAGGTCCTTTTGTTTTCATTTGACGATTGAATCTAGGATTTTAAGTTTTGTTTTGGAAGTTCATCTTAAGGCGATTTTGCAAATTTTGTTTGATTAATGGAAATAAAACAAAATTTTGAAAGTATAGTTCTATCTGTTGTTTCTTTCGCTAGAGTTGTTAAGTTTCCGTTAGTCCTCATAAGTTTTGTCCGCTATTTTATTTTCTTAGTGATGTTGTTTAATTTACCGCTTGAATGAAGTATGGCCATCATGATGGTATACTCATGAGTATCTGGTTTGTTATAGTATGTTACCTGCTATCTGTATGTTATCTGTATGGGGTATGTTATTAGCTATGAGTTTTGTCATGACCTGAGACCGAATATAATGACAATAAGAACTTGTTATGTGATGCAAGTATTATGACGCCTGATCAACGTAATAATACCGAGATCATATAATCTGAACTTATTGAAGGTATATGACGTCTGGGAAATGCATGTGATTGATGTGTGAATGGACTTTAACTTGTATCTGTTATTTGGTGCTTCTCTTGTTCGTTTGAAATTCCGTACCTAATTGTGAGACTTTTGTCGATATCTGTTACGTATAAGTTTTGTACGATTGGGATCCGAAGTTGTTATGATTTGCGTGAATCTATGAATTGCTATGATCACTTTAAGATTATATGTCTCCATATATTTTTTGCGACTATTGAGGCCGATAGGATTTATTCCGTATATGCATATGATGTCCTCATCATTAGATATCTGAATAAGTCAGAATTTGTCGTTTGATTTTCTGCGTCTCATCTGTTCTCCGCCATTACTTGATAAGTATATAATTATCTATTATAAGTATTTGACTATTGATTCGATTTCTGAATAAATATGAGTTTGAATATTCTGATAAGAAAACCATTTGTTCCTAGATAAGTTTCGCGTTTGCTCTATTCCTAGAAATTCTGAAGTCCGATTCGTTTCCTGTTCTGTTCCGTCTTGTTCAATTTTCGAGGACGAAAATTTTCTTTTAGAGGGGAAGAGTTGTAAAACCCGAAAATCTAAAACGCGTAAAAATACTATTTTGCCCCTCTAATTTAAAATTTATAAAATGCGTAAAAATGTCTAAGCTCATTAAATGTAAATTTAACCTAACTTATAAATGTTTACCAAACTTGATGTACGAGATCATTAAAATACTTAACGCTTACGTCTAAAATAAGCTACACGCTTTGATATGTGTACATGGCCGAAAATTTTCCTAAACAACATTAACTAAACTCAAGCCCATCTAAGATTGGATTTGGCCCATTGGTTTCCTCCTTAAGCTCGGCATAACCGAATCACCCTTAAATCCCTTCCCATACTTTTCTGTTACCATACGTTTCACATATTGCTACACACCTAAAACCCTAGTTTCATCAAGTGACGGCTACAATCTCTGCCTCTCCTCCATTCGATACAAGGCAAGCACAAAAGGTTCCAAGGTTGCTGCTGTCGTGTGTTGTGGATACTCTTGGTTTCGTTTTCTTCCACTCGACGACTCGGGTTTGCATCGTCTAAACTCTTTTCGATTCCTTCTTTTATTTTCTTGATTTCTATCGTGTACTAGTTTCACTTGAATGCATGCTTACATACGAAGAAAACCATCACATAAAACTGTCACTCATGCCACATGAAACCATAATAAGAAACCCGTATATATATCGAATATGAAAGCATGTTGAACGACCCATGTCCTTGCTGTTTTGAAACTGTATGTCGATATATATAAACATGTATAGAATCAGTTTTGGCCTACCAAGCATGCCACGACTACCCATATGTTTTGCTATTACTTCTTTGGTTCTGTCGTAGGTACTGAGATGGGATGCATGTACATATAAATCATCACATCAACTTACAAGGGTATAGGTCATGCGTATATCTGTTTTGAGCCCACATTTATTTACTACTTACATCTGTTTGACTTCCCCCTCATGACCCACATGCATGCACTTATATTAAGTTATCAAATGAATTCATGTACTAGATCATATATATATATCAAATGTAATAAACCACGTTAAATGGACCACGTTATGAATTTGTTTTAAGGCTATCGACCCACCTATATTTCATTTAAATAATGTTAAGCTAATAGGAGTAATAAAGATCATGAATATACGTTGGACTAGCTTTGTGTCGATATCAATAATTGGACAAGGGTCTCAAGTAATTTTATTTGTGGTCGTGTAAATAAAATTTAACCTATACATGTCTCACCGGGTCTATATACAAGAAGGGTCATTATGTATTTGGTTTGGGAAATTGAGTTCGATATGCTTGTAATGTATATAGAAATCAAATAAGTCTAAGGTTGTCAATGTATTAAAGTTAGAGGTCTTTTTCGTAAATTATAAACATGAGGGACCCTAGGCGTTAAAATGTTATAATAAGGAACTAAAGTCGTAAAATAAGTAATTATGTAATATTTACACTTTCTACCCTATACCTTGTGATATTTACACTTTAGGCCCTAAGCTATTGTAACTTGTCATAATTAAACCCTAAACTATAATAATCATCATTTTCATCATGTTAACCTAATTTGACATTAATTACGTCCTAAATGACTAACTTACTAAAATGGGTAAACCTAATTCATGAGACTTAAAAGTAATACGTGGTATTTAATTTATATAGGTTCTGCGAAGAAGGAGTGATCCTTTGCTTTCCGTGTTTCTTGCTTTTGTTAGTTTTGCTTTTGGAATAAGGTACGGATATTCTGTCTTACCTTAAGACACTTGTATTATCGCATGATATTCGACCTTTTCAAGAAAGGTTCCTTATATCGTTCTCTTTTCGTTAGCTTTTCTATTTCAATTATTAGGATTCCTATGCCATTGCTATGATTCCCTACATTTATATGAATCTCTGTTTGTCTGAACTTCTATTTGTTGAACCTTGCTATGTTTGAGTATGAATTTCTGATTATGAATCTCTGATTATGAACGTATGATATGTGACTGTGATATGAACCTTTGATTTCTGAACATTTGATATGAACCCTTTCTGATTTGTTTGATCCGTTGCTTATCTGAAACTTCCGTTTAGTGAACCATGAAATATCTGATTTGGACTTTATGATATGAAACCTCATATATATATATATCTGTTGACCTCTATGATTACCTATGATCTGTGTCATTTATGACAATCTGTTTGACCTGAGTTAGTTTGACACCCGAGCCAAATATTTAACTAGTCATGGGGGTTCCATGTCCGTATCAGTGATGCACCTCTGATATGACTCTAGGGCGTAGAGTGATGTTCGCCACGTCTCGGATGGTGAAGCATATTTTGAATATGTAGGAAGGGTATGGATGCATCCTAGATCCGATATGTTATCGATATGTTTTTCGGTGAATGATGTCGTGTGCAATACGCGTCTTCACAAAATTCGGGAGCTAGCTACTCCATTGGTTACCCGAGGTCTCCTCATATTATATATGGTATTCGAGGTCACCCTCCGAATACAATGGTTACTTATGCTATGTTATGATCGATATGTTTATGGGCTCGTGGTAGTTGACTAAATCTTTATCTGTACTTACGTGTTAAGTATTACGTATGATTCGGTATTTCGAGTGTTTATATTATGTATTCGATATGATATGTGAGGTGAATGTGCTTATGATGTATTTGATTAAGTGATTATTAGTTGCCATGCTAGGATAAGACTAATACGTTAAAACATGATTTGTATATCCGATATTATGTTAACTTTTGTTATGTGAACTTTTGATCCGTGAGATGAATACGCTAGTGTATAATTGAGTGTTTCGAAAGGTTTAATTATAATCGCATATGTTAACCGTAATGTTTACCGCTAAGGTTAGGATATCTGGTTTAGCTATATTGTGCGCCATGATTGTTTGCTAATTCACCGCTATAATATTGCTTAAAGTGTATTAAGTGTTGATTAATTGATTTGTATGAATGCCATGTTTATTTGTTTAGAAGTGTTCCGTTAGTCTCTAGACATTCCGTGGCTTATACGTAATCTATTATTTTGATATGCTATGTGTTTGGTTGTTCGATATGTTTGTTTTGTGTCTTTGATGTGCTATGTGATGTCTAAATTGTTATGTGGTGGTTTGGATTACGATATTTATGCTTCCGCAGTAATCCTAAAAGATCCTTCGTCATTATTTTATTTTGATTTCGTTAATTGTATATTTATTTTATTTTAGCTTTTGTTTCATATATCATTCCTTTGGGCTTTGTAAGCTCACCGCACTTTCTTTTGCGGCGGTATTAAGCATTCAAGATGAGCTTATGGGATGGTGATCCGGGTTTGAGAGTAGAGTTGAGTGCAAGTTTTTACCATAGAGATCTTAGATTTATTTTGATTATTAACATTATTTATATTTTCTTTTGTAAGTTTTGTAAAGGCTTCCGCTATTGTACATTAGTTAAAGTTCGATATGAAACCAGTATTTGTGATATCTTTACCCTTGTCGGGTCGGGGTGTTACAGAAAAACCCTTTGTTTGTGGTGAGAGTAACTTTGTGAATCTGCTTGTAGTAACTTGGGGGTAGTATTTTAGCTTTGTTTGTGGTGAGAGATACTTGGTGATAGTTGCTTTGTTTGTGGTAATTTGTGAATGTGATACTTCCTTGTGGTGATGAGGCTGAATATAACACGGGAGGTTTCACTACCTACCACTTTGAGATTCTTCACTTGTGAATTTCTGCAGTTTGGGAATCTTACTTTTGCTTTTGTTACTTGCTTGTGAACATTGTGAAGCATTTGTTTCACTTGTATAATGTGGAATCTGTGGAAGCACTTGGGCAATCTAACTTGGTTGCAATGCGGTATTGTGCATCGATCATGCACTTGTGTGCAATCGCACTGGACAAAAAAATTTCAAAAGCGGCGATGACGATTGGTTTTATAACCGAAAGGATGGCAAAGTGATATTTTTATCACTTTGCAACCTTCATATCCGAGCCTAACACTTTTCTATCAATTGTGCAAATGGTTTTCTAAATCGGCGATGATGATTACGTGTTAATCTGAGCCTTTGTGCAATCTGCTTGTGTGCTTCACTTGGACAAAAAATATAACTTTAAAAAAACTTGGCGATGATGATGACTCTAACCTGAGCATGTGTGCAATGCAACTTGTGCTAATGCACTTGGACAAAAAAATTTGGGAGTGCTTGAGTGCAAGCGCTTGTGCTTATGCACTTGGACAAAAACTTGGACATTGGCGATGATGATTACTCTAATCGAACTGTGTGTAATCTAGTGTGCTAATGCACTTGGACAAAAGAAAACTTGAGAGTGCTTGTGTGCAATACTGCTTGTGTGCTTATGCACTTGGACAAAAAAATACTTTGGGACAAAAAAAAAACTTTGTGCAATCCTTGGGACACAAAAAAAAACAGCAAATAGACCGACAAAAAAATATAATAAAATAATAATAAATTAAGGGGACAAAATATGCAAAAGTACCCCTCCCACTAGAGAGGAATTGCAGTCCAAGGGATAGACCCCGTTCCAATATTACAACCCTTAAAGAGAGACCAACACAGTAAAAATGTACAGAATGCAACACAATAAGATACAAAAACACATTTCAGATTACAGGTAAACCGAATAAAAATAATCAACACATTTCAGATTACAAGTAAACTGAATCAAATAATTTTGCTACAATGATTATCCCATAACGCTACAGCAATAGCTTTACTATTAAAAAAAGTACAGAAATGCAACAAATAATAAAGCACAATCAGATGTGAAGACTGCATCAAACATTTGTTTTAAACTGACTTTTGTACACCACTGAAGAAAAAAGGCAAAAGAGATTCATCGTTGCAGCAACAACATACCCATAGGTAGAAGAAATCATAAAAACCTTTGTCTATTAATACCCATAAGTCACACAGTTTGTCTATTAATATGTGCTCGACAAAATGACAGGTTCAAGGTGCTCTATTGTGCAGCCTCAATTGTAAATTTCGTTAGTGGTTTGATCTATATAAGCACATTCCATTGCATTTAAAAGGAAGATAACCTAGCTAATTAGAAATGCTTGTATATCTTTATTTCAAAGTTGCATAAGAACTGCAACCAAAATACCATTCACGTTTTAGAATAATGTTCCTAAAGCAAACATCAATGTATTAAAAAAATTTGAAAAGTTTTAAACATATTTTAACAAATATTACGGAGTAATGTTCTTTTTAAAAAGATCTCTTCATCAACCAAATGTTTATAAAACAGAAACCAAATTTTATAAAATGTTTTTCTCACGGCCAATCTCAAATGGTAATAGCAGAACCTGCTCCACAAGGCGATAGAATGTGACAACGCAAATTTGGTTCAACGGGATCCTCTTACTTAACAGAATATGCTCATTTTACGATGATTTGTAAATGGATTTTACAAATATTAATAATTCGCCCCAACATAAGTAAATAATCAAAACATACTAAAAACTAAACAACGGTTTTTTTCGAAAGACATTGTTAAATATTGTTATTTAGAGATTTTCTAAAAGTATAAACATAAAAAATACAAATATACGATTCAAAAAACCCTAACTAACAATGATTAACAAAACCTTAAAAAGTACTACCTTCATCTCAAAATTATTGTCCTCTTTTGACTTTTTTGCTCTTTACTTTTCAAGTTTGACCTTAAGTACTTTTGTTTATATTACATAATACTTTATGCAAAATATATAAACGGATTGAGTTTTAAATGTATTTTCATTTGGTATAATTTTTATCAAAAATTGTATAGCACAAATAAAAATATTTATAGTCAAAGTTAAGAAAGAAACACCAAAAAGTCAATAGGAGACAATAAATTTGGGATGGATGGAGTAATAAATGTAATCACACAAAACGGCTTTGTGAATGAACGAACAATTAGCAGTTCACAGGTTCCTATAAGAATGCGAAGCACACAAGAGTTTGTTATTGGTTCAATCGTAGCATCACTTCCGGTCAATGCATTTATAGCTACCGGTGACGTGGCATCGAACCATATAAATAAATATATGAAGAACCTCATAGACCCGTTCCAAATCACACACAAAGCAGCGCGTAAATCTCAGACAGGTAAAAAGAACTCGAATCGGGTTAAGATCTCGGGAACTGGTAACGGTGGGTGAGTACATGCGCCGCTGTGATCCGGTGGTTTTTGATACATTGATTATCCCATAACGCTTTAAGAAGCTTTACTATTAGAGGGTTGAGAATGGTAACGCCCAAACGATGTTGAGGCTGACATGGCACACGTTATGGGTGCGTTATCATGCCACCATCCCTCATGATGTATAAATAAGAATGTAATTTGTTTTTTATTTCATATTTTTACATGTTTTATTAATTTATGTTTATTTTTTTTAGTATTTGTAATTTGTATTAAATATTAGGTTTGTTTAGCGAATAAAATAGTTAAGAATTTATTTATAAATTGTAATTTTTTAAATGAGTCTTAAAAAGGAAGTTAAAAGGGTGATGTTAAAATGATGTAGAGCTGGCAGAGATGAACATCAATAAAACGAATTAAGAAGTGCATTCAGACGGCGGCAAACAATTGTATTAAACTGAAATTTGTTCACAAGGAAAAAACAGAAGTCTCATGGCTGCAGAACAACAAAGTTATTAAACCAGGACCCATACTCAAAAACTAACGAGCCAACGAAAATCACAATTAGAAGAAATCATTCCAAATCGTTCAGCTATTAAACCATAACAGAACCCAATACTCAAAATCTTTTTGGCATAATTAAATAGCAAGTCGAAGAAATCATTCCAAATCTTTCAGCTATGAATGTTTCAATAATAAAACATGCAATTTGCTGAAATGATTTACGAAAAACAAATGGGTAGTCTGCTTATCAATGTGGTTGACTACAATAACAGGAACAAGGTGGTCAGTCGTGTAGCCTAGCATATAGCATATGCTTGTATATCTTTGTATCAAGGTTATATGACAACTTCAACCAAAATTACAGTCACAAGTTAACATGATGTTCCTGAAACAAACAGGAAAATGCTACATAAATAGAACAGTGTAACAAATTTTAGCCACAAAATGGATTGTCAATACTCGATCAAAAAACTAGTATTAACATGAAAGACAAGATGGCTACAATTAAATGTAGCTTATGAATTATGTTAAGTACTGCTGGCAATATTCTAAGCAGCACTTGACCGTCCATAAGCACAAAAATTTTACAAAAAAATATAACTAGTCTCGGAATCGTTGATTTATAATCAAAGTCTTAAAAAGACCATTCAGTCCCGAAAGATGGTGTTCTTTTTAAAGAGATCTCTTCATTGACCAATTATTTATAAAACAAGAACTAAATTTTATAAAATGTTTTTCTCACGGCCAATCCCAAATGGTAATAGCAGAACCTGCTCCACAAGGCGATAGAATGTGACAACGCAAATTCTGTTCAACGGGATCCTCTTAGTTAAAAGACTCTCAACCGCTGTGGTAACAGAATATGCTCATTTTACGATGATTTGTTAATGGATTTTACGAATATTAATAATTCGCCCCATCATTAGTAAATCATCAAAACATACAAACTAACAAACGGTTTTTTTCCAAAGAGATTGTTAAATATTGTTATTTCGAAATTTTTGAAAAGTATAAACACAAACAAATACACATATACTTTTCAGAAAAAGTCAAAAAAAAATGATTAACAAAACCTTTGTAAAATAAAAAGTAATAAAATGTAATCACATAAAACGGCTCTGTGAATGAACGGTAAAAAAGCAGTTCACAGGTTCCTATAAGAATGCGAAGCACACAAGAGTTTGTTATTGGTTCAATCGTAGCATCACTTCCGGTCAATGCATTTATAACTACCGGTGACGTGGCATCGAACCATTATAAAAACTACAAAATTTTATAAAATATAAAAAGGTGTACATGAAGAACCTCAGAGACCCGTTCCAAATCACACACCCGCCGGATAAAGCAGCGCGTGAAACTCAGACCGGTAAAAAGAACTCAGATCGAGTTAAGATCTGAGGACTTGGTGACGGTGGGTGAGTACACGCGCCGCTATGATCCGGTGGTTTTTGATGTGTCATACGGCACTTCCTATCTTTTTAGGGGATGTCTTCCTCATTGGAACTTCAATATGAAATATTTGAAAGTGTTAAAAAAAATGTAAGTGTGGAACATTGGTTTGCTTGTGTGAAGGTGTGATAAACCCTAGTTTTGGATAAAAGACGGTAAAGAGTTAGATGATGAGAATGAGGTTTGTGTAAAGAGGTTTATAAAGAAGTGCGGAGATAAACCCTAATTTTGGTGAATGGGTTTTGGATGAATTGGCCCATACAAACGTGAGGTGGGTTTTCGCCTTTTTGGGCTTTTGGGTTACAAAAATGTATAATTTGGGATGGTTAAAATGTTTAGTTATGACTTATGAGTTATGACCAATGTAATCTTTATATATAATCTGAGCAGCAGACTGTAGCACTGCGGCGATGTTGCCTTTTCATAAAATTGACGACTCATAAGTATCTTTCAACAAACTGTATTTGTAACGTTAGAGAATCGTTTTGAATAACTATAATTCGACGCGTGGTTGTAATGTTGTAAATATACAATTTAAAAAATTATGTGGAGTCGATCTAAGTGTGGGAGTATATTTTCTAATAGGATTGTTTTAAGTTATTAAGAGTTTAGTAATAATAGATTCAAGCATTACTAAAGAACGGTATTGTGTAGTTAGCAATATTATATTGTAGTTTAGAGGTATAGTCAGCGTGTTTGACCGCCTTTTCTTGTTTTGTCGATAATTTAGGCATTGATAACTTTTTTACATGTGTAGCGTTTATCATTTGGTGTGTGACTTTTAAACACAGAACCTTACAAATTTGATAACACCATAATAAGATTATCTTGTCTATCAATTTCGTAGATATTTAAGCGTTGTTCAAAAGTTTATTTTGGGGTACAAATAATTATATGAAGATAACAATACTATTTAATTTTGTGATTTTAATAAACTTATATAACATTATTTATATAATGGACAAAAGGCTATACAATATATATTAACTTTTAAAAGGCGATTCGTATATCTTTAGTCACTTAAGTGATGTAAGACCAACATTTTTTAAAATAACATTAAACAAATGATAAAATACATGTGTCAAAGCAAAATAAACAACAAAAATCTATAATTACTTTGTCTCTCATTTTTCCAAATTTGTCACGGCTCCAAAATTACTTCATCATTTCTCATATAATATTGTCAAATATGAAACCCGAGTTCGACCGGGTGGTTCAGCAGTTGAACCGTTCGGTTAAAAACAGTCGATTTAACCGAAGTCAACCCAACAGTTGGTTCAAAACAGTCAATTAAACGGGTCAACCAGCGGGTTTAAGGCGTCCGGGTCAACCGGTTTTATGTGTATTAATAGTTTCCTTTTAAAATATATGTCTTCAACATTTCCACTTTTAGTTTCAACTTTTCACTTTTACTTTTGGTTTTCCTTTATATATATATATAGCGGTACTGCGCGATTTCGGCGGTACCATGTGACAATTAACGAGAAATAGATCCGATGAGATCGATTCACCACTTTGTGTCGGTTTCAACGGTCCTCTCGGTTCTATTTCGGATGGCTTTAATTGGTTAGCCGAGCGGTTTACACCGGTTCCGGTTGAACACGTTGGTCCGGTCCGATCCGGTTTCAAAACTATATGTACCATCAACTTGTTAGCTTGTGAAGTTTTTTGTGTTTTATTAATTTGTATAATGTGTAAAATAACATGTACTTTTCATTTTAGGGTGTTTTAAAAATAACATTAATTAGTGTGTTTAATTATTTTATATTTTGGATTATGTTGTAGCTTCTTCAAATTGTACGTTACGAAAATTTTATTGTACTTTTTAGTATGTGGTGTTTAATTGGTTGTTTTTAATTTGGTATATGTGTTTTTAATTGATTGTACAATGTGAATAAACTATTGTACTTTTAAGTAATGGGGTGTTTTAATAAGAGTATTAATTACACATGCATTTCTCTCTCCATTGACCAATTTCAACTTTTCCACTTTTCCACTTTTCAAGTTTGACTGTTTTTCTATTATATGTAGTATATATAAATGAAAAGTTTTTTGAATGTCATCTACCCTTAATTCTGACGTCATATTTGACATCATATTACCACGTGTCAAATTCTCGGAGCATACATAACACAATCTTCTACGTCACCCCTTTTTGATAGAACGGTTTTCTAAATTTCAGCAAATATTGAATCTCGAATATAATTCATTCAATCGTTATTACCTCCAATCTTCTTTCCCATCTCAATTTTAAATTTTGGATTACGTGTTCAACATCGTCTTGCATCTCATTCTTGATCTTTTAACAAGCGGGTTGTATTCTTCTTATAGCATATATTGTCGGTTTTTTTTTTTTTTTTTTTTTTTTTTTTTGTGTTTTTTTTATCTTATTTCTTATTTTACCCATTTATTTACCAGAAGTTATGGTTAAAAATTGGCCTAAATCATGTCACATGATTTTGATCTTATTTATGGTTTATTGATTTTTTTAGAAGTTCGGTTTTGTTTTTATCATATTTATGCAGGTTCATCATGGTTATCAGAGGTGTATACATGAAAAAAAATCTCAAATGATTCCTAAGATTATCATAGCTTTCACACGCTCTGTAAGTCTTTTTTTTGCCACAATTGTGAGATATATGATTATGACGATATAGTGTTTTTTGTTGACTGCTACATGTCAGTTTACTCTTCTTAATCAGTTGCCCATTATGTTTAGCAATGTCTTCTCTTTTTAATACCCACCAAGTGTTTGTTAAAATGTTTCACTTAATTAAGTACTTTTTTTAACAAGATATTACTAAGTTGATGCATTAGTAGGGACGCTTTCCAAATTGACATGTTGAAATTTGGTGGCTTCTCTTCATGTTTTATTGAAGTGTTTGGCCTCAAAATGCTTCGGATGATGTGTTATACTCTCCCATTTTATTGATTTTCTTAAATTCGATATGTTGTGTAGTCGCACATAGATAGATGCTTATCTATGTGTTTTCGTTAATTAGTTGTAGGATGATGGCATTCCTGTAAATTGCTTTGTATATGTTCTTTTTAGTAATTTGATACTTGCGAAACGAAGTGTATACAGTATAAAAGAGATTCATTCTATATTAGTGTAGATGTATATGCTTAAGGACAAAAGTTTGATATATACTCCGTAATAGATAAAATGATTTATGTTGTTTAAAGTGACGAGTTTTGTTTGGTAGGAGTTTGTCAAAAGAGTAGGTATATGCTATTGTATAATAAAAGTGACCGAGCCTGCATTTCGAAGTTCTCTTAGAAAGAAGTTTTTCGTATAGGTGATAAAGATAATTATAATTGTAACATTTACGTACATTGTTTTCACTTTCACCTAGAACTGGTATTAATTGTTACTACTCCGTAGTTTCTTTTTGCAGTCATGGTGACAACACGTAAAGTTCTCATTTTATACTCACGCTTTGATCCAACATGAATGAATTGTATGTTTGATAAATTTCTTATGTAGTTGTTAAGCAATGTATCTTTGTTGCACTACGTCAACCGATGGATAGGAGACTGACTTACACGAAATGATGAGGTCTATGATAGTTTTGATGTTATGCGTCTGCAAGAAAATATTGAGATGCATTTATGCTTGTGGTGATTTCCATATTTTCTTTTATCTTATGTCCTTCATTCATATATGATCAAAATGTGAAAATGTGACATTTTTCTCGTGCTTCCGGTTCTAAGACCTTTAAATACAAAATATTAGAGATTTAATCTTATGGAAACAAAAGATTGTCGAAATGGGTATAATTTAGCACTTATTTAACTATTGTACTCGGATACATAATTGCCTAGACTTTTATAATCTTAGTGGCAAATCGTATTTAACTTTAAAAGAAGTTGATGTGATTGTTAATTCTATTTACTATCCAGATGTTCGTAATTCAATGTTGGCCAATTTGATATTGCTTAGGGGTTGTTTGGGTGTGGTGCTAAACATTGAACTTGTAACATCGAATAATCTGAATTATACTACTTGTGATATAATTGGCAATAGAATACAAGTTTATGATTTCAAAATGGGCAGTAGTTGACGTGGTATTTTCTTTTGCGAAATTTGAAGTAGATTTGGCTTTGCTTATCTTGGACTTGAAGATTAGTACGATGTCTATTTTGTCTCATAAGGAAATGAAGAATTTGTCGCCCCAACACCAAGGGTATTGGTTCATACTATTTTTACTATTACTAGAAACTCGAATGTTAATGTTTGTCTTTAACATAAAGTCAATCTATCTAATTAGATAAGGGCCTGTTCTAGGCATGTTATGTCAAATTAAGGACTTACATACTTCAATGTTGACCTCCTATAAAATCATCGCTGAAGTAAATGAGTACCAAGAAGGGAAAGAAAGCATTCTTCTTTTTATTATTAGACAAACCACAATGTATTCAGAATTTATAATAATATGGTATTCAGCCTTTCAAGAAAAAAAGATTATTTATTTATGTATATATTTAGGGTAAATGACAAAATGCATCGAACTTGACACTTTATGTGATTGTGTGTAGAAACTATTTTTTTCTTATTGTATGTCTTGAGCTTTCAAATTTCGATCATTATGTGTATTTTGTGACTATTACGCCATGTAAAATGACCATTTTACCCTTTGAAATTGAAAAAATTAAGGGTAAAATGGTCACAAAATACACAATAATCGAATTTTAAAGTTCGTTACACAATAAGAAAAAAATAGTTGGCTACACACAATCATAAAAAGTGTCAAGTTCGATGCATTTTTGTCATTGCCTATATATTTATGAGCCTATGTGTGTCATGCTTTGGGTCGAGTTCGATAACATTGGTATTTTTGTTGGAATTATATAACATGACAATCATAAATATAAATAATAAACATCAAAGTAAGTGCGGAGCGTAAAGGATGTATTTGAATAATTAATTAACATAAAAGAATATGCGTACCTTTTCTTGATTCTAGCGAACAAGAATCAAATCCACAAACTAGCAATTAGGATGAACCCTAATTAGGGTTTATAGGATTATGTGAATTACCCTTACCGTTTTGTAATTCAATCCAAGATAATAACAAAAGTATGTTATTACTATGTTCTTGTACACACGTACTAAACCGAATTAAAGTAATGCTAGTTTTATAAAACAAATAACTTTGTTTGTGGAAAAAGAGTGTGTCGACACCTTAGGGGTGTTCGACCGGTTTGAGGACAAAAAACACACACAAAATAATTTTAGGGTTTAGCTTATGAGCACAAGAGATGGAAAAATAAAACCCCAAGCCTTGTTTATATACTCCAAGCAAACTTGGTGAACAAGTTGGTTTTTCTTTCCTTGTTTTGTGTCCCTAGGCCGATCGGTTAAGGAGTCCCCAAAGGATTCGGAACCTTCCCAACTTTTGCAATTTGGTCCTTTTCCATAAACATTTAACGACCGTTAGTCCATTACATTAATTACTTAACGTCCGTTAGTTATTTCATTTAATAAATAAATAAATATAACATTTATATTTAATTATTAACTTTAAATTCTCATACGTAAAGTGTGCAATCCCATAGTCTCGAGTTCGATCCTAACACACGTCTATTAATTTATTGTCCATAAAACCAACAGCCCCACTGGACATATCTTAATAGAGTGATCACATTCGGTTAGCGTCTAGCAACACTTGATGCCTCTAGTACAACTCGAGCAAGGCTCTGGAAAACCTTTAATGATTTCTCATTATTATTATCCTTTTGTTTCTAATACCATGTTAAATAAAGATATGGAATTAAGTCATTCTTTATCCAACTATTCATTTCTCGTTATAAGAGATTGAGCAAGATTACCAAATCTTACGAACATATTCGGGGAGATCTTTGGGCGTGCCACGCAAACATCTTGTCAACCCTACGAGGCCCAAAGAAGATTAAACTCCAAATAAATTTGAAGGAACAAATTCTATCTTGACTACGAGAATAACCCATGAACTTTGCAACACTTCAGAAACAACCCTTATGACTACCGATTCATTATAGCGTTAAGTTGTTCCTGATGCACTACATTCATGACACTTATCCGGTATCTCAAGTCTAAGGATAACTATTCATAATTTACTTAACAACAATATCCATAAAGTAAAATATGTAGTTGGGATAAGTCCTATATTCAATTCATTGAATATCATCCGAAATTGGTATGCATTCTCATCAATATACTTTCAAGTATATTCTACCATATCTCTGATTTGTCTTAGTTTAATGATACTCCCATATCATTAATTGACAACGGACGATTTAGAATAAATAAATTTACTCACGGATTAAACATGCAAATATAGGATACAATATATTATAAAATCAAACATACCTAGTATTTGATTTATTATAACAATCGTTTAACATCCCTTATCCAAATACCAAATAGATCAATGCATGAAAAATTCCTGTTGATGAATTATGCCTCAAGTAATGACAATCATACTTTTATGACAAGGCATAAATCAACCAACTTGATCTATCGTAATTTTGAGAATACTTATTTCAAGAATTCAATTAATGAAGTCCTTGTATGTGTGCATTCAACAATCCACATAATAATTCATAAAGTGTGTGACATCCTCTATCACCAATTTATGACAATTAAACTTCCAAACATTTGTAAGTTTAAAGTATTTTTATTCTTTTAATGTATAATGCAACTGTGCTCTTAGTAGCACAACTAGTTCACATGGCCATTAACAAGGATGAAATCCTACCATGACTAGTATTGAGTGTCATCTCAATTAAACCAGCATCATTGTATACAAACAACAATGTGCTCATTAAAACTCCGTAAACTTTAATATCTTATTGTGTAATGTTTGATGTCTTCCAAACATTCAAGTTTGAAGCTGATGACAATTTGCACAACAATTGACATATTGTTCATCCATAGAATCTAGGAGCAATTCCAGGCTGAGGATGTAATTCTTTTAGAATATTCATTACACAAGTTATCTAATAACTTTTAGTTAGATATCAATGTTGTCAAATCATTTATCATTCAAGAATGATACAACAATTTGAATACACAACATGATGTACATGATGAATCTACAGGTCAACCTTAGAATTCATTCACGTTCTATCTTGTCAAAAGATATTTATCAATTTCCCAAATGATATATCATGTTTTATTTGAATCATTTATTTTACTGCACATGTTTATTAACAATAAACATATATTTCAAGGTTGTATGTTTTAATTCTTAAATCTTACAAGTGAAGTTTCATTCCAATCTAAGACTTAACATTTAGCTTACAAGGAATGTTGCTTACTATATGTTATACAACATATAAGATTTAAGAAACTTAACATAATACTCCCACTAGCTTTCAGAATACTTTAAATTTATCTTATTTTAATTATAAATCGAAAATGAGATTTAATAATTAAACATAAGAATAATTTCATAGATGCATGCATTTATCCATTCATGAATTATTTGCACTTCAGACACTTTCAAATATTATATGAATTCAAAAACCTTTCAATTACTTACCGTCCTCGCCGAGTAATTTCTCAAGAAAGAGTTTTGACATTCCATTGTCATATTTCATATTAATGAAAACAAGAATGACAATTATCATCTTTATATATTTAATGTGTCTAGGAAAGAATATTCAATCACAATTAATTGCTTAAGTATGATTAATAATCTTGTCATAAGACATGCATTAAATATGTGTACAATATTGTCCATATGATTTCTACATAGAAATTCAAACCACTAGGGTTTTTCATCTCTTTGAAGAAACTCATTTCCATTCTCCAGTCTAACTATTAAGATAAACCAATTTCCAAAATTGATTATCTTTATGGACAACATCTTTAACATTCATAGTATGAGTAATTTTACCCAATTCAATATTTTGTAATCCATCATAATGATTATCGGGTTTACAATAATCCCAGTAACTCATATTTCTCAAAGATATAAGTCAAATATCCGAGATATCCTTGCGGATCTATGAATGAAAATTCCATCATCATGAGGTCTATCATTTACATGACTAACCTCATCATGATATTTACTAGTGTGTTTTAGAAGATTATGTATCTTGTAATTTTATCTTTCAAGATAAAAAAAACTCCCACTTGCCTTTTGTAATATATAGACTATCTATATATACTTTAGCAATTTAGAGCAAAACTACATTGTTCTCTTTTAAGGACATTACCTGACTTAAGTTTGTTAATAACCTATTCATAAGTATTTTAACAAAATTCAGAATCTTCAATTTTAAAACTTAACGTGATTCATCACATTCCATAATGAGATGGTGTTTTATCAATCTTCTAGGTTGGAGTCATATTGAGTATATTCAATCCATACTCAATTTTATAACCTTGTTGCCTTTTAAGAAAGAAGTTATGGTTATCATGAATCAAACAAATCAAATAGAGTTTGATTCTCCTAACTGAACATACCATCAACTTGTGATATTCATTAGAATTTAATATTGTAAGACAATCTAACAATATATAAGATAAACATATTCCTTTTGGCTTACCTATTTACCAACTAAGTCAACTTAATGGTATAATAGACTTTCCAAGCCAATTACATGCTTTATAACACAAGTATCTTTTAACCAAGTCACTTCATATCCATGTTTCAACAAGAAACATAAACTGTTATAATCCCATTATACGTTATAAATCTTTGATCAACTCAATGACTTCTTGTATATGTCTTAATTAAAAAAAAAATATAACAAGTTAACGTCTTACTTTATTATAAGTCTTAAAAGACTTTATGTTTATGTCTTTACAATGAATCATAAACATGTTTAACTAAAGTAATTATGAACACAACTCTTGGTTTCAATAGTAATTTCAAGTTAATTTATTTACTTCACAATAATGTAGGACTACATTATTTTTCATTTATGTCTTTCCAAAATACATAAATAAACAAATTGAAGTAGTATTAGATTACTTCATTTATTTATGTCATTCTAATAATACATAAATATGAAATTTGAAGTAGTCTTATATATCATTTTGACACATGTTCTAAATACTTGTCTAATTTAGAAACTGCAAATATGTCCATGCAAGGTCTGACTTCACATAGAGATTTACTTTGTTGTTACAATCTCGTCAAGTTCTGACATGACGTAAATTGCAACACCAAGTGTTTCTTGAATTAGATATGTACAAGTTATATTAGAATGTTGATCTCTTACCTTGCAGTCAAGAGAATCCGTTAAATCATATACTTATATGTTGTACCTTGCACACAATATAGAGTTCTCCCACTTGTGCATTGAACAACATCATGTAGCAGATAAACAACACGACATATGTTTGTTTATGTGACTAATATGATTGTGTCATTGATATTAGCATAACTAGTAGATGTAGAACCACTTCATTGTCTAATAAGGAAACGTACATGACTATCCTTGAAAACATAAGTGTCTACAAGTAGAAAGTAATTATCTTAAGACATTCTAGAGATAATCTGGGTTACTACCAAGATGACAAAGCTTGAACTCCCATCGAATAAGAGATCATTACATTAATTCCTTATTCAAGAATAAGAACACAACACTCCCAATCGGATTTGACAACATTGTAAGTGTTTCATTAGCGGTGAAAGAAAATAGTGTACTATTTACTTCCTACACCTTTGAGAAAGTCCATACATAACAATTACTTATGTACTTAAAGAATGTATTTTACTATGTAGATAATGAATTATTCATCAATGCTATTAACTTGAAATAATTGGGCATGCAATTTCTTTCTTAATAGTTCTACTATTCCAACAATTGTAAGTAGTACTTTTAAATGGTCAAACACAACAACTACATAAAATATGCTAGTTTGTCTTTTATCAATTATGCGAGAATTAGTCTAGCTTCTAATTTAATAACTCGAACATATGCAATTTTCTTAACTATTAAAATTTGCTTACGAGTTATGTATTTAGAATTTAGACAATTCTATATGTCCTATTATACCTTTCTTCATTCATGAAAAGGAATATGATTGAATCTCACTCTTTCTTATGAAAAGAGGACTAAGTATATTCTTTAGTAAAGTTGACTCTACCAAAACCCTTACGGTGTAGATCAATTCAACAATATAGGAATAACCTTCGTTTACGGTTTAATGTTGCATTAATACATTTAAAGAATTAGCAAAATTCAATTTTAGTATTTTCGATAATTAAACTTTTCAAGAAAATAAAATACCCAAGGTAATATTCATATAACCATAGAATTTTCTCAAAACTAGGATCCAAATTATCATAGGTTCATTACATCGCTTGATCCGCTAGCAACAAACGATATAATAAGGTAATCAGCCGAACATTAATTGGCAAACAATTTCCAACTCCCAGATCATTATGGGATTTATATTTTCCAACGCTATTGCAAATATAAACATGTTTCATCCCATCTTATGCCATTGAGTCCAGTCTCACTTCCTACTCAACTTAAGTGTCTAACTTAAAGAGCGCAAATATGTCCATGTAAGGTCCGACTTTACATAGAGATTTACCTTTCCATCACAATCTCGCCAAGTACTGTCATGACGTAAATTGCAACTTCAAGTGTTCCTTTTAATTAGATGGCATATTCTTAATTTAAAAGGGTACAAGTTTTGATTTTATGTGGTTAAATCAAATATGTACAAAGATGTCATGCATTCATCTTGTAGCATAAATTTAATAAAAAAAACTTTTTATTACCAATTCATAAAGATCAAATTATCAAAGTTTTGATTGAGGTATTGGGTTCACCAATCAAGGAATTTAGTGTTAATTATCATCCATTATACCGTACTTTTGCATAAGTGTAAACACTTAGTGTTTCGGATAATTACCACCGAGTGGCGTATGGAATTAAAACTAATTCGCCCTTAAGATGAGCTTGTACATTTTATGGCTTACTAAGTAGCTCCACTCGAACTTCTGAGAGGCGGAGGACCGAGTGGTGAAGCATAACCTAAGACATCCTTTCGGTGTGATCACATGACTTCTTTAATAACCCTTTATAGTTCATTCTAATGGGTGAGCTGTTCGGTCATTGTACAAAAGTCACCAATCAATTAAACTATTGAAAACTTAACTCTTCCAAAACAAATCAAATTTCGCCATTGTTTAGTCCGTATTATTTTCTATTCAAAATTACCCTTTGCTTAAAACCGCCTAACATAATAAACAAACAAGTAACAAATAAAAATAAACTACTAAAAACAATGCGCATAATAAACAATTTATACGTGTAAACAAGTAGCCACATGCAACTTATTCGATAAAACCCTATTAATAATCAATATCTAGGTTAAATTAATGTATATATTAATTTAGGGTTTTCACCCAACAATAGAAAGTGAACCACATACATCGATGAATCGATTATGTAAACCCTTAATTAAATTATACCAAATTGCACATAATTGATTCATTAATATATTATAATTGAGTCTTCCCAATTCAAGATTTATCGTAAATAAATATGTCATAAAAATTAAACAATATCAAAGCAACTTATCCATGACTAACATGCATGTATAATCATGGATACATCATAACAATTATACAAATAGTCACAAGATCGCATATTAAAAAAAAAAAAAAAAAAAAAAACAAACAATTCCATGACACATAACAAATTATTCATGAATTAATCACGTAACTAATATATATTAATTCTAGGTTTTAATAAGGTTAGCAAACAATTTTCAAAACCCTAAAAATTTATGTATGTGTCGAATTAAAAATTAGGCACGCCCAATTAACAAAAAAAATCGACCAAACAAAATTAAACATAAACCCTAGATTAACATATCAAACAACATACAATTATTTGTTTTATTACGCGTTTATGTAATTAATTACTCATTAAAAACCAATGACTCGTGATGCCACTGTTGGAATTATATAACATGACAATCATAAATATAAACAATAAACATCAAAGTAAGTGCGGAAGCGTAAAGGATGTATTAACGAATAATTAATTAACATAAAAGAATATGCGTACCTTTTCTTGATTCTAGCCGAACAAGAATCAAATCCACAAACTAGCAATTAGGATGAACCCTAATTAGGGTTTATAGGATTATGTGAATTACCCTCACTGCTTTGTAATTCAATCCAAGATAATAACAAAAGTATGTTATTACTATGTTCTTGTACACACGTACTAAACCGAATTAAAGTAATGCTAGTTTTATAAAACAAATAACTTTGTTTGTGGAAAGAGTGTGTCGACACCTTAGGGGTGTTCGACCGGTTTTGAGGACAAAAAACACACACAAAACAATTTTAGGGTTTAGCTTATGAAGACAAGAGATGGAAAAATAAAACCCAAGCCTTGTTTATATACTCCAAGCAAACTTGGTGAACAAGTTGGTTTTTCTTTCCTTGTTTTGTGTCCCTAGGCCGATCGGTTAAGGAGTCCCCAAAGGGATTCCGGAACCTTCCCAACTTTTGCAATTTGGTCCTTTTCCATAAACATTTAACGACCGTTAGTCCATTACATTAATTACTTAACGTCCGTTAGTTATTTCATTTAATAAATAAATAAATATAACATTTATATTTAATTATTAACTTTAAATTCTCATACGTAAAGTGTGCAATCCCATAGTCTCGAGTTCGATCCTAACACACGTCTATTAATTTATTGTCCATAAAACCAACATTTTTAAAATTGCAGGTTAACATTGAATGTGGCCACTTCATTTATGTTACTTTGTAACATTGATCAAACTACCAGTTTGTGCAAATGGAACCCTACATTTATGGGTTTGAAGTCTCAGCATGCGTGTTTTTTAGGCCGACGCATAACTGAACCACATATAGGTACTGCAACTATAATTCCATGAGTAGTCCTTTAGACAAAAGGCTACCCTAGAAGATTAACAAAAGACCATGTCATGTGTGTTTTGCATTGACTATCCACAAGAGTCAAAGGCAATATTTATCAAACCTGGATATTTTTATGCCTAAACTTGTATTCACACATGAACAAATTGATGTTGCGTTTCATATGTTAAAAGTCGCAAATGATAGAAGGTGTTGATCTGACGATGAATATTGTAAAGTATCAAACACTACAAGTTGTTTATCATGGGTGCTTTAAAAATATAATATTCTAAGGATTTACTAAATGTTGTTTGCCCAATTTGGTTATTCTTGAATTATATGGATGTCAATTCCTTTAGATGGTTGTTGCTTAATTTGAAAAGCGCATGATAAGTTCATAAGGAAAAAAAATATGGGCTTATGATGTTTCAAAAGTTACACGACTTCATAATCCTACATAATTAGGTCAGGCAACACCCCCAAATGTCTTATGGTTTTATTTCAACTGGGTAATTTATACGGGTGTTGTACTTTTCAAGTTATCTCTATTATAAATTTTTGATTGACACCCGCGAGACCCGCGGGTCTATAGTCTAGTAATGTATAAACACGTTGAGTGTTTGCCTAGTTGTGATTGATCCTATGTATACATGAATGGATTTTTATGTTTAATATATAATTTAGTTAGAAGTTTAATTTTTTTATTGCAAGATCATTAAGTTTGTAAGTTTACTTGTATTGGTTGATTGTAAAGCATGAATATTGAATTGACCATAGGAGATATTTAATACTTGTAGAACACTTGCATGACAATTGCAAGTTAATTAGATCGAGAACAGTAAAGTTATAAGTTAGAGTTTAACCGATGGTGAATGACCCTTTCAAATGAGGTTGAGTGAATTCTATGACTACT
Source organism: Chrysanthemum lavandulifolium (assembly GCA_022545495.1). Taxonomy (NCBI): domain Eukaryota; kingdom Viridiplantae; phylum Streptophyta; class Magnoliopsida; order Asterales; family Asteraceae; genus Chrysanthemum; species Chrysanthemum lavandulifolium. Next base: position 77,141,439 of record CM040238.1, read on the forward strand.
AGGTTCACAAAATAAATCTTATTGGTTGGTTGATGAGCTTAATGTGTGTATATTGGATTAGGGCTTAGCACGGTTCAAAAACTATATCGGACTGACAAAAACCATATCGGATCAAAAGCCGATGTGGTCCAAAACATCTAACTGAGGATCGGACCAAAATGTGTTCGGTCCAGTATGGTTCAACAAAACATATTCATGGATTTTGCATAAAACCAAACCTTTAACACCTCGTAATTTAAGTTTTTGTTTCAAAATTTAAATAACGCACATGAGACTTCAGAAAATTATTATAGTTAGTAGTTAACAGAAAACAGACCAGGAATGCAAATATTTAACAAAAAAAGGGCCTCTCGTGCAATATACTTAACGGTATGGACTAACGGTGCAAAACAAATGTTAAACTGCATTATTACTACTTTATCCATATGGCTTATAAGGCTTACATTTCTAGAAGTTAGCCTACAGAAGGGCACGTGTATATATGACGTGTATAACATAAGAGTTTAAGAGGGAAAAATTCATTAGCCATTCTATTAGCAAGAACGATACACGATGGTTTCAAGAGCTTGAGGATATTGGTGTTAATCTTAGAGGATTCAAATATCCGTGCTCGTGTTTAATGTCCAACTCAAGGTTAGTTTATATATTGTTTAGTTTTTAAGATTTCTAGTTTAGATATGAAATTGGGGTTTTTTTGAAGAATTAACCCATATACTGAATTAGAACTTATCATGATGTTATTATAATTTATGGATAATGAAATTGTGCTTAGAAATTGAATAGATGAATTTTGATAGAAATTATGTTATGGTGTTTGATAGAAATCATGACATAGTATGTTAGTAACTAGTTATTGTGGCAAATAGAGTGTTTGGCGCAAGGTTGATTTTAAAACATAATGCTAGCTTAGGGTCAAGTCTATATGATAAAGTGTTTCCTAACCATGTTAGAATGAGCATATAATGTTTAGGTGCTCGTGGGGAGCAAGGGTATCCTCAAGCTTAAACATAAGGTGAGTTAGGGAATTAGTAGCAAGTTTAGTAGCATTTTTATGTATAGTTTGGATATGAATATGTTTAGCAACATGTTTACTAGTGATTAATAGTTAGTGATAATGTAGACGAATTATTGTTGATGTTGTGAGTGTTTAGAAAATGCACCACTAGTCAAGTTACGGGAGCCTAAGAGCTTGCAAATAGATGAGATTATTTTGTTTGATCTATCAGGTTAAATTGGTAAAAAGAAAAAGTAATTTTAAACAATAAGTGTTTCAGGTCTGTCCATCCCGACCCCATATCAAAAATATTACCCGCTATCACCCCGTCATTTTTCCACCTCCAGGAAGTTCCAAAATAGATTGCATGCTAAATTACCTGGTCTAAAGTATGGTGTGCAAAATCTGTTGTGCACAACACCAGCCACAAAAGAACCCAGTCGAGACTAAGGCCCAACTTATCGCTGCACTGAAAGGTCAAAATATAATATAAGAAACCAAACCATTTATATTATTGTTGGGCTCTTGTTATTGTTAACTTTATTTTCTGTTACCTGTTTCTTACATGTTAATGATGTCAATCAAAACGACAAGTTTATGTTAAACACACACCTAACATACGGGGGTGTTTGGAATTGCTTATTAGCATGTACCTCTTGTCTCCTTATGACTTTTTACAATAAGCAAGTTCACACCTTTTACTATTAGCATCTTATTTCATTTGCTTATAATGATATACACACTTTAGATAAGCAATCATAAAGCCTCTATAAAAAGCTTAATAGACATATTAATACGCAATAAGCGGTTTTTCATTAGAGATCCTAAACACCCGAATTTTCTTTCATTATTTCTAACCTAGTCCATGACATTGAATCAAACAATTAATTACAAACCAAAATTAAGATTCATAAATAATAATTGACTAATTGTATATAAAGAACATCAAAAAATAAAGATGTAATAATCTTAATGGCTTCTAATGAGCAAGTCTTTCATAAATACTTTTTTTCGATATCAAATATCCATCTCATTCTCCACAACATACTCCTCAACCACCTTCCCTAACTCCAAATTCCCAATATCCCCACACGCCCCTAAGAACACTCACAACCGTCATCTCATCCGGCTCAAACCCGTCCATTTTCATTTCCTCGAGACAACTCCAATACACCTTCATAAACTCCATCTTGACATACCCGAAATCATCGAATTACACGACACCAAATCCCTCTCAGCAATTTTATCAAACACCATACGCTCACACCCCAAATCTCCACATATCTAACGAATGGCTAACATACACATCCACCATCAACCCATATTAAAGCACATTACAATGGCCCAATCGGACAAAACCAAACAATAAAAACATATAAAGATTCAATATTTAACTACTATTTGATAGCGAACACATCTAAATCATCAATCAAAGTACAAAAACATAAACCCACATCTCAATTACCAAAAAATAAAAAATAAATAAAAAAATAAAATAAAATCCTAAATCATGGCGAAGTGATAATTGACATGGGAGATGATCGCGAAGAAATTGCACTTTTTGCTTATGAACCCAACTCATATAACATGACTTATATTTGTATTAAGGGGGGCTCAATTTTTATTTTTATTTTTTTTTCGGTAGTAACATACAATTCCTTGTTTTAGAAGTTGGATGGAAGCTTGAAACGTTGGACGTACGGGCTCACCGATATTTTTCGGTAGTAACATACAATTACTTGACTAGTTAAGACAACGAGCGAGTGGGCAAACGTTGGCGTAAATGGTATTGAAGATGGGAGTTAAAGAAGATAAAAGCTGTTGTTTATTAGATACGGACCATGGGCGAGGGTTGGATTGAAGCCTCCATCAAACTTAAAATAGGACAAAAAAAAACTTATTACTTCTACAACGACGGATTTATAATTTTTGATCAAAGATAGCACAAAAAAATGTGTGGCTTTCTTTTTTACACAAGGAACAACCTAATTAGTCTCAAAATCAAGAAATCTCATGTAAATTTTAAAGGTTATAAAGAATAGAAATTATAAAGGAATTTTTTAATAGAATACAAAGACTTCTCAACTTATTTAGTTACCCTTTTACAAATTGAACTTATAACTTTCAAAAGTTAAATAGTACAATACATATTTTATGTTTAAACATAAAATAAGTCAAAATAAACTAAAATTCTTTAACTGATATTAGAAGAAAATAGGTAAAAAGAACAAAAGAATATCACTCATGTTATTTCAAAATGTGTCACTCACTTTTTAACAACCCAACATCCCAACCCCACGTGACTAAAGCTACTATTATACTTTACCCTTTTTTATATTACTAATAAAATATACACTTCTTCATCTTCCCCAAATTCAACCATCTTCATTTTAACATTTCTCAACTTCTATGCTTCAAAAACCTTCTTAATTCTTAGCATCCGATCCAAATTCTTTTTAAAACTGATCTTAAATTTCAGACCATAGAAGTTAGGGGGGGCAGATTCTAAAAAAACCTCAAAAACCTTAGGTGGCTCCATCACTGTCAACACTACAAGGTGGACTAGTTGAGCCAGTTGGGGGTGGCCGAGCACCCTCTAGCCCCCCTACTGGCTCCGTCCTTGATTGGGATTAGGGGAAAAAAATATCCATGCTTTGTGAGCTCCTACATGGAATCACTACTTTTTAACATAGACAACAATTGCTATTTTCTACTATCAATTGATATTTTAATTCTATGCTTTGTGCATTTTATATCAATTGCTCTAAAACGTAACATACTATTATTTTTTACCAATTGATGTAAGGCAATTATGCTACATGGAAAAAGATCAGTAGACAATATCAACTAAACTATGAAGACTAACCCAACAGAAATTTCGATGCACGAGCCTCGAACAAAGCCACCACATCATCACTTTCTTCCACAACCGCCTAACGGCTCCCATCCTAGGAATAGTGTTATGTACCAAACACAAATAAGTGTTTTGTTAATAGTTCTTACTTTCAAGTTCATAGTGATGATTCAATATTACATTCTACATACGCAAAAAATTAAAATCATACCTTTAGGCCACTAAAAGAGTTTTTGTTATTCCATAAACAATTTATCTTCGGAATTACTGCAAAGAATACTAATTTTAAACATACTTTCTTTAAAAAAAAATTCAATCGCCCAATTTTAGAGTTAGGGTTCGAATTATGATATTGGGTTGGAACTGTGGATAGGACTGTTATGTGGTTTTGTTTTTGTCAAGCTTTAGATTTAACCCTATGGTTTTATAAATCAACCCCATGTTTTTAAAGTTTTATTTTTATATTTTGACACATATACTTTTGAACTCAAATTTTCTAGGAAAACAATTTATAAACACTATTGCCAAATAAAGAAGTATTTTGGTTTTTAATTAATATAAATAAACAATAATTAAAAATATAACCAAATATGGTATGGTTTGATTTTTTTAAATGAAAAATTCCATTAAAGGTTTTGTTTTATTATATAAAGATTAGGAGTAGCAGTGACGGAACTAGGGGTGTCGATTTTTGTTACGTAGTGTTAGTTTTGTTAAAAACTTCAATTTTTCTTAAATGCACTGGTCCTTAAAATTTGTGTTTGCGTATTATTTAGTTTATTCTAAGTGCACTTAATCGTCTTGTGTCCTACTCCGGTTCCGTCCCCGAGTAAGTAAAAAGTATTTGTGACACAAATTTTAGGATGATAAACAAGTGAGGTTTTTTCAATTCGAGTTATCGAAGGAGTTGATCGTTTGGTTTAGATGTATGCCCGCATGACCGGTGTATCCACGTGACTGTAAATGGCCATTCTTGACGTAACTACAAATATGTATATAGTGAGGTTTAAATTATTAACTTCTTTGTAAAAAGATCAAGTGCTTTACCACCATAACATCTTGTGGTACTTAACAAATTTACTGCTAGATGCATTTGAAAATAGTCAGCATTTTTTAATATTTTACATAACATAGAAAGAAAAATCAGTAATTTTGACAAATATTTTACTTAACTTAAAAAAAGAATCAAATGGTTCGTGTAAATCTCAAAAGTCACATTTGATGACCCTGTATGAAGTACTAATGTGTTTTCCCTTGTTCTAAGTGATATAATTATCAAACGTGTCTTATTCATTATGTTATAATTTTAGATTTAAGATTTAAAATTTATTGTATATTTTAACTAGTTTAAGACCAAGTATAATACGGGTTGTCTTAATATATAATTTTATTATAAATTAAAAAAATGGATGTTAAATAGTTACTACGGGCTACAAAACCCGTGCGTTATCGATTGGGTAAGGTTGAATGTATATGCGTTTTTACGTAATATTGTATGCAAGTAGTTGCACGTAATGTATTGCAATTGATGTTATCATAAGTTTTGTATTTTAAGTAGTCTATTTAATATTTTAATAGCGATGCACAAGAACTGTATCCAAGTTTTGATTGCCTAATGTTTGAGTAAAATGCTGACTTGTTATCGTCATGGGCTTTGCCGTAGTAATTTTGATTACGCAATAGGTCGGAGGTAAATTCTTGTTGCGTAATGTTGTTGTAACCTTGTCGGGTAATGTTTACTTGTGTTTCGTTATGCAAATTTGCATGGCTCGCAAATGTGACAACTCGTAATTTCAGGACATTTCATATAGACTAGATTTAGTCTACATAACATTAGCAACATGATCATCATATCATTTCATGCATGGATTCGCATTTTTCATTAAACGTTTATTTTCTTATTAAATAAACGCTATCGCTTAAACATTATTTTGAAACATTGGTCCGACACTTACAAAATTTCTCTAATATATTTTTATACTCATTTTAAGACTATAAAAATTATATTATTACCCCGATGTTTTCAATTTATTTTGTATATAAATTGTTATGTATAAATATTTACGACGGTTTTTGTAAATTCAACTCGATAAATATTTACTTCACTCAATTCTTGTAAGAAATGTATTTTTATAATTCTTATGACTTTGATATATTTTATTTTGTTCCGTTAAAATCGATTTCTAGCTAACGCTACACTTAATAATTATTTATATGTACCAAATACTCAATATACATAACATTTTAATACATTTAACTACAAAAAATGCACAACTACTTCCCTTTTACACCTTGCCGTCCCCCTAGTCCCCATAAGTCTTCAAATTGGTTTTGCCACTTAAATTACACCTATCCATTTTTATGTTTAGATATTTACATATGCAAGATATTATCATTCTTTTACACATACAAGCACACATCATAAGGTGTAAAGTGAAAGTAAACACTCCCAAAATCCTCTCCTTATTCAGCCAACTCAAGAACACCAAGAGGAAACCAAGTATTTTTCATGATCAAGTGTTTATCAAGCTCAATTAGTGATCTATTTCAAGGTTTTGAAATAAAAACCTATAGATTAAATAAGGTTTTCATCACTTTCTTTCTCATAATCATTCAAGTAAGCATTTCATGGTCTCCATAACTCTTTCATATTCATATTTATGTTATTTCATCATTTTTGCAAGAAAACATGCATGTTACATATGAATTTATACCACTTTTGTTGTTTTTATTACTTATTATGTAATATAATTATCCTATAATGAATCCCTTAAAACATATTACTTTTGGTGATGTCTAGGAACCCATGACACCCTAAGAAGGTGTATGGTAGGATTATAATAGCTTCGGAGTTGTTTTGAATTGGTTAGAATAGGTTTGGCGCGAGAAAAATTCATTTCGACAAGTTTTCTAAAGGGTCTGTCCATATTTTTGAAATCTGGAAATCTCGACAGTAAATAAAAATTTTTGGCCTAGATATTTGGAAAATATACTTTAAAAGAAACGTGGTCGCTTGAATGGATTAAAAGCAGAGCTATAACGAAGAAGTTATGAATTTTCAAGTTTGACGAAAAACTAATTGTTTCGAAAATTCAGCATGCTGTCTCGACTTTTACGAGTCAAAATGAGTCTTAAGCGTTATAAAATGTGTCGACTTATCAAAAATATATTAGTATACTTTGATACGAAGCTAAGGACATATAAAACGAGAAAGCGGACTTGTAACGATTAAATTACACGCGATTTAACAAAGTTGCCGTAACTTTATTATATAAGAAAACTAATATATTCCTATTAGACAAATATTACGCCAACGAAGGACCATGTTGAGGTCGTTTTAACATCAATGGAGTACTTTTTATAACGTGATGTCTTCTAGTAAAAGTAAGTTCGCCAAGCATATTTTCCAAAATGTCCAACCGTTCGTCAAGCGGAGTTGTAACGAGTAAAATACGGTCACTTAAACTTTGCCGAAAACCACCCTTAAACAATATTTTGGATACAAGTACCCTACTTTACCTATGTTTTTCTCCATGATCGAGACCTCCATGATAAAAACTTAAAAGCTAAAACTTTGAGATAATGCTACAAGCTTTCCTAAACCGTTGAGTTTGTTTCCTAACACTCGATGTGCACCATTTTACGACTAGCTTTTCAAGGCCATTTAGTCACTCTCATGACTTGTCAAATTATATTGTTTTACTGACGAAAAGTTATAATTTCATAATAAATCATTAAACGACAATCGTAGGATATTGATTCAACGATATACTTGTAAAGTATTTTATAACATGACGAGATGTCATAAACATATATTTCGATGATAAATTCTATTTTCAAAATGTACAAGTGGTATAGATTACATGTGGATTTGCATGCACGACATTGTTTCATGACTTATATTAGATCATATCATTCATCATAGGTCGCGGTTAGAGAGTTGCGTCTCATTTCTGTGCATCCACTTTGTCATCATAACTATTGCACCAGGTGAGTTTTCATAGCCCCACTTTCAATTGTTTTGTACTATTTTGGGGGAGATACATGCTCAACTATTTTCATTTATTTTCATAAGTACTATAAACATTTAAGGATTACTGTGAGTTTCATAGCCCCACTTTCTATTAATTGTTTACAAACTTTTGGGGGAGATACATGCTCAACTACTTTCATTTACTTTTATAAGCACTCTAAACTTTTACTGATTACCGTGAGTTCATACCCCGCTTTTACTCGTTTAAATTCTTATAAACTATTTGGGGCAAGATACATGCTTATTTATCAAAACATTTAAACTCTTTTGCCAAACAACATTACTTATACTTTAGACTTGGTGCGTGAAGTGACTAGACTTAAACAAACATCCCAATATTTATATGTTGGAAGGCCATTTATTTGGATACGACCCAACGTGAGTCGTTGGAGAACATCCCAATATTTATATGTTGGAAGGCCATTTATTTGGATACACCAACGTGAGTCGTTGGAGGAACATCCCAACATCTATATGTTGGAAGGCCATTTTATGGATACAACCCAACGTGAGTCGTTGGAGGAACATCCCAACACGAGTTGTTGGAAAACCCTGTGGTGACATTTATACTTTTAACTACCTTGATGCGCATAATCATGATTGTCATTCTATTTTGGGCAATGGGTTGTGAACACACAGTTGCAAGTTTTGTATGGGCGGAACTTGAACCGAGTAGATTTACAATGCCTTTCTTGCATGAACATTCTTTAAAGGCTTTACATTTCAACACAAACTCTATGAACTCACTCAACCTTTGTGTTGACACTTTTAGCATGTTTTATCTCGGTATCTAAGGCATTCACTTCATGGCATGCATATGGACATATCATAGAGTCGCGGTGACGACGCGTCTCACTGGGTTTTATGAACTTTAAAACATCGTTTGGCTTGTATCAAATTTATTTCCGTACATATTGATTTAATTTGGGACCTACACTTTGTAAACTCGATTATTTTACTAAATCAAACGATGTATTTTCCAAACGACACTTTAGGTCGTTCGATATAATCATAACTTTGATGCTATGACAGTCCTCCCCAAGGTATTCCATTCCGCTGCAAAACACGTAATTTGGGGGTGTGACAGCAAATTAATAACCACGGCATTCATTGTTTGCCAAAGTTGTTTTTATCCAACTGAATGTGAGCTTGCATATGATGTTCTCACATATTTTTGTACCATGTTGTTATGTAAGTGAGAAAATTAACACAACTTTTTGTACCACGGCATATTATTGAACAAAACTCATTAATTAATTTAGGTTCCTATTATTTTAGATAGTTAATTAACCTTATAAGAGTACATGTGAAGAGGTTTGTGTTAATATGTTATATTTAAAAGATACTTTTCATATGTAATACTTTAATATTAGTATGTTACATAAATAATGTTTGGCCTATTTATTTGGCGCTTGTTTCATAATAAGTTATAGAACCATTTGGTTTTTTATATATTTTATTTTCAATGGCAAATCTCGAGTTGATAGTGAATTTATCGAATGTTGCTGGTTCTTCAAAATTGCATAATTGCATGCGTTTGTGGTTTGTGCAACAGGCAAGTGAAGATGATGCATTATCCAAAATGTTATTTGGTTGTTGCCAACATTTGAGGCGGGTAATAGCGAAGAACCATACCATGATGGCAAACATGGAAGCTTATGGTGCTAACGGGGTTGCTTTGGAGTCACTTGAAGCTTTAAAAAAACCCAAGAGAGGCATCGGTTATTGCTTGCAGAGTTAAACAATTTGTTAGATGAAGCGAAAGTGGGTGCCCGTGAGGAAAAAGCTAATGCTATTAAGATGAATGAGTTTAAGTAGTTATTTGAATTTAGGTACTTTTGTTGGTTCTAATAATTTGAATGTTTTGTTTGTTTTTGGGTTGATGATATGTAAAAGAAATATATATTTATTTCAGGGCAAATGATAAACTTGCTGTATTTAAATTAGTTTATTTTTATTTAAAGTTTCAATTAACACAAACCGGAATTGTTAGAATATAAATATAAAGATAATCTATAAGTTATTATTATTATTATTTTAAAAGATTAGGATGTTAATGGTAATGCATTGTGTATATAGGGGCTGGTTTAGATCCAATGAAAAAATGAAGGATCTCCAGGGATTTGGACTTGTCGAGGCTTGAAGGGTCCATTCCTAATGGATTGAATCATGAGTTTTCCATTAGGTTTGGTCTTGATGTAACGAAGCATACGACTTGTCCATTGAAGATAACCACCTTTTTCCAACATAGGAGGACGGTTTTCGGCACCGGCATCATGAATGTCTTGTTGAGTTGCCATTGATGAAGATATGTTATGATAAAGTTGATGTAGGATCGATTAAACGATAAAGGAGTTGTGTTTAAAAAGATATTGCCGTTTGAAGTTTTTCTGAAGGTCGTACTCGTGAACTTGGTTCTTAGGCGTAAAAATTTTTCTCCCAAAATTTGAAATTCACTATAAAATCAATTGTAAGGTCGTATGAAAATTTGAGTTATGACAATTTTGATGCCAAATTTGACCGAAAAATTTGAATTTGGGTCCAAAATTTGAATTTTGACCAAAATTTTCAAGTTATACCAAAATTTGAATTTCGCGTAAAAATTGAAATTATATGTAGTTCCAACTTCTTTAAATTTTACTCAAGTTTTCCCGCCAAAAAACTCTTCCTTTTTTTTTTGAAAATGAAGAGCTTAGGCGTAGACACACGAAGTTACGAGTAGACGATGCTTAGGCGTAGAGATTGTGCTTAGGCGTAGAGATTGTGCTTAGGCGTAGAGATAACTTACGCGTAATACCCAAGTTACGCGTAACAATAGAGTTATGCGTAGACTAAAAACTTAAACGTAGAATCCTTATGCGTAGGATTTACTTATGCGTAAGACAAGCTTAGGCGTAAGAAAATACTTATGTGTAAGAAATTATACGCGTAAGATTTAGCTTATGCGTAAATCTAGGGTTTTGCCCAAAAATCCTTTACACTATCACAGTGTAAGAGATATCCAAAAGTCGAAGTGTTCCACAAACTTATCCAAGTGAGGGAAGCACTGAGTAACCGTTATAGCTCGAAGAAACTGCACAAAACTCTTAAGCGTAGAACCTTATGCGTAGGAAAAGGGTTTTGACTTTTCTTACGCGTAAGAATAGGGTTTTGACCTACGCGTAAAAAATTTCCTGTGATTCAAACGATTTTTGATGCACAAACAGCCTTAAAAACACTCAAATAACACAAAAGATATTACCTGAATTACCCAAAGTGCCTTTTATGCTTATGCGTAGAAATGAACTACCCAATTCGTACGAGTTTAAAACTGAAGAAAAACACGTAAAGCTTCGAACTTTTTGCAAAAAACTGAAACTTTAGCACCAAATAAACCTTAAACCACAAGAATCTTGAATTTTTAAGTGCAAAAATTAAAGTTTTATGCGTGTCAAAGATGTATAACGAGAGCTTTATGCGTACAGTACCAAACTTCAAAACAAACACAAACACTCCTAAACCATTGTTAGCCGATTGATATCAATTGTAGGACCTTAAATCTATCAACCTTATCACAAACCCAACACGTTACGCGTATAACACGTTCAGCACAAACACAAACCTATGCGTAAATAAAGAAGGGAAGATTAAGATGATGGTGACTTGAATATATGAAGCCGTGTATGTGAGGAGAAAGATGAAAACAATAAGTTGTATATTCCAAAGAAAACACACACACACTCAAGCACACCCCTCAAATGAGACTTTGAGGGGTATATATAGTTCCTTACAATAATACCCTAATGGGCTTGGCAAGGGCCACGAATTGGACTTGGATTGGGCTTGGGATACATAAGCTTATAATAGATGAAGATAAAAATTAAAAGCATTTCGATTTAGAGTGCAAAACTTGATCTGAATAAACTATCACCATTTACCCTTGACGGCCTAAAGACATAATCACCATTTACCATTTAGAGTGCAAATCTTGATCCGCATATCATCATGTTAACCACCGCGGGCCTCAAAACATAATCACCATTTACTGAACTCTTAGACGGTTGCTAAAAAGATTAAAGAGAAAAAGTTCAAGCAGCTGAATTTGCCGCAAAATGATTATAATCTAAAACAAGACCCTCATTTATATATGAAGAAAGATAGTTGGATTTTTATTGTCAAAACTTAATCCTTGGAGATTATAATACGCAGTAAAAATAGTTCACTATGACTATTATTTACATGGCCCTTATATTGCACTTTCCGATAACCTTTTTGCTCACTGATATTGCTTTCCAGGATAAGATGAGATTGCCTTGACTAATTTGTTATCCATAACTATTCTTACCCGTCTACTTGATACCCGAATAATGCAAAGTAGTTATACTTCATTTGTTTCTCACTGTAAAATGAATACACGAATGCAAAAAAGTCATAATTTGTGATTAAGAACTATCCATTCAAACTGCAATATGGAAGAGTATCCCAATAGGAATAGTCATTTTTGTTCAATATGGAAGAGTATACAATCTTTTGTTTTGCTATCGAAAATATAATTAACAAGTCACAATTCGTATGCTAAATTGCTATTCACAAAGATTTGGAATTCATCTCATTACCAAATAGTTTAACTCTAGAAAGATTCTTATGAATTGAGATACAATGAGTTAAATGCGATCAAAAATATCTTTAGGATTCTAATCTCGGAACACACATGCGAAGGATGACCAATTACGCTTTCTTTCGTTAAATTACCAATTGTTTATTTATCGCAAGATGTCGTGGGTCAATTGATTTTATGGGTTGAACAATTCACAATAATCGGTTTATTTCTCATGTTCGATAAGCAAAATCGGTTTTTGAGGATTGATGAGTCTAAAACACACATCATTTTATATCTAAAATATGCTAAATCCGACTAATAACCATTAAATATGTCAAATTATATTGCAAATATGTTGGATATGTGTTATTATGTCTTGCAGGTACAAGGGTTTGAAAACAAAGCAAAAACGGTGATTTTCGGATGAGGTTCGATGATTTTTTCAAGTTTTCAAAGTTCAAAAGAAGTCATGAAGATTAACCGAGCACACCATTGGAAAGATCACGAAGAATCGAGTCAAATGGTTATTTTATTTGGAGCCTCGAGGAAGAGAAGAAAATATTGAAAGATTAAACGGAGCTCGAACGAAGATTATTTTAAAGATAATAGCTAAAATTTGGATCAATTAAAAGAGCATTAAAAAGAATTAAATGCAAAATACTTGACACAAAAGATCTCTTGGTCTAGTGGTTGGGTACATGTTTATCAAGCAAGAGGTCTTGGGTTCTAGGCTCACTATTGTCATATTAGATATTTTTTTGTTTGATGCAACCTGCGGCCCAATCATTCCACGCAGCCCAGACGAGGCCCAGCAGTCCGGTCCATTCGCTGCAAGCAAGCTATAGCAGCAGCCCAATGAGAAAGTTTACATTGAATGATTGAAATGAAGAATTAATGCAATATTTCAGCAAGAATCTGATTTTATTGGGAGCGTGTCTCTCAAATAACTCAATCTCCTAAATTAATTCCAAAATGCGACCGCTGCAATATCACTCGCATCACATGCAAGCAATTGTTTCCACCAACAGATCACTGCCACATGGCCATCTTATCACAAGAGAGGGAATACTATGATTGAAGGGGTACTACTAAACTCACCAAGATTTTCTTTAGTCAAAAAGTCAATGTGTTGGAGTTCGTATAAATGTGATTAGTGGCTACTGATAATTCTTTTGATCCTATTTTCCAACAAAATCATTAATTAAGTATGACCCTTTATCAAATTTACATAAGAGGGCCATTAAATGTGATTAATTCAAATCCATCAGAAAACATCTCACGTAACAAAATACGTTTATGTACATGTACAATAATAAGTAACTTTAAGGTTTAAAAAAAATACATATTACAAAATATATACTTAACTTTATGTATGATTTCTTGTTGCTAAAAAAAACTTTATGTATTATTTCATGCTAGCATCTACACGACGATCTTGTGGCAGTCTTAATGATTAAATTTAATTTATGTAAATACAACTAATTAAAAAAAAATTATGCAAATATAACTAATTAAAAGTGAAAATACATCTGGATGGGAAGAGACATATGTTAGTCGCCAAAATGTGTTTCGTGAATATTATTATCGTATTTCCGAAACTTTTGGCCTAACAAGATAAATATTTAATATTCTTTATATCGTATTTCTAATTATGTGTTTTTAATGAAAATTATAGTATTTGTTCACTTATATATAAGTATGCATATATATTTGACAAAAGTAAAAATAACTATCAAAATAAATAAATAAATAAATAAAAGAAATAATCATTAACTAATAATAAGTAGAAAGTAAAAATAAAAAGCTAGTCAATGTTTTACATTTTTCTATGTAACTTTTGATAATAAAGATAAAAATATATAATGATTAATGTAATCATTTTGGTGTATTTAGAGTGTCCCGATTGAAGGGAATGTTCGAGACCCAAGGGTGGAGCTATACATGAAGACCGGACATCTCATCAATTTGACACACATTAATTTTACACACATTCTTTATTTTTGTTTAGTTTTTAGCTTAATATTTTTAGTGCTTATTGTAGTAGCTTATTTTTAAGATCTTATTGTACTCAAATCTTTTTGCTTATTAATGATAATGATGATTATGGAGTTTACTTAAGTGCTTATTTTCTTCATCTCTTTCTTTCTTTTCTTTTCTTTTTCTTATCTAATAATCTATATTAGCTTATTAGCTTATTGTAGCTTATTAGATTGGCTTTTTAGTAATAAGCTTTCTTATAGCTTTTTCATTTTAAGCTTTTTACATATCTTTTTATCTTGAATAAGCTTTTCCTTATAGCTTATTTTTAGATATAAAAGACTAGCTTTTTGGGTAAGCTTTTCATATAGTGTAGAAAACTAGAAGGGGGGTTGAATAGTTTACCGATTAAAAACTTTGTTTTGAAACTTATTGAAAGATCAATTGATATTGATCTTAAGTATGTTAATGAAATATGCAAGCAATATGTAATAAGTAAGTAAGGAAAGAAATGATCAAACCACAACAAGTTGTTTATAGTGGTTCGCCTACAAGGACTCTTTTTCCTTGCCTACTCCACTCCCCGAGTCTCACACTCGAGAGTTTAACTTCACTAGTCAACAAGCTCCTTTCACCGCGGAGAAAACCTTTACACTTCGCTTACACTATTTCCGACACTAAGCTAGATGTCGAGTTCTTTCCAAGGGTACAACTACTCCCACACACAATGTATTTTGAGGACTAAAATACTAACCACTCACACTCACAAGATTATGATGGTTTGATACAACAATGAAGTATGGACCAACACTAGATCATACAACACTAAACAAACAAGACTTCCAACTTCTCGTTGAAGCTTGAATATGACTTGATCTTCTTTGCTACAAAAGAGATCACTAATATGATATGAAACTGAGTTAGAAAGGTTAGAGAAGATATGTATGAGAGTATGTTAGAAAGGGATGAGAAACTACTTGGCTTGGCATTGCTATTTATAGCCAAATGGATGTGAGCGTCTGACGGACCGCGGACCCTTAAAAGGGTTCCGCCTGTACCCAATTGGTACCGCCAGACCGACAAAGAAAGATATCAAATCTTGCTTAAAGTCAACTCAATCTAAGAGAGATTGTGCAAGATATGGAGAGTATAAATCTTCACAAAATATCTAATGGAATCTACAAATGATTCCCATGATGTAATACATGATGTCAAATGTTGTATTACTATTAATAGAAATATGCAATGCTTAAGTAGTGTTTGGTTTTAAGAACCTAACACATTCTACAAACTACTATCATACATAATGATTAGAGTCATATCAAGATGTTACTAATCATAAATGTAAATGCTTGAATGATGAATATATTGTTTGAGAAAGCTTGTTTTAATATCTAATAAACTTGACAAGCTTTAAGCTTTTATAAATTAAATTTACTTTTGTCGTTAACAAAACTTAGGCAAAGATCAAAATATAAATAACGTTTAATGACGATATTTGTATTAACAATCTCCCTTTTGTTGAGGACAAAATATAAATTTTATTTTTATAAAAGAAACAAAGTTTGTACAAGAGTTATAAAATATTAGTTTTAGAACTTTGAAAAGGAAATGATAATATAAGTGTATGAATTTTGACTTTTATGAAAGTCAAAGAATTCACTAGTTGATGCATGATGTTGATTTTTCGAAAGTCAGTATGCAGCTTGACTTTTTAAGAAAAGTCAAGTATTATCAATGAGGGTTCTGTTTGACTTTTAGAAAGTCAATTGTAAGCGCTTGACTTTTTCGAAAAGTCAAATATAAATAATTTCAAGTTCTATATTTTCTCCCCTTTTGTCTCAACAAAAGAAGAGGCTATGGAATGTAATGAGCTCGAGCTTATTATCTCCCCTTGTTCAAAGCTCCCCAAATTGGGTGCTTTAATGGGAAGATACATGGATTGTGAAAATAAAGCTACAAAAAAATGTTAGTAATAATGATCATTCACAAGCATTTCCAAACACTATGTAATGACACCAACAACATAATAAACAACATTCATTTGTTAAAATTTTTCATGAGTAAAGATCATGAAAAGAGAACACAATGATGTGTTTCTAGTACAAGAGAAAGAGAAAAAAATTATCCTAAAACAAAAACAAATAAAAGACTATTCTAAAACCATCCTAAAGAGATGGTGGATGGGAAAGAGCGTTGAGACGCCAAGAATGTGGTTGAGGATGAACCTCATTTCTTCGTGGAAGTCATGGACCATAATCCGGTCCGTTTCCACGGTTTGACCCGCTTGCTCACAAGTTGAGCAACCATGTCTCAGTGGGTAGAAAGTTTGCGGAGGTTGTGGTGGTGGAATGGTGGATGTGTTGGTGGTGTTGGGATGTTTGGAGTGGTCATGATGGATGCAAGCAAAGCATTTTGCATTTGCATTGTCTCACTTAGTGAGAATCCACCATGCCTTTGAATTGGTGGAGGTTGTGGAGTTCGGCTTGAATCTCTCTCTAGTGGGATTGTCATCCCACATGCTCTCCGGAATGTCCTCAATATGAGGGACATTGATGATGGAAGTGGATGATCCCGTATAAAGGACCATGAATGTCCTTGTGAATGGGGTGGAAAAGGAGAGGTCTTGGCCCTAATGGGCGTTTGGGTCAATGGATGACCGAGGTGATTCATGAGCGATTCGCTCAATGGTGCCAAATGATGGCAATGGTGGTGGATGACTTGGCCTAGAGGCAAGTCTTCCAAGTCCTCTAGGAAAGGATTTGGTGATGTTGGTGGAGTAGAAAATAACCCATGGGAGTGAGAGTGGGAGACCTTGGTGAAGGTGGTGAGGTGTTTTGGATGTTTGGATGGGTGCGGTGGAGGTGAAGTAGGTGCTTTTGATGGTGGTGGAGTGGTGATCACAATGTGTGATGAAGTGGGTGTAGCCAAGGTAGTGTGTATCATCTCTAATGGGAGATGAGATTGTGTGGTGAGGAGTCGGATGATGAGCTAAGATGAGTAAGACAACAAGGCCTTACGCTAATTCTAGCGGTTTTCTTGCAAGGTTTTGGTGATGATTTAGTCATTTTAACTTGGGTTTTGATTTGCTAGATAGTAATGAGAATAAGAAAGGTGTGAGGATGATCATGGTAAAACCTTTCAATTTATAGAGGTGTAAAATGTTGAGAGATGTGTTTGATTTGATGTTGAACCATTGAAGAGATGAGGTTCCTCATGATTTGGAAGTGGGTTGAATGCTAGTCATGTCACCCAAGTCAATCCATTCAAAGAAGATGGAGTGAAGAAGAAAAGATATGCAATAAATGTGTTCTAGTGAGTGGAATTTCCTAATATTCGATTACCACGGATTTGAAGGTACCAAAATTTGGTTCCTTCCTTTATGCCAAAGGGCTCCTTGGGTGGATTTTTCAAATTTTGAATTTTGGTGGAAATGGATTTCTTACATTCCTTAGTGGATAATACTAGTTCTAATGAAGATAAACTAGTTAAGATTGATTTATAAGTGATGGAAGATAATTTGGAATTACGAAAGAGTCGAAATTCGAAAATTACCGGAGAATCCACGGCACCAAAATCATACACTGACGGAACCCAAAAAGGGTGCCGTCTGGTCCGCTCTGCATGATATATGGCGGTACCAAATAACATAAAGGACGGTACCAAAATAATGGTGCCGCCTCGATCCGTGGAGAGTCAAATTTGGATGAAAGTTTCCTAAAACCGAAATTTCAAATCGAAAATTTTTCTCAAAACCTGTTATACTAAACATTTCTAGTTAGGAAAAGTAAATAACACATATGTAAACACATTGGAGCATAGATTAAGAGCAAGGCTTATTGATTTTCACAATATAGTGAAAATGGGTAAAATTTGATAGCATACTTGTGCTATCCCCCTGCATGAGATTGTTAGCATACACCATTGTTTCAAGTTATATTATCATCCTACATAATAAAAACAACTAAATAGTGTCAAACATTAACGATAATGCATTGTTCCAAACACTCCTTAAAGTACCCTTATTTGTCCAACTTCTTGTAAATCTTGTTCATCATCCTACCAAGGCACTTGAACATTCCCTTAGTTTGCTTGAATTTCACGATTCATTCTCAATTTCGGAAGAGATGTGTAATACTCTTGAGGTGGAAGACGAGAGCTTGGAAGACCATCCTGAGCTATTTGATGATGATGATGAAGGAGTTGGAGGTTTAGCTCTCTTGCCTTTAGTCTTAGCAACTCGAGCATCACTCAAGGGCACAAAGATGTGAGGATGAGATCATATTGAAGGTGCATCCCTTTGGGGTTGGTGGAATTGGAGCGAAGTTTCTATAGAGACGGGTGAGAAGCATCCCGTATGGAAGAGCAACGGATCCTTGAGTTGGAATATCAATCATTCTCCTAGCTATGTAGTAGGCTAAGTTGAATGGTTGTCGGTGGATAAGTTGTAAAGCATGTGGCAAAGACAAGCGCTTATGTGATCCCTATTCCCTATGGTGCTAATGACGTTTGCTCTAAGTAACTCCTCCCATTTCTTAAATTCGCTTAAGTTCATTGAGCTCCATTCCATATGGATCTCGGTCTACCTCTTTTCCTTTCGGGTTACTCGGGTTGTATCCGTTTTGGGTTAAAAGGTGTTCACGGATGACATCCTTATCGGCTAAACGGGTTACGTAGGGAAGAGAGCGGTCATTGATTGCATCAAGGCGGTGAGTGACCACTTATCCGTAGACACAAGTTCCACGGTTGGGAATTCCTAGTACTCTAGCAAAGTCACTTAAAGTGATGGTGTAGTCATTTTGGTTGATTCTAAAGCTAAGACAAAACTCATCATCTTCATCACTAAAACCGTCACACTAGCATAGAATTCTAATACGAACCTAGGACAAATTGGTTCATCAATGTCAAGAAGACAATCGAATTGAATGGCGGCTAGTTCTTCACGAAGATTGGTATGCTCAAGGAAGGATGAGTGAATGGTTCTACCCCGTGGAAATACCTTGATTCTAGACCCCTAAATATTTCTACTTGTTCCTTGGTGAGTCCTTTGGTTTTGTGGTGTTTGGGAATGTAGTTAAGAGTGTCTTTGTGATCATAGAATCTGCGGCTACCATGGTTTTTCCTAAGGATAAGAATTAACATGTTAAAAAAATGAATTTAGATAAGTTTTAATGTTTTGATTCTAGTGTGTGCCTATATGAAAACAATTTGAGTTGCGGTTATCTCGACTCATTTTATGCACAAAATGGTTTTAGTGGAGTGTTTGGCAAATACCATGAGATAACCCAAATGCTCCTAATTCAATGTGGCTACATTTGAATATACCCGGAGTGCATATTAGTTATGCAATACCTTTAGTATTCAAGAGCATGCAAGTGATGAAAATTCTAACGTTTCTATTTGTATTAGCAATGAAAAATGTTTTCCTACAAGTGAGAAGCTTTTCAAAACTTTTGACATGGGGTGTTTGGTTGTTTGAATAAGGCCTTATATTTATTATCTATCAATTAGTGGGAAACATGATTTTGTTTATGCAATATGATAATGTAGTACCTAATTTGAATGACTAGTTATGCAATTTGCCAATTGAATTCATATTTGGTATAAAAGCATACATAAAACCCCATGTAATGATTTGTGATAGTTTGTGCATAAATAAGAATCCTAGACTCGTAATTAAGAGATGAAATGTAGTTAGGATACTTACAATGATGTTATCTTCAGTGATTAGTGAGTGGGAAGATGACAATAATGAGCTTGGTTTAAGTTTTACACGCTTTGGTAAAGTGGGTTGTGAGGAAGAAGATGTTATGTATAAAGCGGTTTTGTTTCAGAGACACCACGGACCGACGGTACCAAATTTTGGTTCCGTCCTGTGGTCGCTTGGTGCCGTGGTACATGAGCGTATACAAGGCTAAATTGTTTTGGTTTGATTATTCTAATGTTTTGGGCTATGTTTATCCTACATGTTTGGTTCCATTAACCCTAAACCAAGTCTAAGAAGATTAAAAGGTTCTCGCTAAGAGGTTTAGTAAGGATGTCGGCAATGTTGTCTTCGGAGGATACTTTCTCGATTGAAATGTTTCCTTTTGAACATTGTCGCAAGAAAGTGATGACGGATTTCAATGTGCTTTGTACGAGCATGTTGAACGGGATTCTTGCCGAGGTCGATGGCTCCTTTGTTGTCGCAGTATCACAATGTCGTTGAGATGAATTCGTAGTCACGAGAGCTTGCTTCATCCAAAGAGCTTGTTGACATGCTTTTCCTACCGAGACGATTCGGCTTCGATAGTAGAGATGGCTAAAGCCGTTTGCTTTTTGCAAACCATGATGTGAGACAATGTCCAACAAAAGTGCAAATACCACTTGTACTTTTTCTATCGACATAATCACCGGCATGATCCGAGTCGGCATACACTATGGTTTCTATACCCGTTCCTTTGGGATACCATAATCCTAAACACGTTGTTCCCTTAATATATCTAAAATCCTTTTAATGCTTCTAAGTGTGATGCCTTTGGGTTTTCTTGAAAGCGAGCACATAGACAAACACTAAACATAATGTCGGGTCTACTAGCCGTAAGATAGAGTAGGCTACCAATCATTCCTCTATATTTAGTGTTATCTACGGATTCACCTTCTTCGTCCTTGGTGAGTTTAGTGTCCGAGGACATGGGTGTTTTAGTTGGTTTGGAATCTTCAAGACCAAATTTCTTAAGCATGTCTTTTATATATTTAGATTGATTAAAGAAAATACCATCTTCTAGTTGTTTAATTTGAAGTCCTAGAAAGAAGTTTAACTCACCCATCATACTCATTTCAAACTCGTCATGCATGATTTTAGAAAATCATTACATAGTTCTTGACAAGTTGATCCGAATATAATGTCATCAACGATATTTGAACAATAATAATTTGTGATTCCTTTTCTTAGTAAAAGAGTATTATCTACTAATCCCATAGTATATTTGTTATCAATAAGAAAAGTCTTAAGACGGTCGTACCAAGCTTTAGGTGCTTGTTTAAGGTCGATAATGCTTTCTTGAGTTTGAAGACATGATGTGGTTTCTCAAAGTCGGTAAAACCGGAGGTTGAGCAACATACACTTCTTCGTTAATAAACCCATTAAGAAAAGCACTTTTAACATCCATTTGAAATAATTTAAAATCATAAGCACATGCATAAGCAAGTAATATTCTAATAGATTCAAGTCTAGCTACCGTGCATAAGTTTCATCATAGTCAATTCCTTCTTGTTGATTATAACCTTGTGCAACAAGCCTAGCTTTGTTTCTAGATACTATACCATTTTCGTCCATTTTGTTTCGAAGACCCATTTTGTTCCAATTATAGTTTGATCTTTAGGTTTTGGAACTAGTTTCCAAACATCATTTCTAACGAATTGGTTTAATTCTTCTTGCATGGCCATTACCCATGACTCATCTTTTATTGCTTCATTTATGGTTTTTGGTTCAATGGTGGATACAAAACAAAATGATTACTTTGATTTTGAGCTTGTGATCTTAAGGTTCTTTGATTAAGTTTTCCTATGACCTTTCTAATGGATGACTTTTAGATTCTTTTATGTTGACAATTTCCTTATTTAATGGTTCATCTTCCTTGTTATTATTAATTTGACTTTCAATTACTTGACTTTCAACTAAGTCATCATCTACCAAAGGTGATGTCTTAGAGGAGGTGGACTTTCGTCAAATGTTATGTTCAACGATTCTCGACTATCATTGTTTCTTTATTTAGAACAATGTAAGCTTTACTAGTTTGAGAGTAACCAAGAAATACACCTTCATAAGACTTTGGGTCAAACTTGGTGAGATAATCCTTAGTGTTAAGAATAAAACATTTGCAACCAAAGACTTTAAAATATCCTAATGTAGGCTTTTACCTTTATAAAGTTCATATGGTGTTTTGTTTAGGAAAGGACGATTAGGACTCTATTTAAAATATATGTAGAAGTGTCAATCATGCTACACCAAAACTTTTGAGGAATGTTTTGTTCATTAAGCATTGTTCTACTCATTTCTTGAATTGTTCTATTTTTACGCTCTACTACTCCATTTGATTGAGGTGTTCGTGGAGCGGAAAAGTTATGTGTTATACCATTTGTATCACAAAAGTTTCCAAATTGAGTTTCGTTGTCAAATTCACGACCATGATCCGTTCGGATCGACACAATTTTGACACCTAGAAGATTTTGAATTTTCTTGCTAAGTATTTCAAATTTATCAAAAGCTTCATTTTTGGTTTTCAAAAATAACGTCCAAGTAAACCTTGAGTAATCATCTACTATGACCAAAGTGTATAAGTTGCCTCCATAGCTTCTTATAGCGGATGGTCCAAACAAATCCATATGTAATAATTCTAGACACTTAGATGTAGATACCATATTTTTAGATTTGTGACTACTATGTGTTTGTTTACCAATTTTGCAAGCGCCGCAAAAGTGTTGGTCATATTTTAGTTTTGGCAAATTCTAACTAACTCTTTTGAAGATAGGTTTTGTATAAGTCTCATATTAGCGACCTAAGCGCCTATGCCAAAGAGATGAGCTATCGCCTAATGTTGTTAGCAAAGTTTGTCATTATATGTTTTATCTATTTTCATGACGATATGTTATTTTTCCTAACTCCTTTAGCTATGGTGATACCATCTTTTAGTATTTTACTACCATTTTCATCAAATAGTACTTTATACTTTTTATCGCAT
The DNA here is from genome assembly GCA_022545495.1 of Chrysanthemum lavandulifolium. Taxonomy (NCBI): domain Eukaryota; kingdom Viridiplantae; phylum Streptophyta; class Magnoliopsida; order Asterales; family Asteraceae; genus Chrysanthemum; species Chrysanthemum lavandulifolium. The sequence goes on from CM040238.1 coordinate 77,164,599, forward strand.
AGTTGGCTAATACTAAGTAGATTAAATCCTAACCTATCCACATGAGCAACATTTTCAATAGTTAGAGAGTTATGAGCAATCGCACCTTTGCCAATGATTTTGCTTTTGAGATTGCTACCGAAGTGACATTACCTCCGTCATACTCTTGGTATGATGAGAAGAGACTTTGTTGCCCGTCATGTGTCGTGAGCATCCACTATCTTTTATCCATTCATCGGGTTCCAATCCAACTTTCAAACATACCTAAGAAGCGAATAACTCAAACATTTGGTCCCCAATATCTCATGGGTCCGTTTGGGTTAAACATACCATTTATTTGATTCATGTATGGAAATGATGGATAAGGGTTCCATGGCATGTAATCTGGAGTTTGATATGGTCTAGAAAGTTTTGATTCCAACCGTTGTGTTGGTAGTTATGTTGAACGTTGTGGTTGCTTTTAGGAAAGGGCGTTTGGCAAAAGAAGTTTTATGTCGTTGTTGAGTAGTTTTGATCTAAATTCATTTCTAATAAGTCCTACTCTCGATATAATGGCTGGTTTTAGTTTAACATTATCATTGGTTTTCTTTGTTATTTTAACAAATTCAAGACGGTTCAGATTGCGAACATTCTGCTCGTCAAGTACCGCGGTACCGTTTTTACAACGGACGGAACCCTTTTTGGTTCCGTCTCGTCCGTCCGCATGCAGCAGCTTTTGATGAATGTTCGTCCTTTTCGGCCGCTTTGTTTTGACTCTTAGGAATTAAAACTTCATTAAACCCCAGCCCGCTCATGTCTCCCGGTGTTTTATGGATTTTAACTATTTCATCGGCAATAGCGATGTTTTTGTTAAACCTTTAAACTTAGAATTATTTTCTATTAAAACTTCTTGTGTGAGCTTTAGTTTTTCTATTTCAAGATTTAGCTCTTGACATGATTTACAATCATTGTCATTTGCTTTTCCTTTTCAAGTCGTTTTGCTTTTTCTTTTAACTCATATACTTCATTTTCCAAAACTCCTTTTAGTTTTTAGAAATTTATTTTTAGTTATGATTTTTAGACTTAGCTCACACAATTGATTATATTGTTTTGCAAGGTGTCATCATCTATGGAAGAATAAGAAGAATCGGAAAGTACCTCATTTGACTCATGTGCCATTAGAGCGATCTCTTCCTTGCTTGATTCTTCATCGCCTTCACTATCACCCAAGCACCACTTACAAAAGCTCGTTGAGTTTTGCTCTTAGGAGGCTTGGGACATTCTCCTATGAGATGACTTGCATCACCACATCTAAAACACTTTCTTTCACCTTTGATCTTCTTATCATCCCGATCTTTTCGAATGGCTTCTTTTCTTCTCGAGGTTGTCTTACAAACTTTCCTCTTCTTCTAAAGAACTTCTTGAAATCTCTAACGCCATGGCATACTCCTCATCTTCACTATCGAACAAGATTCACCATCATCGCTGATTACGCCTTTGCTTTAAGAGCAACGGATTTGATCTTCTCCTTTCTTCCTTTGATGATCTCGTAATCTTTCTCCATTACCATTTCGTGAACTTTGAGGTTGCCAATTAGCTCGTCTAGTGACATTATTGAGAGATCTTTTGATTCTTCAATAGCGGTCACTTTAGCTCTCCATTTGGGATGGAGTGCTCTAAGAAATTTCCCGACAAAGTTCTTACTACGAAAAGATTCGTCAAGTGCTTTAAGTGATGTAATGATAGTGTTAAACGAGCAAAGCCACAATCAATGGTTTCATCTTGTGGATAACAAATTGTTCATATTGTTGAACAAGAAGATCAATTTTGTTATCCTTGACTTGTAATTACCTTGATGTGTAACAATTAAAGATTCCCAAATATCTTTGGCGGTTTCACACATAAAAATTCTTTCATATTCTTTTCTAGGTAAAGCATTATAAAGCATCATTTTAGCTTCATTATTTTTAGCAATTAATTTCTTTTGTTCATCAACGGAAATATCCTTTGTTGTAGAACTAAAATCTCCTTTAACAATAATAAACCAAAGATCTATATCTTTTGATTTTACATATGTTTCAAAACGGTTTTCCAATAGATAAATCCATTGGTTTCAAAGAGTGGTGGTCTTTGCATAGATTGCCCTTCTTTAAAGTTTTCGAATCCATGGATCGTTTCAAGTTTATAAAATACAAGTTATTTTAGAAATTCTTGAGCAACGAGGCTCGTACCAATTGTAGAAAACTAGAAGGGGGTTGAATAGTTTACCGATTAAAAACTTTGTTTTGAAACTTATTGAAAGATCAATTGATATTGATCTTAAGTATGTTAATGAAATATGCAAGCAATATGTAATAAGTAAGTAAGGAAAGAAATGATCAAACCACAACAAGTTGTTTATAGTGGTTCGCCTACAAGGACTCTTTTTCCTTGCCCTACTCCACTCCCGAGTCTCACACTCGAGAGTTTAACTTCACTAGTCAACAAGCTCCTTTCACCCGCGGAGAAAACCTTTACACTTAAACACACTATTTCCGACACTAAGCTAGATGTCGAGTTCTTTCCAAGGGTACAACTACTCCCACACACAATGTATTTTGAGGACTAAAATACTAACCACTCACACTCACAAGATTATGATGGTTTGATACAACAATGAAGTATGGACCAACACTAGATCATACAACACTAAACAAACAAGACTTCCAACTTCTCGTTGAAGCTTGAATATGACTTGATCTTCTTTGCTACAAAAGAGATCACTAATATGATATGAAACTGAGTTAGAAAGGTTAGAGAAGATATGTATGAGAGTATGTTAGAAAGGGATGAGAAACTACTTGGCTTGGCATTGCTATTTATAGCCAAATGGATGTGAGCGCCGACGGACCGCGGACCCCTAAAAGGGTTCCGCCTGTACCCAATTGGTACCGCCAGATCGACAAAGAAAGATATCAAATCTTGCTTAAAGTCAACTCAATCTAAGAGATTGTGCAAGATATGGAGAGTATAAATCTTCACAAAATATCTAATGGAATCTACAAATGATTCCCATGATGTAATACATGATGTCAAATGTTGTATTACTATTAATAGAAATATGCAAATGCTTAAGTAGTGTTTGGTTTTAAGAACCTAACACATTCTACAAACTACTATCATACATAATGATTAGAGTCATATCAAGATGTTACTAATCATAAATGTAAATGCTTGAATGATGAATATATTGTTTGAGAAAGCTTGTTTTAATATCTAATAAACTTGACAAGCTTTAAGCTTTTATAAATTAAATTTACTTTTGTCGTTAACAAAACTTAGGCAAAGATCAAAAATATAAATAACGTTTAATGACGATATTTGTATTAACATATAGCTTATTCAATAAGCACTTTTTATTTTAGTTTTCTCTTTTAAAAACTCTTTTATTTACTTAGATTTATTTTCTTTTACAACTTCTTTTATAAAAAAAAATCACTCCTTGAATAGCTACTTCTTTTATTGTGACATGTACCCTTACAAATAACGCATGTCACTATATTTCCTTTTCTTCAAAATTTCCCATCTTTTACCATAACAATCTCACCAGCACTCTTCTTCCTATTTTTCTCTAGCCTACCTATCTGAGGATGGCAGTGTAGTTGGTCGATTAAACTTCTCCCAATATTGCTTACCATTCACTGGATTTACTTTAAAGGAATATACATCCCTCCCAGCTTGAAGTTTGTATGACTGATGAACCCAGTCTTCTGGCAACCCAACATCCATGCCATTGTCTGCCATGTCATGAATGCAAGCAACAACATGCTTGCAGGGTATACCAGAGACTTCCACTTTCTACAACTGCATACCCTTTGATTCAAGTTACCACACATTGCTCACCCTATGGGCCCTTGACTTGACACAATTCCGCGCCATTACAATCAACTTTATAGTCCATTGAAGTTTGTTTGATTGATTTAAAAATACTAGTAACAGCTGGAGTTAAAGGTCCCTCACTCTTTTCAATTACCTTTTGCACAATCACAATCCTCTTTATGAGGTACTCTCTCACATACTCTAGGGCAGATATAGGCAGATATAATAGAACTATCCCTAGCATCCAATAATTGCCTATTAGATACTTCACAAATATTGTTTATCAAAAGATCACAATTTGCCCTCCATGTCACAAACTGGCACTCTTATCAAAATTAAAGTCACACATATAATGATGCAGATAGTTTACACAAAATGCAGACATAATGCACTAGATTCACATAATGCACTAGATTCACATACCAGAGAAGTGTGATATGCTCGAGTGCTCAGGTGCTATTTTTTTTAACCATTCATAAGCCTTCTTGTTGTATCCTTTAAGCTCATCCATGTGTTTGTTGAATTCAACTTTAGTTAATGCAGTTGCACACTTCCACAACATCTCTTTGTATTCACTACCTCTCCAAGTCAAGTTCATATTTTCATGAATATGCCTGACACAATATCTATGCTCATCTGCAGCGAAACAATGTTTATGGTGCGTTTGTTGTTTATATACTTATAAACATGATGTTTGTTGGTATGATAAAGAGTGCAATGTTGAAATAGTCAAGTCTATTTGATTGAATATAACTGAATGTTGATTGGAATGGATACAAATTGTGAGGAATATGTTAACTACATATGTTGATAATAATGATGATACAAAAGTTCAGAACCAACTAAAAAGAGACGTATGATTAACTGAAAGCCAAGATGGAAGAAACATGAGACGATGAGGATATGAATCAAAATCGTATCGGGAAGTAACACTTAAATAAAGATATGCTACAAGAATTTTGTAAAAAGTTTATGTATTAGATACTTATACTATTATAATTGCCTATAATGTTGAATATGAGAACACATTTTTCAGAATATTAAGTTATATAATGTGATCATTTTTTAGTAAACTTGAATGTTTAAATTGCATTTTTTTCATCTAAAAGTTGTCACACAATTAATATTTTCAAGTCCACAGCAACATTATATACAAGGCTTAAAAATTACAACGCCTAAATCGCCACCATTGGCATGCGAAAAGCAACGCAAATACACACAAAGATACAAACTTTATTGTCGTTAGTTAAAAAGCTACAGTTTAAACATGGGAGGTGATATGCACACCACCAAATCACACTAGTGATGCATATAATACATCACATATACATTATTGCGGTGTGCACATCACTTTTGATGATGCGCATATCACCTCCCCGTAAGATATACATGAATCTAAATTAAAAGACTTCTATGTTTTGAGTGTGCGCTTTATATAACCTTAGTTAGATGAAATGCATTTGCTACAAACACCACATTAAAATATAAGCATTTTTATAATTTTATTTAACTTCAGACACTTGCTATATTAACATCCTCCGGTTATTCTTGGAACTCGTATATATCGATTAAAACATGTCAGTTTGAGAATAAATGAATGGATATTAGAAAACTGGTTCTTGAAACTTAAGTCACAACATTAAGATATTTAGCTAAAAGTTGCTTGTGTAGAAACCACAATACAGAACTCTTGGGGTAAAAGGCTTCGATACCCGATGAATAGAATAAATGAAATAATAATGTTAATTACATAAGAGAGTGGTAAAAAGCCATCCAAGACCAATTGCAAGAGCAATTACCAATATATTCGACAACTTAGAACATAACAAACATAACGACATAAACAGAACTAAATACATGATACTTAGACTCTAAACCAAATAAATACAGCTATCAAGTAAGGCTGACCAACGGGTCAAACCCGGCGCGAACCAACAAAAACCCGACCAGACCAAAAGCTGAATAAGAGTAAAACGTGAACCGAGAACCGAACCGAGTAAAAGCTATTGAAACCAAAACTGAACCGAATAAGGTCGGTTCGGTTCGGGTCGGTTTAACTAGTTCGAACCAAATAAGGTAGGTTCGGTTGAGTTCAGCCCGGTTTCAGTCGTTTTTCAGTTCGGGTTGGTTTTCGAGTGATTTTGTTCGGCCCTACCTTCAAGTATAGACAAGTACTACCATGCAATCATATAAGCTACGTTGTACCAACTACGTCGCCATATGAGACCCTTTTGAACTCGAATTAGTCGGGTTCATGTCAACTCGGGTCGAGTCGGGTCAATTCGGGTTCGGGTCAACCCGAATACTAGTAGAATTGTCATAAATTTGCATATTTGTTCTAATTTATATAGATAATTTATAAATATATTAAAAAAATAATCGTATTCGGATCAAACGGGTGGGCCGAACCCGACTTTGCCAAACATTTTCAACCCGATACCGACCCTATTTAGTATTCGGGTTAATCGGGTTGACCCGAATAACCCAAATTCAATATTTGACCCGAGTAACCCGACCCGAATAGGCTTAGTTGGGTTCGGGTCGGGTATTTTGACACCCCTAGCCATGGGTCTAAGTATACAAGTAAAATGCTCACTTTTCACTTTCAGATTTCCCAAATGATCACTCGATATTCAAGAAAGATGTAAAATTTAAGATCAGATTTTCCTGATAGAAGCGATCCCCAAAAGATCAAAGCATTTCCTCATCACCATTTCAGCCGCCTCACACAACCATAATCTGCTCGTCTCGTCACTAGACCCACCAACCTGCCAAAACTTTCAAAGTTGCGTTAAAAATCATTACATCTTCCGTTCTACAAATCAAACAAACTTTAAGAAAAATAACTTTTGTTCAAGATAAACAGAGATTAAAATGAACATTGTATGAGAAAAAACGTATATGTAAGTAAATATACCTGCTACGTTTAAGTTGTTGAACTTCTCGCATAAAACATACAAGTATTCACACAGAATATGTGGCGCAAGAATTGTGCAAACCTCTCTGAGAACCTAAAAAGGAAAGTTTGATTAGATACGATCCCACATGACTCGATCCTCCTAAATTTTCACGCCCACTCCTCTCCAATCACCCACGTCATACCTAATCTGTAGCATCACTCAAACACAGTAGAATCCTAAAGAAAGTGTGAGCCGACAAATCGAGGGAGTGTATGAGTCTCAAAAGCTAGATGATCAAATCTCAGAAATTCAATTTCGTATCTCAAATTTGGACTCATCGTAAGGTAAAATTTGGACTCATCGGTTGACTAATTGAGTTTCCATGTAGCATTACATTTCGATCGATCTTCGTTTTCACGTCTAGTATGACCTCATCATTGATTTTTTTTTATTTTATTTTTTTTATTAAAAAAAAAAACTATTCCTACAGTCATTAAAAATTTAAAATAATGGCCGGAAAATTCAGTCTGACTTGTATGTTAACTTAGTCTGAGATGAAGAAATTAGTGTTATGGATATTGCATGTGAACAATAACAGTCCACACACAAGTTTACAGATTCCTGAGCCATTAATTTGAACGGTAAGAGCATACAAGAAATTTAAAGAATCATTGTCTTACCTCAGTAAACCGAAGTAAATGTAATCCCAACTCACGTTCATCATCCTTCTTCAATACTAACTCTTCAGCCTGTCCCAGACAATAGAAATCTTGTTAATATATAAATCGTTTTTCACTTCAATTTTGAAAAACAAAAGAAATTCTTACCTTCAACTTCTTGATGTCTTTACTAGAATCCCTGATGACTGAACAAATTCGAACATGTGTAAACTGTATGTATACTGTAGTATTTCCCTATTTATCAATGAGTATGAGAAAATTAGAAATAAGATCAATGTAAAGATTACAAAACAATTGCATAACATCACTCACTAGAAACCGATAAAACATCATACAAGCATGCATCCCCAATTGGAGCAAAAGCTTTTCAAATACTTTTGAAAAGAAATGTCAGAAAGTCACTGCAATGGAGATGCGCTGTGTATGCATACCTCTTTATTAAGCGCCTGATCAAAATCGAATGTATAATTAGCCAATCTGTTGTTCTTCAAATCTACATACCTGTTAAGAACACAAGCATAGAAATATGAATAAGCACGAAACTTGAGCAAAAAGTAAGGTATAGCATTGTTTAATTCAATATAAATAAAATTGTAAAATTTGTTCATCTACACACCTACACTTCGTTTTGGAAATATATATTTGATTACAACAAGCTCTTCATATATCAAAGATTTACCACTCTACTCATTTTATTGGTTCTGATAGCATATATTATGTCGATCACAAGAATTGCAATAATGGGAACCACTAGAGGGATTATGTCGATGACAGCGATTGTGCAATAATGGAAAACAAGTATTCATAGTTATCTTCTGTGTTCCGTAATTCTCGATCTTCGCACTGTTCTTGGACGCTGGTGTCCTTCGCTGCTGGGTTTCCGATTAGATCAAAACTAAAATCAGTTCCGACACCGGTGGCAACATCCGGCGGTCTCAGATCAGGTATTAATGAAACTTTATCTTACCTCGGGTTTGTTTTTTGTAACAGATGGATTGATTCATTGATATTCGATTATAGATTTTTAGAATAGGTGAATTTGTGCGTTTTTTTGCTTTTTTGTCAATGTTTTTGGGGCGGAAGATTGAAGATGTGATTTGGCCTCTAATTCCTAAGAAATTGCAACGTATGTTGTTTGAAGATGTTTTTTATGTGGTAGATTAAAGATGTTTTCTTTATGATTCTGTTCAAAAAAATGGGCCTGGGTTTGTTTAATGCTTTGATTGTTTTTTCACCTATAGCTGAAGCCGGTTGCTGAAACGGTTACATCTGGATATGGAAGTGGAAGTGGAAGCTGAATCGGAAATATCCTATATCATCTGGTAAACGACAACCGTGATGTTGAAGAAGCTTGCAAGATAACTTTGAAAGAATCTGAGGTTAGTTTGGTTTTTCACTTACGGGGCGTTTGAGGGCTTATTATAAGTGGTTATCTGCGTAAAATAAGACTCATCGAAACACCTAAATCTGTGTATCTGTTTTAATGTTATTTTTGTTTGTGACATGTGGTTTTGTTAATGCAGAGCTATGTGCTTTTGATATGCAGCAACGCGATACAATACGATGCACCCGATACAATATAATATAAACAAGTAGTAAGTATATTGTTTTTTTTGGTGATATGGTTTTACTTATATTTTAACATGTTTTCAATAGTATTAATTTGTACGTGTTGCAACAGATGTTCGTATGAAACAAACTTCGATATACGTACGTGGTCATAACCGGCACGACAGATCAGTTGCGCTTGATGTTTGGGTCAGAACGGAAGAATTTTTGCGTATATGGTCACGGTCTTTAGGTATGCAAATGTCAATCGAATACATATATATTTGTTATCTACCTTCTCCATTAAGCATGATCTCAGCGATTCAATACCACACACTGACGTAATTTATGAGGAGGTTGTTGTGATTAGGACTAATGGAGAAGCTGTGATTGGTATGTTTGATGTAAGTTATATCTTTATTATCAATATAGGATTTGATATTGATACAGGTTTAGATATTCGTATGGCAGTCGAAATTGGTGTTTTACAAGTCATTAAGGGAGCTTCAACTGATGGTTTCATCTGTGGAAACTCTTAAGGTTCGAATACAACTTCATTGTGCATCGTTCCTTTGTTATTACGCTATTGTTGATCTTTTATGTTTTGTTGTTCTTATGGATGATACTTATGTTTCAGGAAACTGATATTGGTGCATCGTTCTTTTGTTATTACGCTATTGTTGATTTTTTACGCTTTGTTGTTCTTATGGATGATACTTATGTTTCAGGAAACTGATATTAGAAGATTTGGTGGCTTCGATCGGAGATGAAATTCCTTTTAGATTTTCACTCACTTTCAAACGTTAGTACATGTTAGCGCAGCCTTCTCAGAATTTGTTAAGATAATACACCGTAATTTCCAAACTTCATCTTTATCACTAGAATATCTGACTATTTAAAATTTTTAAAATATCTTAGTTTGTTAGGTTATCCCTTATTTTTCACATTCTGTTTCCCATTTCCTCGCTTAGCTACTTACAACTCTCAGTATATAAGTCATTTGAATCATGGAAGTTCCAAATAGGATTTTCTCTGATTATTCTTGGCTGGTGTCCACAACAACTTTAAGGTCAGTGTTTCTTTAGTCAATTAATTTCAATTGGTAGGTGACTTATAGCGTATTCGAATTTGATTTACTAATGGTATTGTTTATTTATGTTGTTAATTGCTAATAGCTCACTTTATAAGTTTATTGATTACTCAATTAATCAATTTTTGCAACTTTCTTACTTCCGATTACTTTATGGTTTGTTAATTGCCTGATAGTTTAGAAAGTGATGAATAATGAATAGTATTAGTTAGTGATCGAATATTAATCTAGTAGTATCACACTAATGTATTAATTATGTTGCTTCAACTTTGTGTCTTTTAAGACTTTTTAATAAGTTTATTGAATGTAAATTATGACTTTGTTTCTTTAAATTTTGCTTTAGTTTATGAGCTGTTTTTAGCTAGAGGATGTTGATACAATTGTGGCCAACTTCCTTGGCGAGGGTCAGAGATCATGTTCTGTCATGGTACCGGCCTTGTCGAGTGTTTGATCCGCATATAGACCTTCAGACATGAGATGTGATCTATTCGAATTGTAAATGTAGTATCGGATTGGATTCCTTTGGTTTAGGCCAGACAATTATATTGGTTAGTCAATGTTGTAGAGAATATAGAGTCTTCGGTTTATTGGTTATATGTGAAATATATAAAGCAAGTTGCTAATATTTTTAAGCTGTTCTATATCTTATTAGCGACCAAGTATAAGTCTCTTTCATGACATTTGAATCTTTAAACATTAACATACTAAAATTAATTGGTTAACCGTTTTTTTTGTTTTTATGTTCTTAGATATTTTTTCGAAAATGCATCAGCTCTTTAATATATTTGTTTCGTGTTTTTGATGCAGATGGAAGCATCCGGTATGAAGCTGACATATGTGGATGATAACGGTATGATAGATGATCACATTGGAGGGGTGAAAACTGTGGATGATCACGATGTGATTGATGTTGACAGTGAAAATGTTAATGACGTCGGAGATGATAAAACAGTTGATGACGAGAAGAAAAGTGGTAGAAGGTCGTTTGTTTGGAATCATTTCACATTTGTAAAAGGTGCGGCAAAAGCACCTTGCCCATATTGCAAGACGGTTATAGCATGTCATGGTAAGAAAAATGGTACAAGTGCATTGTCGAATCATCTTATTAATGTCTGTCGCACAGCACCAACTTACAAAAAGAACATCGATTTAAAGAAGCAAGCTACTTTGGGTTTTAAACCCGTATCTGAGGGAGATATTGCTGGTGGTTCTTTGGCTACTCATTCTTTTAGCCAAGAGAGGTGTAGAAAAGCACTTGCTCGACTTTGCATAAAAGACAATCAACCATTTAGTATTGTTGATAACGATGGATTTCAAGACTATTCATGGGAAATGAATCCTTTGTTTGAATTGCCCTCTAGGTGGACCGTTGCAAGGGATTGTTTGAAAATTTATAAAGAAGAAGGGAAAAAACTTAAGGGCCTTTTGAAAGATCAAACGGTATCTCTTACTACTGATACTTGGTCGTCTGTGCAGAATGTGAACTATATGTGTCTAACGGCACATTGGGTTGATGATGATTGGGTGTTAAGGAAGAAGATTCTGAATTTTTGTCCTATAGCCAATCATAGGGGTGAGACAATTGGCAAGATGGTGAATCAGTGCCTACAGAAATGGGGTATAGAGCGGGTTTTTACAATCACAGTTGATAATGCTTCCTCAAATGATGGTGCTATTAAGTTTTTGGGTAAAATGCTTAAGGGGCCACATGCTGTTTTAGACTGCAAGTACTTGCACTTGAGATGTTGTGCACATATACTCAATCTTGTGGTAAGAGATGGATTGGAAGAACAATTCAAATCCATTTCCAAGATTCGTAATGCTGTAAGGTATGTTAGATCATCTCCTGCTCGGGCAGCTAGCTTCAGAGAATCTGTTGAGAGAGTCAACATCCAGTGTGACAAGAAACCTTGTCTAGATGTAGAGACTCGGTGGAATTCAACATTTTTAATGTTGGAAACAGCCGAGAAATATGCTGCTGCTTTTGATAAGACTTAAGTTGATCCGATTATAAGTATAGATCTTACTTTTATGGTGATGATGAAGATGATTTTGCGGATAATACCAGGAAAAGAAAAAGGAAAGAAAAGGTTGTTGGGGCTCCAGAGGAAGATGATTGGGAGAAGGCTAGACAGTTTATCGAGTACTTGAGGGTGTTTTATAATGTAACTAATCTGATTTCAGGATCAAAGTATGTTACATCAAATCTGTTTTTTGGCGAGCTCGTGACAATGCATGCAAGCATATCACGAATGTGTGTAGATGAAGATAAGAAAAAACAAGCTATGGCTGCTTCAATGAAAGATAAGTATGACAAATATTGGGACAACATCGATAACATTAACTTTCTGCTGTATGTTGCTGTCCTTTTAGATCCACGCAACAAGTTGTTTTATCTTGATTACTGTTTGGGACAGATTTATGGCATGAATTCTGATAAAGCAAAGGTAATGTCTACGAAAGTGGTGGACACTTTAAATGAATTATTCCATCATTACAAGATGAAAGAAGATAGAGTGAATGCTCGGAACAAAAAGAATTCTGCAATTTCTACATCTGACTCAAGTCTTTTACCAGTGGATCAAAAGTTAGTTTAGAAACAAGTTTTTGAAGTATTTGGAAGAACAGGGACATGGGGTCAATAAGACTGAGGTGGATACTTATTTGGATGATGGATTAGAGAAGAGAGATGAGAGTTTTGACATCTTAAATTGGTGGAAAGTTAATTCTCTCAAGTTCTCGATACTTTCTCAAGTTGCTAGGCATGTGTTAGGAATGCCTATAATTCCACCGTTGCGTCAGAGTCTGCATTTAGCACCGGAGGCAGAGTCATTGATCAGTTTAGGAGTCATTGAAGCATTAATTTGTACGCAAGATTGGATAAGGTCTACACCTACTGATATCGGGCTGCAAGATATGACGATTAATGCCTTAGAAGAGCTGCAAGAGAAAATGGAGAAGATAGAACTGGGTAAGGGTGTTAACCGAATTTCTTTTCTATAAATATGTATATCCTCTATAATTCAGATGCTAATGTTCAATATATTATTTGTTTGTAGATGAATTTCCTACTGGTCAAAAATCATTTGAGTCATGCATGGATGAGGATTAACATCATTATTCCAAATGTGAGTTTATGTATTATTATATGTGCTACTGGAAACTTATTTGTATGCAGAAAGCTATAAACTAATTTATATGCACATATTCCAGTTGTATGTAGTTTGTGTCAATAAATTGCTTATTACACACTCATAGTTCTACTTTCAAAATTTCAAATATTGATGCCATTTCTTGTTGCTCCTTTTCAGTTCATCATATGCTGGGAAGACTTTGTTGCACAGGGGAACATAAATAAGTTTTGAAGCTAATGGACGATGGATATGCTCTGCTAGGTTAACTATATCATGTCGAGTAACTACGCTTTGTTTCATATGCTTCTTGAACATGTCATTCAGATATAATAAGTTCTCTTCTAGGGTGTTTTCTGTTTTTATTAGGTTTTTATTGTTATTATTGTGTTGCTCTATGACACATAAACAACTCTTTTTAGGATTTTATACGGTCGTTTCTTATTGTCATTATTGTGTTTTACGTTTTTCTTAATGGTTGTTTGGATTGTTTCTTCAAAGCTTTGAAGGTGTTATTTTATAATATAAGTCAAATCTACTTTAAAAAAGCAAAGCTCTATAAATCTTATACAAACCGAGAAAACCGAAAAACCAAACTGGAAAAACACCGACAACCGAAAAACCAAAACCGAATGGTTTCTAAAAATCAAAAACCGAAATTTTTCGGTTCGGTTTCGGTTTTATACAAAAACCAAGCCAAACCGAACCATGCTCACCCCTACTAAAAAGATTAAAGCGAAAAAGTTCAAGCAGCTGAATTTGCCACAAAATGATAATAATCTAAAACAAGACCAGCTTTTATGAGACATAAACTATCAGCAAAATATGAGATAATCGTGACACTCGAGGAAAATACATTTTTTGGTTATTCTCTATAGCACTAAATGAATTAACGGGTACCCTTTATGACACAGAAACTATGCAGCAAAAAACTCAACTTTAACAAGATTCAACTTAGGTAATAAGAAAGAGTATCACAAGCAATTAAAAGCATAATCCTAAAAAACAAGTAAAGTCTGAACCTTCTGAAATGACAAATACTACCAGGAAACATAATTAATAGTCTTTCATGACAAACATACTTAAACCAGACAAAACCATCCCAAGTAGCAGCCTCACTTCAATGGGATAAACCTTGAAGAATGGGTAGCTCCAATACCGGGTCTACCGTGCTTAACAGGCTTGTATGAGATGGAAAACTCAGCAAGGTAGTGTCCAATCATCTCAGGCTTGATTTCAATCTGGTTGAAGGTCTTACCATTGTAGACACCAACAACGCTACCGATCATTTCTGGGACAATGATCATGTTCCTCAAGTGGGTCTTGACCAAGTTAGGCTTCTCACCAGCAGGTGCCTCACGTTTCTGTGAAATTAAACATGCATGCATAAGACCAACTGTAAAGAAAAAAATGCCATGCAAAAAATGCAAATATGCATAAAACCTATCTTCGAGAAACACAGCAAAAATGAAAATACAAAAAAAACGAGACAACAAAAACATGCGATGTATACAAAAAGGCTCACGAAGTCTGAAATCGGTTGCTAGTGTATACTAGTTGTAACATTGAAAAACTAAGTTACAATGTATAATCCAGTACTCATTTCATTATATAAATTATTACCAAGAGCAATAAAAAATTAGGATACGAAGTATAATCCAATACTCATTTCATTATATAAATGAACTAGACTATAAACCCACGGGTTTCGCGGGTGGAAAAAGAATGTTTTATAAGTTAGTTAATGTGTATAGCGAAAATAGGATGCCATTTAAACATGTTTATATTTGGTCAGTATACTACATATGTTCGTTTATAATAACATGTTTGAATCTGTTTAATAACATAGAGTAAAACTATATAGGCTACACTTATATTATTCTATAAGAATGCAAGGGTATCAAGGTAAAGGATGAATTGTTAAATGCATACTAACATTCTAAGTTGCATACTAAAGTCTGTGTTTATTCATATAATGATAACTACCGAGGGGGCGTTTGGCATTGCATTTTCAAAATGATTAAGTGAAAATGAAAGACAGTTAGTTATCATTACTCAAGTTTATTACCCAAAATGCAACAATTTGTATTTAGATCAGCAAGTTAACAAATTATGTCCAAACTGAGAGTAAACCACTTATGGTAACCTACACAAGACATGTTAGATCCTTTGTGCCAATCGCTTGGACACTACATGGGACATATAAGCTCAATAATTGACCCAATATTAGTATGCACCATATCGAAAAAGAACACCGAAAATAAAAGTCATAAAAATCAGACCCAAACACCCTCATTATATGTGAACCAACGCCAAATTCTTAGAACCTAACACAACAATTAAAAGAGCTTTTAACAAATACACACAAAAAGTAGTGATTAAAGGGGCAAGAACATGATAAAGATCTCTACGCAAAAATGATGACTATTTATTTATTTAGCAACCATATTCAAACAAGTGCATTATAACAACTGTATACAAGAAATTCATCAAAGAAAAAGCAGTATTCGATGTTTAGATATGGCTAACTGATAAATGAGAGCAATAGAGTGACAGACTATATGCCAAAGAATATCACCAAAAATTCTAGCATGGAATGCAAAAGGTTAGAAGTTTAGCACTACGAAAGTTTAATTAACAATATAAGGATGTTACTGCAGCCATCAAACAGACTTCCTTAAAGGTAATAGCATGCCCTGTGCGCCAACTAACCATCTAGTGCTAACAGGCATCTATCTATTCATGGGCGTGACTTTTAAGAATGCATCACTATAGAATTTCTAAGGTCCAAACAGATATCATGTCACACATACTACATCTGAACAATCAAACAATGCTACATTCATTTCCATCCCTAAAAATCCGAAAAACAGTTGCATGTACATTTTAGGTCTACGATTTCTATTGGTTGCACTTACCACTCCAAATCCTTCCTCATACAAAACCATAGCATCACACGAGCATGTACTTCCTTTTGACATAGGTATGAGGTATCATATATTTGGTTTTTCAGCAATCAGCACAACAATCTATATTGCTGTAACATTCCCATCTATCTTATATTCTTATTACATCCATAATAAAACATTTTACAAACTGAAAACACCAAAATACTTGTATATATCTTAAAACAACATAAAGTTATGTTTTAATCAAAATAAAAGCAAGTAGTATTATCAAACAAGAAAAAGAAATGTAAAAGAAAACATACAGCTTTGCGAAGCTTCTTAATCAAAGCCATGGGCTTCCTCTTCAAACCCTCTGAAACCTAAACAAAAAACAACCCCAAATAAAATAAAACAAATACCCTAAAACACAAAAACACAACTTTTATAAAAATATATATAAATACCTTCTGCGAGCACGAGCAGTGAACATCTTAACCAGCTCATCAGTCGACATGTCAAGCAATGCATCGAGATCAACTCCACGGAAACTGAACTTCTTGAACGTCCTCTTCTTCGCGACTGCAACATCTGGTTCTTGGCCCTCCTTCATTAACAAAAACAAATCATTTTCAAACAAAATGAACAACGTAATTAATAGAAAGGATTGATAAAGAGATGAGAAACAAACCATGTTTTTGTTGTTGAGTTTTGAGAGTGCGGCTGCTGCTGCTGCTGCTGCTGCTGATGAGGGGGTCTTCTAGGTTTTGTGTGAGAGATATATGTGTGGTGATAAGGGAGGTGAGCAGTGACGGAAATATAAATAGATTAGGGTTTCGGCCCATGGGCTTTTTTTTTTTTTTTTTTTTTATGGGTTGGGTTTTATTTGATACTATTTTTACTAGTTATAATGTCCGTGCACTCACGGAGTTTTTTAAAAATTTCCATTAATGTATTTTTATCTATTAAAAAACAAATAAGCTTATTCTATGTTTATATTTTTAATTACGGTTCTCGATTTTAGTTTGTAGTTATGTTTCACGTGCGTGGTAAGGGTTTATATATACTTTTGAATAGGCATGGTCATCTTTATGTACAAAATATAGCTTAGCATGTTGTGTTTGTGTATCGGTAATTTAGATCAATTCATAGTTTTATCTTATGCTAGGATACTAATGGTTGTGTTATCATGTCATTCTTGTAAGTTCAGCTAATATAACATTTTATAGAATTTTTTAGGCAATAAAGAGCACTAATACAAAATGTTTGTAGATATTTCGTCTTTTAAAATTCAAATGCAAACTAGCAACACAACTACAAATTTCTTAAAAAAAATTATATTTTATAAAAACTTTGTATGTTTGACTAAAACTATGTTCAACGCATTTACTGATATTACATTATTACATGATCTATTGTTCAAATCTTCACTTAAGCAATTTGTTTTTTTTTTACATTAGATAATTTAGTTTTCTTAAAATAAATCTAGCCTAAGTAATTTCTTAACATATTTTTGATTATTTAAAAGGAGATTTTTCTTACATACTAAACTTTTCACATATCAAATGATTCATCCTGCTATTTATCTAAAAATAAATAATGGTTGAGATAAAAATTATTTTAATATTTCACATATTTTTTATAATTTAAATATCTCATGAACCGTTAATCGTTAGACAAAACAAATTTAAAAAAAAAAATTATGATGAAAGTGAGTTTCTTTTAATGTTGAGTTTAATCTCATATATTGGATCAAATGGAAAAGGAAGGTGAGAATTAGTCTCTTGGTATCAAAATAAAATTTGGTATGTAAATGATTTTAAATCGTATTTAAAAGACAAGTTTTGTTTTGTTTTGCTAATAACAAACTTGGTATTTTCTTCAATGTGCCATGATGATATATGTTTAAAATATTTAATAAACTAAAATGACCATAATTAAATGTAAGTTGGTAGTATTATTTTCCAAAAACTTTTTTAATTGCCAAATGTAACATCATTTTACGTGGAAATGAATTTAATTTAAGAAATTATTATGTTTAATTAATGCTTCTAAACCCATGCCCCCATGGCATATGTTAGAAAATCCCAACAGACTTTTAATAGTTTTATATTGCATCGACTTTATTTAGATTTTATTAAAGTCGAAGAAAATTGTCTTTTATAATGGTGCCACAATATGCACCCGATTTCTACTCGGCATATGACCATTTCAAGACAAAGCGATATTATGTTTGATATATACATGTAAGAATTTAAATAGTAAAACAATACATTCGTAACCATTATCACTGATTATCCACACGAATCCAAACAGATGATATATCATTGTAATTTAGTTTTATGATGTTACCGGCAAGTACCATATATAATTTATTTTTATGATCAAATACATGCAACATGCGAAATTTTGTTCACCCATATTAGAATGTAGATGCCAAAAGTTGACAAGTCTTTGAAAATTGTCTTCCATTTGCCATACTCATTACATGATATATATTATTGTAATTGTCATCTTGAACTACATCGATCACAATGTTAAGATTCATTTCAAACTACAAAAATCACCCCAAATCAAACAATAAAAATACTTTACATGTATAAACTACTACATTGCGTGATTAGAACATTCATCATGTACAACTACGAACCCTCAACTTCACACATGTGGCTGCAAAAACTTGATATAGAAATGTTTATGTTGTATACATTTTAGTAAGGATGTCAATAGGGTTGGGTTGACCCGACTCAAACACGAAGCCAATAATGCTTATTGCAGAAGTTCTCTAGTTGCTCGTCATACCTGCACATAAACAATAAAGACATAAAAGATTAAACCATACTAAAAGTGACTTAAGTTGTGGTCTTGTGGACCCAATACTATTTTAGTACCAAAAACACATGGTATAGCACAACCTGCCATCACAAAGAAGACGCAAGTAGCAACGGTCTGTTTGGAAACGTATGAACACAATGAACCATCAAATTTCCCATTGTCATGTAACAGAAAAATAAGAAAGCTTTATCTTTATCATTATCATTATCAAAGAAAGGCAATTTGGTGTTTTGCCATATTGCCTGAACCTTATTGTTTTTTGGTTAATATATTTACCAGGGTAGAAAACCCTTTTACCCAAAAAAAAATCCCATTGTCATGTAATAAAATACTTACAGTTAGGAGTATACCTTGTAATTTTAACCCATTCAAATACAGTTGCCTAATGACTTAATATATAACTTTTTGTGAGATGTATAAGGATGTCTCGTCTGCTTTTGTGAGTTGTATATGGCTGTTTGGTATGTTGTTCTGGTTTCGCGATAATGAATGGGGCTTCTGTTGTAAGTTATATAGGGGTGTTTGGTTGTTAGATGCATACGGGTGTGGGGTTGTGTTACAGTCTTGCAGTAATTCTTTTTAAGTTGGGCTATTATCACAACAGATGTTGTAATTAATATCTTTGGTATGGAATTTAGAGCTGCTGTTATCCTGTAGTTTATATAAGCAATCAAAAATTTATTGAAGTTTGCCACTTGTCCATCTAGATCCAAAATCAATAGAGTAAATAAAAAGAACCTTGTGACTTTGTAAGATCTGCATAATGTGACATTAAGCCATCTCAACAAATCTCAAACATAATCTTGGCAAAAGTGTCTTTCTGGACGAACTGATGAGGTGTATCCCGACACGTTTCATCTTTTAACCGTTTGTTTAGTGGTTTGATTATTATATTGCACCCTGCAGAACATTAGATCGTTCTATTATCTAAGGGTAAAATAAGAACATATAACTTTTAAGTGCGTAACTAATGTGGTGAAGGAACCCACATTCTTGTAGATGAAGATAAAGCAACAATCATTCCTATTGTAAAATGGTTTTCACTTCATCGATAGCCTTGATCGCGATTGGTTCATCTCATCTTGAGGTCAAAACTCGATGTCATCTTTGCTGCCATTTCATTGGATCTAAGAACAAATTAGCCATATAACCAAGTATATGAAGAGTTTATGCAAATATTTAGGAGGTTTTGAAATTGAGTACAAAGGAGAAACATATGCATTCCAAAAGGCAAGTCAAAGTGTCTCATGTTTATATGAAGAAAAAAAATTGAGAATAACTTCGATAAGTACATTCATGTATATGAAGAAAATAAAGATGATGCGCACTTGGATACACTCGTTTATTGCATCTAGAATATTCAATGGTATCGTTTATTGCATCTAGAATATTCAATGGTATAATATAGCTAACGGTTGAAACTTACTTGTTGTCTGACGGAGAAAGGATTTATACACTTTTCGTACAGAGCTCAATTTATAATGGGGGTGTTTGGATATGTGTTCCTCTTTGGACTTGTAAGAACTTTTGAATAAATCACAATTTTTTATTTATCATAATCTGTAATGCAAAACAAAGAATAACATCTTTGATTTTCTAGCTGGTACCAACTGAACCCATAGATGCCCTTGCCGCTGTTTATACAATTGGTGTATAAAATTCTTTTAGGCAATTTATTTTGAAATAACATGTAAGGGAGTGTTCCAGGTCAATAAGGGTAGTGCTATAGTGATGGACTGATGGTGCCCACAAACGCTTCTTTATCGGTTTTCAAGATTGAATATAACTATTGTTTTAACAATTACTCTTTCTTAGACATGTTAGATATATACCAAATGGACTCATTTGTTACCTAGCTGGTAAACAACACAACGATGTCATATCCACGATCGTCCTACCTTTATCTGTTCTAAATATAGCTAAAAGATCAACGATCGATATTATAAACCCTAGATTGGAATAAATTTTAGTCAAACATTGAAATTTTATGGGAAATAAAGAGAGACGCATATAAAACCTAAATAAAAGCGAAACTTACTCTCTGCACTGAAATATTGACAATGTATGTTGTGAAAAGGGATTTCGGTTACATTTGCAATGATGGTGACCCTTCCTTTCTCTAAATGCCTAACAACTCTTCTGTGTATATATCGTTCAACAACTTCAAACATCCTAAATGCTGTATGGACTTTAGTTGGGATGCCCATGCTCTCCGTTGTTGCTTGTAACACCCTGATCCAGTTATCTAGTTATCCATTCATCCATATATATAATGTTATAAGCATAGGATTCTCCACACACAAAAAACATCTCAAAAACATTTTTTGTAGAGGTTAAAAAACATGGGAATGGAATGGACTGGCTCATGGATCAAAAAAGTTTTTTTTGTATGGGCGAGGTCACGTCAGTTAGAAGGCTGTATGATAAAAGAAACATTTTGGGTACTTATTACCTAATATAGAAGGATGTATGATAAAAAAGCGCCCAACTTAATATTTAAATTTCAGTCATACTTTTGTTTAAACTTTCACACCGGGGTCAAAATATTAGTCACAAATGATAAATGGTCCTAATATTGAAGTTCAATAACATGCTAAGAAATGAAATATGATAAAATAAAAAACAAACAATATATTATAGGTAAAAATGAAACAAAAATAAAAGAAAAGGTTTGCACTTTCAGAGGGAAAGTAGAGAGTACGATGCATGAAAATACCTTAAAACTAAAAACTTGCCATTAAGAAATAGGGTATAATGTGTTAACTCACACATGCATTATCTATATAAGGTTTTTTCTAAGAAAAGAAAGTGTTTGCAGGTCAAGCAACCTGACCCATCCGTTTCAACTCAACATGTTTTAACCCATTACACAATTCGCGTGACCCACCTATAATTCCACCTTTAGTGAAACACAAATAAGCATCACCTTGAGCAACAAATGATAGAATGGTTCACAAGCTATTGGTAATGCTTCTTGTTTCTCCCCTGCTCAGTGTCGGGAATATTCAAGTGACTTGCTCAGTTGCATTAACAATCTTCCAAAAGAAGCTATTCATATTATTTTCTTTTACCGATATAGATTGGAGCACCAAGTTTCATATAATTCGGGAATTAAAGGTTGCGATTTTTAAAAGAAGTACTTAATAAGCTATGATATTAGGAGCGTGAGCCCTTGACTACCAATGCGGGCAAGAGAAACATCACCAATAAAATACAAAATTTTGTGTCGGCATGACTCCTCGGTGGCGCAAAGATGGCTTGATAAATCTTTTTCGCTATTGAAACATACCATAAAGATAATTCTGCACAATAATCTGAAGTAGAACAATTTAAAAAACTTCACAATTGATGGTTAAGGCTATTCAGATTGATATAAAAGAAAAATCAAACTCAAAAACAATCATTCTCTATAGCATCTCACCTGAAAACAAAAACATTCTCTGCAGTAACCCCCCCTCCTCCTCTCTCTAAGACTTGAACTACACATTACTCCACCTGCAACATAAGTTTTTGTTAAAACATAGCAGATACAAACACAAACCAATTAGCATGGATAATGAAGAAAACATGATGAAATTAAAATAGAGGAGGTAACTCAACCTGAGGATGACATTAAAAGCTTAGGATGTGGTTGTAAGGTATGGTACGTGTTTGCTCTCACAAAGTCCTTAATCTTCACTAAATTCTAGTTATCCAAACCTGAATCATTAAATAAGAGTATAGAACTTGTCATACATCCTTAATCTTCACTATTACAACTAAAAAACCTAAAACACTAACACAAATCATGAACACACATAAAATTATAAAAATATATCTTGTGAGTGGTTGCAAATTCAGTTTATTTAACCAAGATCGACAATCAATCTAATATTATAAATTAGCACAACAAAAAACAATCATCTTTTTTGGAAACGATTATTAGAATTCGGAATTGGTTTCATCCTATAAACAAATAGATTAATTTTATACATAAATCAACAATTAAAACCATGAGAGATTAAACAAATAGTTAGAGCACAAATTAAACCCTTAAAATCATGAAATCAAAGACGAACCCATACATACATATACCTGCAGATTTAGTAACCAATTCAGAAACACCAATCATGTAACTCTCTGATCTTCTTCCTTTCCATCTTTATTAATCAAACCCTAATTCTTTTTCACTAACTGAAACAAAAGTATTAGACAAATTACAAACAGTATAACTAAAAGCCCAATATTGATTTTAACCAAAATCAAAAAATCATACCTTTAACTAATTAATGGAACGAGTTTTTGTTCTTGCAAAAATAATTATGTGAAACGTCATTTAAATTGAAACATGTTTTCCTCCAATTTATTCTCAAATCGATCAATTTTTTAATTTAGGGTTCGACTTTTTTTTAAAAAAAATAGTGGAGGTTGAGACTTCATAGTGAATTGTTGTGTGGTTTTGTTGTTAGCCCAAAGTTTCGTTTATGGATTACCTCAGCTTTTTCAAAGTTTTTTTTGTTACACTTTTGACACATATATTTTTATGCATAATCTTTTTGAAAAAACGAATTTAAAAATATTATTGGCAAATAAGGAAATATTTAGACTTTTTAACTAAAAATAATATTTAAAACAAATAAACAATAATTAAAAAAATATTACTAAATAAGGTATGGATTGATTTTTTTAAAATGAGAACTTCCCACTAGGGGTTTTGTTTTATTATATAAACTAGTTATAATGCCCGTGCACGCACGGGGTTTTTTCTAATATTTTGATTTAGTATATCTTTTGTATATATGTTTTATATATGATTATGTTTACGTAATAATTTTGGATTGGAAATTATGTTTGATTTTTCGTAAAGTTTTTTAGTGTTGTGCAAAAATTTCTTTTGAAGAGAAAGAATCTTAGCACTGACACAAAACATTGCAAAATTGATGACTATGTTGGTATAATAAAATAAAATAAAAATGGTACTATGTATTTCCAACCTCATATATGTTTTTGGCTAGTTTGATTATTTTGATTGGAAGTTAATCTTCATTTGCACATAATCAGGTGATAATCTTTACGCGGAACAAAAAGATGTTAGAATGAAAAGCTGCAACGTACAACAAAACATAATACAACATGATGGTGGATACAAAATACAACATGATACACTGATCATCCTCAATCCAATGAATTAACACTTAAAAGCACTTGGCATTTCTTATTAGTTGGTCGTTTAACACAAAGTCTATAGATCTCTTATAAACTTGCAATGTTGTACCTAAACATCATAGTTCCTACCCATAATCATGTTGGCAAAAACTTATCAATTAAAATCGTCACAATCTCTTAAATTCAGTCATTGATGCTTCTGAGATCCCATTGTTGAATCTGTAAGAGCAACTTATTACTTAAAAGTTAAAAACTTGTGTCTTTAAACGTTCCCAACATCCAAACTGCTGACAGCTTTATTTTGAAAAGCATTGTTCTCACAAAATCTCTAATAAAACTTGTATGTGCATGGGTGGAACAATTTGTGAGCCTTAATTTGTTGTCCATCACAGTCGCGTTCATCTTTTGCAAGTAGTTGACCACCTAAAAAAAGCACTAACAACTTTTTTATAAGTGTCTATATGCATAGCCGAACATAGACGGAAAACGGAAAAGAAATACCCCACAAAAAATTCAGGTTAAGAAGACAAAACATTAAAGATAGTACATACTAAGTTGTTATTGATTTTCAGTTTGAAAAGTATAATCTGCTATTACATAAAGTGGTAAGTTTGCCAACGTACTTGATTTCATAGATCTTTGGATTAAGAAGCTCAAACTCTTTGGCTGTATAAAGTGGTATAGTTTCAAAAAATAACTTTACTCATCCATTTCTTGAGATTGTACGACTATAGCAGTTGAAGTTTCTTAAGATTGTACAACTATAACAGATCAACCAAAACTAAAAGGCAACAAAAGTTGTGGCAAGTCAACATAACTCAACCCTACCCATTTTATACTCGTTTTGACCCGCCTGTTTTGCAGCCACTAACTAAAAGTGGAAGTTTTGATCCACAATTACTAAAAAAATAAGATATGGATTCAAACCCATCTTATTTTGTTACTAAAATAATAAAACTTTAAACTCGTAACTCATCTTAAAATCAAAATCTCAGACAACATACTTGAGTTGGTTACACACTCACCGCACCATCTATTTATAAGGTATTATCGTGAGTTTGAGCCAAAAGATTTTTCCTTAGCTAATAATGATCATAAATGGAAATATGTTTCGATTCTGATGATGATTTTCCCCAACAGATATTCCCTAAGTCTTCTCATGTCCGCCAATATATGTAATATATTAAGTATAATTGCTAGCTCTCTTGGCTTTTTCTTTTTTATAGTTGTAAAGGCCAAGTGATTCGAAACAAAAAGCTGTTGTGACGATAAATAATCTGAGTAACGCCTTGCATATTTCTACTAAAAACCCGATAACAACAAACAAACATACCCTAAATATTAGTTTCCATGTTAAAAATAAAATTGTGTACCTCTCTAGGGCTTGCCCTATTTTTAGGATTAGAGTCGGCACTGATTCCGTCTTTCAATCCCATGCGAGCAGAAAAAGAGCTGCAAGTAAGTTGTTAATAGGCTCCACCTACAAAGGAACCAAGATTACTAATCATTCATATGTTTCGATACAACAAAGATATGAAACTTTATAATTTGAAGGAAAACTTGACATTGATATAATAGCTTGCAAATAGATGAGATTATTTTGTTTGCTCTATCAGGTTAAATTGGTAAAAAGAAAAAGTAATTTTAAACAATAAGTGTTTGAGTCCATCCATCCCGACCCCATATCAAAATATTACCCGCTATCACCCCGTCATTTTCCACCTCGGGAAGTTCCAAAATAGATTGCATGCTAAATTACCTGGTCTAAAGTATGGTGTGCAAAATCTGTTGTGCACAACACCAGCCACAAAAGAACCCAGTCGAGACTAAGGCCCAACTTATCGCTGCACTAAAAGGTCAAAATATAATATAAGAAACCAAACCATTTATATTATTGTTGGGCTCTTGTTATTGTTAACTTTATTTTCTGTTACCTGTTTCTTACATGTTAATGATGTCAATCAAAACGACAAGTTTATGTTAAACACGCACCTAACATACGGGGGTGTTTGGAATTGCTTATTAGCATGTACCTTTTGTCTCCTTATGACTTTTTACAATAAGCAAGTTCACACCTTTTACTATTAGCATCTTATTTCATTTGCTTATAATGATATACACACTTTAGATAAGCAATCATAAAGCCTCTATAAAAAGCTTAATAGACATATTAATACGCAATAAGCGGTTTTTCATTAGAGATCCTAAACACCCGAATTTTCTTTCATTATTTCTAACCTAGTCCATGACATTGAATCAAACAATTAATTACAAACCAAAATTAAGATTCATAAATAATAATTGACTAATTGTATATAAAGAACATGAAAAAATAAAGATGTAATAATCTTAATGGCTTCTAATGAGCAAGTCTTTCATAAATACTTTTTTTCGATATCAAATATCCATCTCATTCTCGACAACATACTCCTCAACCACCTTCCCTAACTCCAAATTCCCAATATCCCCACACGCCCCTAAGAACACTCACAACCGTCATCTCATCCGGCTCAAACCCGTCCATTTTCATTTCCTCAGACAACTCCAATACACCTTTCGCAAACTCCATCTTGACATACCCATAAATCATCGAATTACACGACACCAAATCCCTCTCAGCAATTTTATCAAACACCATACGCGCACACCCCAAATCTCCACATATCTAACGAATGGCTAACATACACATCCACCATCAACCCATATTAAAGCACATTACAATGGCCCAATCGGACAAAACCAAACAATAAAAACATATAAAGATTCAATATTTAACTACTATTTGATAGCGAACACATCTATCATCAATCAAAGTATAAAAACATAAACCCACATCTCAATTACCAAAAAATAAAAAATAAATAAAAAAATAAAATAAAATCCTAAATCATGGCGAAGTGATAATTGACATGGGAGATGATCGCGAAGAAATTGCACTTTTTGCTTATGAACCCAACTCAGATAACATGACTTATATTTGTATTAAGAGGGGCTCAATTTTTATTTTTATTTTTTTTTCGGTAGTAACATACAATTCCTTGTTTTAGAAGTTGGATGGAAGCTTGAAACGTTGGACGTACGGGCTCACTGATATTTTTTCTGTAGTAACATACAATTACTTGACTAGTTAAGACAACGAACAGAGTGGGCAAACGTTGGAGTAAATGGTATTGAAGATGGGAGTTAAAGAAGATAAAAGCGGTGGTGTTTATTAGATACGGACCATGGCGAGGTTGGATTGAAGCCTCCATCAAACTTAAAATAGGACATAAAAAAACTTATTACTTCTACAACGACGGATTTATAATTTTTGATCAAAGATAGCACAAAAAAATGTGTGGCTTTCTTTTTTACACAAGGAACAACCTAATTAGTCTCAAAAATCAAGAAATCTCATGTAAATTTTTAAAGGTTATAAAGAATAGAAATTATAAAGGAATTTTTTTAATAGAATACAAAAGACTTCTCAACTTATTTAGTTACCCTTTTACAAATTGAACTTATAACTTTCAAAAGTTAAATAGCACAATACATATTTTATGTTTAAACATAAAATAAGTCAAAATAAATTAAAATTCTTTAACTGATATTAGAAGAAAATAGGTAAAAAGAACAAAAGAATATCACTCATGTTATTTCAAAATGTGTCACTCACTCTTTAACAACCCAACATCCCAACCCCACGTGACTAAAGCTACTATTATACTTTACCCTTTTTTATATTACTAATAAAATATACACTTCTTCATCTTCCCTATATTCAACCATCTTCATTTTAACATTTCTTAACTTCTATGCTTCAAAAACCTTCTTAGTTCTTAGCATCCGATCCAAATTCTTTTTAAAACTTCAGACCATAGAAGTTAGGGGGGCAGGTTCTAAAAAAACCTCAAAAACCTTAGGTGGCTCCGCCACTGTCAACACTACAAGGTGGACTAGTTGAGCCAGTTGGGGGTGGCCGAGCACCCTCTAGCCCCCCCACTGGCTCCGTCCCTGATTGGGATTAGGGGAAAAAATATCCATGCTTTGTGAGCTCCTACATGGAATCACTACTTTTTAACATAGACAACAATTGCTATTTTCTACTATCAATTGATATTTTAATTCTATGCTTTGTGCATTTTATATCAATTGCTCTAAAACGTAACATACTATTATTTTTTACCAATTGATGTAAGGCAATTATGCTACATGGAAAAAGATCGGTAGACAATATCAACTAAACTATGAAGACTAACCCAACAGGAAATTTGCTGTATGCACGAGCCTCGGAACAAAGCCACCACATCATCACTTTCTTCCCACAACCGCCTAACGGCTCCCATCCTAGGAATAGTGTTATGTACCAAACACACATAAGTGTTTTGTTAATAGTTCTTACTTCTTTCAAGTTCATAGTGATGATTCAATATTACATTCTACATACTGCAAAAAAATTAAAAATCATACCTTTAGGCCACTAAAAGAGTTTTTGTTATTCCATAAACAATTTATCTTCGGAATTACTGCAAAGAATACTAATTTTAAACATGCTTTCTTTAAAAAAAAATTCAATCGCCCAATTTTAGAGTTAGGGTTCGAATTATGATATTGGGTTGGAACTGTGGATAGGACTGTTATGTGGTTTTGTTTTTGTCAAGCTTTAGATTTAACCCCTATGGTTTTATAAATCAACCCCATGTTTTTAAAGTTTTATTTTTTTATATTTTTGACACATATACTTTTGAACTCAAATTTTCTAGGAAAACGAATTTATAAACACTATTGCCAAATAAAGAAGTATTTTTGTTTTTTTAATTAATATAAATAAACAATAATTAAAAAATATAACCAAATATGGTATGGTTTGATTTTTTTTAAATGAAAAATTCCCATTAAAGGTTTTGTTTTATTATATAAAAGATTAGGAGTAAGTAGTGACGGAACTAGGGGGTGTCAGATTTTTGTTACGTAGTGTTAGTTTTGTTAAAAACTTCAATTTTCTTAAATGCACTGGTCCTTAAAATTTGTGTTTGCGGTATTATTTAGTTTATTCTAAGTGCACTTAATCGTCTTGTGTCCTACTCTGGTTCCGTCCTCGCGAGGAAGTAAAAAGTATTTGTGACACAAATTTTAGGATGATAAACAAGTGAGGTTTTTTCAATTCGAGTTATCTAAGGAGTTGATCGTTTGGTTTAGATGTATGCCCGCATGACCGGTGTATCCACGTGACTGTAAATGGCCATTCTTGACGTAACTACAAATATGTATATAGTGAGGTTTAAATTATTAACTTCTTTGTAAAAAGATCAAGTGCTTTACCACCATAACATCTTGTGGTGCTTAACAAATTTACTGCTAGATGCATTTGAAAATAGTCAGCATTTTTTATAATATTTTACATAACATAGAAAGAAAAATCAGTAATTTTGACAAATATTTTACATAACTTAAAAAAAGAATCAAATGGTTCGTGTAAATCTCAAAAGTCACATTTGATGACCCTGTATGAAGTACTAATGTGTTTTCCCTTCTTCTAAGTGATATAATTATCAAATGTGTCTTATTCATTATGTTATAATTTTAGATTTAAGATTTAAAATTTATTGTATATTTTAACTAGTTTAAGACCAGTATAATACACGGGTTGTCTTAATATATATTTTTATTATAAATTAAATAAAAAATGGATGTCAAATAGTTACTACGGGGCTACAAAAACCCGTGCGTTGCACCGATTGGGTAAGGGTTGAATGTATACGTGTTTTTTTACGTAATATTGTATGCAGTAGTTGCACGTAATGTATTGCAATTGATGTTATCATAAGTTTTGTATTTTAAGTAGTCTATTTAATATTTTAATAGCGATGCACAAGAACTGTATCCAAGTTTTGATTGCCTAATGTTTGAGTAAAATCTTGACTTGTTATCGTCATGGGCTTTTAGTAGTAATTTTGATTACGCAATAGGTCGGAGGTAAATTCTTGTTGCGTAATGTTGTTGTAACCTTGTCGGGTAATGTTTACTTGTGTTTCGTTATGCAAATTTGCATGGCTCGCAAATTAATAACCACGGCATTCATTGTTTGCCAAAGTTGTTTTTATCCAACTGAATGTGAGCTTGCATATGATGTTCTCACATATTTTTGTACCATGTTGTTATGTAAGTGAGAAAATTAACACAACTTTTTGTACCACGGCATATTATTGAACAAAACTCATTAATTAATTTAGGTTCCTATTATTTTAGATAGTTAATTAACCTTATAAGAGTACATGTGAAGAGGTTTGTGTTAATATGTTATATTTAAAAGATACTTTCATATGTAATACTTTAATATTAGTATGTTACATAAATAATGTTTGGCCTATTTATTTGGCGCTTGTTTCATAATAAGTTATAGAACCATTTGGTTTTTTATATATTTTATTTTCAATGGCAAATCTCGAGTTGATAGTGAATTTATCGAATGTTGCTGGTTCTTCAAAATTGCATAATTGCATGCGTTTGTGGTTTGTGCAGCGAGCAAGTGAAGATGATGCATTATCCAAAATGTTATTTGGTTGTTGCCAACATTTGAGGCGGGTAATAGCGAAGAACCATACCATGATGGCAAACATGGAAGCTTATGGTGCTAACGGGGTTGCTTTGGAGTCACTTGAAGCTTTAAAAACCCAAGAGAGGCATCGGTTATTGCTTGCGAGTTAAACAATTTGTTAGATGAAGCGAAAGTGGGTGCCCGTGAGGAAAAAGCTAATCTATTAAGATGAATGAGTTTAAGTAGTTATTTGAATTTAGGTACTTTTGTTGGTTCTAATAATTTGAATGTTTTGTTTGTTTTGGGTTGATGATATGTGAAAGAAATATATATTTATTTCGGGCAAATGATAAACTTCTTTGTATTTAAATTAGTTTATTTTATTTAAAGTTTCAATTAACACAAATCGAATTGTTAGAATATAAATATAAAGATAATCTATAAGTTATTATTATTATTATTTTTAAAAGATTAGGATGTTAATGGTAATGCATTGTGTATATAGGGGCTGGTTTAGATCCAATGAAAAAATGAAGGATCTCCAGGGATTTGTACTTGTCGAGGCTTGAAGGGTCCATTCCTAATGGATTGAATCATGAGTTTTCCATTTGGTTTGGTCTTGATGTAACGAAGCATACGACTTGTCCATTGAAGATAACCACCTTTTTCCAACATAGGAGGACGGTTTTCGGCACCGGCTGCATATATGTCTTGTTGAGTTGCCATTGATGAAGATATGTTATGATAAAGTTGATGTAGGATCGATTCAACGATAAAGGAGTTGTGTTTAAAAAGATATTGCCGTTTGAAGTTTTTCTGAAGGTCGTACTCGTGAACTTGGTTCTTAGGCGTAAAAATTTTTCTCCCAAAATTTGAAATTCACTATAAAAATCAATTGTAAGGTCGAATGAAAAATTTGAGTTATGACAATTTTGGTAAATTTGACCGAAAAATTTTGAATTTGGGTCCAAAATTTGAATTTTGACCAAAATTTTCAAGTTATACCAAAATTTGAATTCGCGTAAAATTGAAATTATGTGTAGTTCCAACTTCTTTAAATTTTACTCAAGTTTTCCATAAAAAACTCTACTTTTTTTTTGAAATGAAGAGCTTAGGCGTGAACAAGCGAAGTTCTGAGTAGGCGATGCTTAGGCGTAGAGATTGTGCTAGGCGTGAGATTGTGCTTAGGCGTGAGAGATAACACAGCGTAATACCCAAGTTCGCGTAACAATAGAGTTATCGCAGACTAAAAACTTAAACATAGAATCCTTGTCGTGGGATTTACTTGTCGTAAGACAAGCTTAGGCGTAAGAAAATACTTATCGTGAAATTATCTGCGTAAGATTTAGCTTATCTCGTAAATCTAGGGTTTGCCCAAAATCCTTTACACTATCACAGTGTAAGAGATATCCAAAAGTCAAGTGTTCCACAAACTTATCCAAGTGAGGAAGCACCGAGTAACAGATTATAGCTCGAAGAAAGCGCACAAAACTCTTATGCGTGGGAAAGGGTTTGACTTTTCTTCTGCGTAGAATAGGGTTTTGACCTACGCGTAAAAATTTCACGTGATTCAAACGATTTACGATGCACAAACGACCTTAAAAACACTCAAATAACACAAAGATTTGACTGAATTACCCAAAGTGCCTTTTATGCTTATGCGTAGAAATGAACTACCCAATTCGTACGAGTTTAAAACTGAAGAAAAACACGTAAAGCTTTGAACTTTTTGCAAAAAACTGAAACTTTAGCACCAAATAAACCTTAAACCACAAGAATCTTGAATTTTTAAGTGCAAAAATTAAAGTTTTATGCGTGTCAAAGATGTACAACGAGAGCTTTATGCGTACAGTACCAAACTTCAAAACAAACACAAACACTCCTAAACCATTGTTAGGCGATTGATACCAATTGTAGGACCTTAAATCTATCAACCTTGTCACAAACCCAACACGTTACGCGTATAACACGTTCAACACAAACACAAACCTATGCGTAAATAAAGAAGGAAGATTAAGATGATGGTGACTTGAATATATGAGCCGTGTATGTGAGGAGAAAGATGAAAACAATAAGTTGTATATTCCAAAGAAAATACACACACACACATCAAGCACACCCCTCAAATGAGACTTTGAGGGGTATATATAGTTCATACAATAATACCCTAATGGGCTTGCAGGGCCCATGAATTGGACTTAGGATACATAAGCTTATAATAGATGAAGATAAAATTAAAAGCATTTCGATTTAGAGTGCAAAACTTGATCTGAATAAACTATCACCATTTACCCTTGACAGTCTAAAGACATAATCACCATTTACCATTTAGAGTGCAAATCTTGATCTGAGCATATCACTGTTAACCACTGTCAGTCTCAAAACCTAATCACCATTTACTGAACTCTTAGAGGGTTGCTAAAAAGATTAAAGAGAAAAAGTTGAAGCAGCTGAATTTGCCGCAAAATGATTATAATCTAAAACAAGACCCTCATTTGAAAAATATGTTATGATGTAAACAAAAAAGCTCACAAAGTCTGAAATTGGTTCTGAGTGTATACTAGTGGAAAATTTGAAAAACTAAGTTACAATGTACATTCCTGTACTCATTTCATTATATAAATTATTAACTAGAGCAATAAAAAATTAGGATACAATGTATAATCCAATACTCATTTCATTATATGAATCAAAAGCTAGAGCAACTAAAAGTGCACTATAAAAATTCATAAATAAAAGAACCAAAATAACAAAAAAGTCATTCATAGCTCAGAACACAATTGTAGGATGAGAAAGCAAAACAATCAAAAATTAACTATCAAATAACTCGACACCTAACATAACCAATATCTTATAATAAGTTAACAAAGAATGGAGTAACAAAATCTTATTTAGCCACTTGACTCAACAATAAAATGAATTAATCATCAAAAACATCAAACACCCCATATAAAACCACATTTATTCAATAAGAAAACTAAATACATCTTAAACAAAATGGGCACATGTGTCAAACATAAATTTGTTTAATTTTATTATCATAGAAAAACTCCATAAGTATAACATAATCAAACACATAATTATATACAAATGCTTGTTAGCATAAATAATGACACCAAACACTAGCCAATGTCAACTTTTACAAAATGAAAACACCAAATAAACATAACAAACAAGAAATAAAAGCAAGTACTATCATCAAAAAGAAAAAGAATGTGTAAAGAAAACATACGACTGCGAAACTTAATCAAAGCCATGGGCTTCCTCTTCAAACCCTACGAAACCTAAACAAAAAACAACCCCAAATAAAATAAAATAAATACCCTATTTCCAAAAAAACCAAAACCCTAAAGAACTTTTATAAAATATATATATACATACTTGAGCACGGCGGTGAACACTTTAACCAGGCTCATCGTTCGACATATCAAGCAAAGCATCGAGATCAACTCCACGGAGCCGAACTTCTTGAACGTCCTCTTCTTGTTGCAACATACGGTTCTTGGCCTCCTTCATTAACAAAACAAATCATTTTCAAACAAAATGAACAACGTAATTAATAGAAAGGATTGATAAAGAGATGAGAAACAAACCATGTTGTTGTTCTTGTTGTTGGTTTTTGAGAGTGCGGCTACTGCTGAGGGGGTCTTCTAGGGTTTGGAAGACAGTATGTGAGATATGTGTGGTGATAAGGGACATATAAAGAGGATTAGGGTTTCGGCCCATGAGAGTTTGGGCTATTTTCTTGAGTCTAGTTGGCCCATATCACTTGTGCCTTTGATGGGTTTTATGTGATACTGATTTTTGTATTTTATTAGGAGTAAATAAAAAGTATTTTTGACCCCCTTTTATCTTCGCCTCTGGATGTATGCCGCATAACCGGTGTATCTACGTGAACGTAAATGGCTATTCCTTACGTAACTAAAAATATGTATCTATTGAGGTTTAAATCATTAATTTCTTTGTAAAAAGATCAAGTGCTTTATCATCATAACATCTGGTGGTGCTTAAAAAATTTACTACTAGATGCATTTGAAAATAGACAATATTTTTATAATATTTACATAACATAGAAAGAAAAATCAGTAATTTTGACAAACATTTTACATAACCTAAAAAAATAATCATATGGTTCGTGTAAATCTCAAAAGTCACATTCGATGACCCATATGAAGTATTAATGTGTTTTCCTTGTTCTAAGTGATAATTATTAAACGTGTATTATTCATTATGTTATAATTTTAGATTTAAGATTTAAAATTTATTGTATATTTTAACTAGTTTAAGACCCGTATAATACGGGTTGTCTTAATATATATTTTATAAATTAAATAAAAAATGGATGTTAAATAGTTACTATGCATTTAGTTAATGTCAATATTTCTATGCTTTTTATGAGATCGATTGTTTTTTACCATAAATTAAGTGACAATTCGACATAATGGGTTGATTGGGTTTGCGGCATGATTCATGTTGTATATTATGTGTAGTTGCAAAACCCGATTTTGGCTAACGCTCGTTAGTTTTATTCATTAGTGGTCATCACGTCGTTGCGCGTGAGGGTATTTTCGTCATTTCAATTTTCCGCCATTAAATCCACCGACGACCCCACTAGCACACCTACCTTTGTGTTGAGGGGCATTTTTGCAACAAAGTTTTCGTTTTTTCATATCTTACCACTTACCATACCAAAACATATATTGATCGAACCCTTGCTTCCAACTTCTATATTCTCCAACATTAGATCCAACATGGGTGGTCGGCAAATTAGAGGTCGGAGTTCTCCGATTCGAATATTGCTACGATGTACAGTATGATAATTTTGTTTGTGTATTTTTGTTTGAATGACCATGCAATGTATATCGAAAATTAAAACATGTTACATTGATTCATATTTTGTTTCAAGTTATTTAGTTAGTGAGTCGAGTCTTGGCTTAGCAAAGTCACGCTTTACATGCTTGTAACATAAGATTTTTGACTTGCCACCACTAAAATATCCCATATCCACACGATAGGATGGTGGGACGGGAGGTGTTGCATTAGGATCTCCAGGGATTTGGACTTGTCGAGGCTTGAAGGGTCCATTCGTAATGGATTGGATCATGAGTTTTCCATTAGGTTTGGTCTTGATGTAATGAATCATACGACTTGTCCATTGAAGATAACCACCTTTTTCCAACATAGGAGGACGGTTTTCGGCACCGGCATCATGAATGTCTTGTTGAGTTGCCATTGATGAAGATATGTTATGATAAAGTTGATGTAGGATCGATTCAACGATAAAGGAGTTGTGTTAAAAAAGATATTGCCGTTTGAAGTTTTTCTGAAGGTCGTACTCGTGAACTTGGTTCTTAGGCGTAAAAATTTTTCTCCCAAAATTTGAAATTCACTATAAAAATCAATTGTAAGGTCGTATGAAAATTTTGAGTTATGACAATTTTGACGCCAAATTTGACCGAAAAAATTTGAATTTGGGTCCAAAAATTTGAATTTTTGACCAAAATTTTCCAAGTTATACCAAAATTTGAATTTCGCGTAAAAGTTGAAATTATGTGTAGTTCCAACTTCTTTAAATTTTACTCAAGTTTTCCCGCCAAAAAACTCTTTTTTTTTCTTTTTTTTTTTGAAAATGAAGAGCTTAGGCGTAGACACACGAAGTTACGAGTAGACGATGCTTAGGCATAGAAATTGTGCTTAGGCGTAGAGATTGTGCTTAGGCGTAGAGATAACTTACGCGTAATACCCAAGTTACGCGTAACAATAGAGTTATGCGTAGACTAAAAACTTAAACGTATAATCCTTATGCGTAGGATTTACTTATGCGTAAGACAAGCTTAGGCGTAAGAAAATACTTATGCGTGAGAAATTATACGCGTAAGATTTAGCTTATGCGTAAATCTAAGGTTTTGCCCAAAAATCCTTTACACTATCACAGTGTAAGAGATATCCAAAAGTCGAAGTGTTCCACAAACTTATCCAAGTGAGGGAAGCACTGAGTAACCGTTATAGCTCAAGAAACGCACAAAACTCTTATCGTAGAACCTTATGCGTAGGAAAAGGGTTTTGACTTTTCTTACGCGTAAGAATAGGGTTTTGACCTACGCGTAAAAAATTTCCTGTGATTCAAACGATTTCTGATGCACAAACAGCCTTAAAAACACTCAAATAACACAAAAGATTTGACCTGAATTACCCAAAGTGCCTTTTATGCTTATGCGTAGAAATGAACTACCCAATTCGTACGAGTTTAAAACTGAAGAAAAACACGTAAAGCTTCGAACTTTTTGCAAAAAACTGAAACTTTAGCACCAAATAAACCTTAAACCACAAGAATCTTGAATTTTTAAGTGCAAAAATTAAAGTTTTATGCGTGTCAAAGATGTACAACGAGAGCTTTATGCGTACAGTACCAAACTTCAAAACAAACACAAACACTCCTAAACCATTGTTAGGCGATTGATACCAATTGTAGGACCTTAAATCTATCAACCTTGTCACAAACCCAACACGTTACGCGTATAACACGTTCAACACAAACACAAACCTATGCGTAAATAAAGAAGGAAAGATTAAGATGATGGTGACTTGAATATATGAAGCCGTGTATGTAAGGAGAAAGATGAAAACAATAAGTTGTATATTCCAGAAGAAAACACACACACACACACACACACACTCAAGCACACCCTCAAATGAGACTTTGAGGGTATATATAGTTCTTACAATAATACCCTAATGGGCTTGGCAAGGCCACTGAATTGGACTTAGGATACATAAGCTTATAATAGATGAAGATAAAAATTAAAAGCATTTCGATTTAGAGTGCAAAACTTGATCCGAATAAACTATCACCATTTACCCTTGATCTAAAGACATAATCACCATTTACCATTTAGAGTGCAAATATTGATCCGAGCATATCATGTTAACCACCGTCGGTCTCAAAACATAATCACCATTCTTGAACTCTTGACGGTTTGCTAAAAAGATTAAAGAGAAAAGTTCAAGCAATTGAATTTGCATAAAATGATTATAATCTAAAACAAGACCCTCATTTATATATGAAGAAAGATAGTTGGATTTTATTGTCAAAACTTAATCCTTGGAGATTATAATCTGCATAAAAATAGTTCACTATGACTATTTACATGGCCTTATATTGCACTTTCCGATAACCTTTTGCTCACCGATATTGCTTTCCGTGCTAAGATGAGATTGCCTTGACTAATTTGTTATCCATAACTACTCTTACCGTCTACTTGATACCGAATAATGCAAAGTAGTTATACTTCATTTGTTTCTCACTGTAAAATGAATACACGAATGCAAAAAAGTCATAATTTGTGATTAAGAACTATCCATTCAAACTGCAATATGGAAGAGTATCCCAATAGGAATAGTCATTTTTGTTCAATATGGAAGAGTATACAATCTTTTGTTTTGCTATCAAAAATATAATTAACAAGTCACAATTCGTATGCTAAATTGCTATTCACAGCATTTGGAATTCATCTCATTACCAAATAGTTTAATTCTAGAAAGATTCTTATGAATTGAGATACGATGAGTTAAATGAGATCAAAAATATCTTTAGGATTCTAATCTCGGAACACACAAGAAGGATGACCAATTCTGGTTTCTTTACATTAAATTACCAATTGTTTATTTACTTGCAAGATGTCGTGGTCAATTGATTTTATGGGTTGAACAATTCACAATAATCAGTTTATTTCTCATGTTTGGATAAGCAAAATCAGTTTCTTGAGGATAATATGGTAATTTAGGCCTGTAATCTTGAAAACCCGCTTCCCTTCCCAATCCGCCCAAAATTGGACGGAACCAAATATCACTCAAAAGCTCATCCCTTCCCTCCCTCCCACCTTCCCGTCCCCTACCTTATCATCTTAAAAAAAAAACTCAAGAAGGCCCATTTTTTGATTTCCCTTCCCCTTCCCTTCCATTACTTTAAAAAAAACTCGAGAACAGAGCGTAAATGAATTAACCCAGTACCTTCGTGACACGAAACTATCGACAAAATATGAGATAATCAATGAAACTAGCTATGCGAAAAAAACTCGTAACTTTAACAAGATTCAACTTAGGTAATAAAAAGAGTATCACGGGCATTTAAAAGCATACTCCTTAAAACAAGTAATGTCCGAACCTTCGAAATGACAAAATACTACAGGGAACAAAATTAATAGTCTTTCATGACAAACATACTTAAACCGGACAAAACCATCCCAAGTAGCGACCTCACTTCAATGGGATAAACCTTGAAGAATGGGTAGCTCCAATACCGGGTCTACCATGCTTAAGAGCTTGTATGAGATAGAAAACTCGACAAGGTAGTGTCCAATCATCTCGAGCTTGATTTCAATCGGTTGAAGGTCTTACCATTGTAGACACCAACAATGCTACCTATCATTTCGGGACAATGATCATGTTCCTCAAGTGGGTCTTCACCAAGTTAGGCTTCTCACGTGAGTGCCTCACGCGTTTCGTGAAAATAAACATTCATGCATAAGGAAGCTGTGAAGATAATATGTCAAGCAAA
Source organism: Chrysanthemum lavandulifolium (assembly GCA_022545495.1). Lineage (NCBI taxonomy): Eukaryota > Viridiplantae > Streptophyta > Magnoliopsida > Asterales > Asteraceae > Chrysanthemum > Chrysanthemum lavandulifolium. The sequence goes on from CM040238.1 coordinate 77,203,703, forward strand.
AAATGCAAATATGCATAAAAACCTTCTTCGAGAAACACAAAAAAAATTACAAATAAAAATACAAGGAGACAACAAAAATATGTTATGATGTAAACAAAAAAGCTCACAAAGTCTGAAATTGGTTCTGAGCGTATACTAGTTGAAAATTTGAAAAACTAAGTTACAATGTACATTCCTGTACTCATTTCATTATATAAATTATTAACTAGAGCAATAAAAAATTAGGATACAATGTATAATCCAATACTCATTTCATTATATGAATCAAAAGCTAGAGCAACTAAAAGTGCACTATAAAAATTCATAAATAAAAGAACCAAAATAACAAAAAAGTCATTCATAGCTCAGAACACAATTGTTGGATGAGAAAGCAAAACAATCAAAAATTAACTATCAAATAACTCGACACCTAACATAACCAATATCTTATAATAAGTTAACAAAGAATGGAGTAACAAAATCTTATTTAGCAACTTGACTCAACAATAAAATGAATTAATCATCAAAAACATCAAACACCCCATATAAAACCACATTTATTCAATAAGAAAACTAAATACATCTTAAACAAAATGGGCACATGTGTCAAACATAAATTTGTTTAATTTTATTATCATAGAAAAACTCCATAAGTATAACATAATCAAAACACATAATTATATACAAATGCTTGTTAGCATAAATAATAACGACCAAACACTAGCCAATGTCAACTTTACAAAATGAAAACACCAAATAAACATAACAAACAAGAAATAAAAGCAAGTACTATCATCAAAAAGAAAAAGAATGTGTAAAGAAAACATACGACTTGCGAAGCTTTAATCAAAGCCATGGGCTTCTCTTCAAACCCTCTCAAACCTAAACAAAAAAACAACCCCAAATAAAATAAAATAAATACCTATTTCCAAAAAAACCAAAACCCTAAGCAGAACTTTTATAAAATATATATATACCTTATGAAAGCACGAAGCGGTGAACATCTTAACCAACTCATCGGTCGACATATCAAGCAAAGCATCAAGATCAACTCCACGGAACCCGAACTTCTTGAGCGTCCTCTTCTTCGCGACGCAACATCGGTTCTTGGCCCTCCTTCATTAACAAAACAAATCATTTTCAAACAAAATGAACAACGTAATTAATAGAAAGGATTGCTAAAGAGATGAGAAACAAACCATGTTGTTGTTCTTGTTGTTGGTTTTGAGAGTGCGACTCTTCTTGAGGGTCTTCTAGGGTTTGGAAGGCGGTGTGTGAGATATGTGGTGATAAGGGACATATAAAGAGGATTAGGGTTTAGGCCCATGAGAGTTTGGGCTTTTTCTTGAGTCTAGTTGGCCCATATCACTTGTGCCTTTGATGGGTTTATGTGATCTTGATTTTTGTATTTTATTAGGAGTAAATAAAAGTATTTCGACCCCTTTTATCTTCGCCTCTGGATGTATGCCAGTATAACGGTGTATCTACGTGAACGTTAATGGCTATTCCTTACGTAACTACAAATATGTATCTATTGAGGTTTAAATCATTAATTTCTTTGTAAAAAGATCAAGTGCTTTATCATCATAACATCTGGTGGTGCTTAAAAAATTTACTACTAGATGCATTTGAAAATAGACAATATTTTTATAATATTTACATAACATAGAAAGAAAAATCAGTAATTTTGACAAACATTTTACATAACCTAAAAAAATAATCATATGGTTCGTGTAAATCTCAAAAGTCACATTCGATGACCACGTATGAAGTATTAATGTGTTTCCCTTGTTCTAAGTGATAATTATTAAGCGTGTATTATTCATTATGTTATAATTTTAGATTTAAGATTTAAAATTTATTGTATATTTTAACTAGTTTAAGACCCGTATAATACGGGTTGTCTTAATATATATTTTATAAATTAAATAAAAATGGATGTTAAATAGTTACTATGCATTTAGTTAATGTCAATATTTCTATGCTTTTTTATGAGATCGATTGTTTTTTACCATAAATTAAGTGACAATTCGACATAATGGGTTGATTGGAGTTTGCAGCATGATTCATGTTGTATATTATGTGTAGTTGCAAAAACCCGATTTTGGCTAACGCTCGTTAGTTTTATTCATTAGTGGGTCATCACGTACGTTGCACGTGAGGGTATTTTCGTCATTTCAATTTTCCCGCCATTAAATCCACCTGACGACCCCACTAGCACACCTACCTTTGTGTTGAGGGGCATTTTTTGCAACAAAGTTTTTCGTTTTTTTCATATCTTACCACTTACCATACCAAAACATATATTCGATCGAACCCTTGCTTCCAACTTCTATATTCTCCAACATTAGATCCAACATGGGTGGCTGGCAAATTAGAGGTCGGAGTTCTCCGATTCTGAATATTGCTACAGTGTACGGTATGATAATTTTTGTTTGTGTATTTTTGTTTTGAATGACCATGCAATGTATATCGAAAATTAAAACATGTTACATTGATTCATATTTTGTTTCAAGTTATTTAGTTAGTGAGTCAGTCTTGGCTTAGCAAAGTCACGCTTTACATGCTTGTAACATAAGATTTTGACTTGCCACCACTAAAATATCCCATATCCACACGATAGGATGGTGGGACGGAGGTGTTGCATTAGGATCTCCGGGATTTGGACTTGTCGAGGCTTGAAGGGTCCATTCGTAATGGATTGGATCATGAGTTTTCCATTAGGTTTGGTCTTGATGTAATGAAGCATCGACTTGTCCATTGAAGATAACCACCTTTTTCCAACATAGGAGGACGGTTTTCGGCACCGGCATCATGAATGTCTTGTTGAGTTGCCATTGATGAAGATATGTTATGATAAAGTTGATGTAGGATCGATTCAACGATAAAGGAGTTGTGTTAAAAAAGATATTGCCGTTTGAAGTTTTTCTGAAGGTCGTACTCGTGAACTTGGTTCTTAGGCGTAAAAATTTTTCTCCCAAAATTTGAAATTCACTATAAAAATCAATTGTAAGGTCGTATGAAAATTTTGAGTTATGACAATTTTGACGCCAAATTTGACCGGAAAAATTTGAATTTGGGTCCAAAATTTGAATTTTGACCAAAATTTTCAAGTTATACCAAAATTTGAATTTCGTAAAGTTGAAATTATGTAGTTCCAACTTCTTTAAACTTTACTCAAGTTTTCCAAAAACTCTTTTTTTTCTTTATTTTTTTAAAATGAAGAGCTTAGGCGAGACACACGAGTTCTGAGTGAGCGATGCTTAGGCATAGAAATTGTGCTTAGGCGAGAGATTGTGCTTAGGCGTGAGAGATAACTTACGCGTAATACCCAAGTTACGCGTAACAATAGAGTTATGCGTAGACTAAAACTTAAGCGTATAATCCTTATGCGTGGGATTTACTTATCGTAAGACAAGCTTAGGCGTAAGAAAATACTTATCGTGAGAAATTATACGCGTAAGATTTAGCTTATGCGTAAATCTAAGGTTTTGCCTAAAAATCCTTTACACTATCACGAGGTAAGAGATATCCAAAAGTCAGTGTTCCACAAACTTATCCAAGTGAGGAAGCGAGTAACAGTTATAGCTCAAGAAACCGCACAAAACTCTTGTCGTAGAACCTTATGCGTAGGAAAAGGGTTTTGACTTTTCTTCTGGCGTAAGAATAGGGTTTTGACCTCACGCGTAAAAAATTTCCCGTGATTCAAGCGATTTACGATGCACAAACAACCTTAAAAACACTCAAATAACACAAAGATTTGACTGAATTACCCAAAGTGCCTTTTATGCTTATGCGTGAAATGAACTACCCAATTAAATGCGAGTTTAAAAGCGAAGAAAAACACGTAAAGCTTGAACTTTTGCAAAAACGTAACTTTAGCACCAAATAAACCTTAAACCACAAGAATCTTGAATTTTTAAGTGCAAAAATTAAAGTTTTATGCGTGTCAAAGATGTACAACGAGAGCTTTATGCGTACAGTACCAAACTTCAAAACAAACACAAACACTCCTAAACCATTGTTAGGCGATTGATACCAATTGTAGGACCTTAAATCTATCAACCTTGTCACAAACCCAACACGTTACACGTATAACACGTTCAACACAAACACAAACCTATGCGTAAATAAAGAAGGAAAGATTAAGATGATGGTGACTTGAATATATGAAGCCGTGTATGTGAGGAGAAAGATGAAAACAATAAGTTGTATATTCCAAAGAAAACACACACACACACACACTCAAGCACACCCCTCAAATGAGACTTTGAGGGGTATATATAGTTCCTTACAATAATACCCTAATGGGCTTGGCAAGGGCCACGAATTGGACTTGGGATACATAAGCTTATAATAGATGAAGATAAAAATTAAAAGCATTTCGATTTAGAGTGCAAAACTTGATCTGAATAAACTATCACCATTTACCCTTGACAGTCTAAAGACATAATCACCATTTACCATTTAGAGTGCAAATATTGATCTGAGCATATCACTGTTAACCACTGTCAGTCTCAAAACATAATCACCATTTACTGAACTCTTAGACGGTTGCTAAAAAGATTAAAGAGAAAAAGTTCAAGCAGCTGAATTTGCCGCAAAATGATTATAATCTAAAACAAGACCCTCATTTATATATGAAGAAAGATAGTTGGATTTTTATTGTCAAAACTTAATCCTTGGAGATTATAATCTGTGATAAAAATAGTTCACTATGACTATTATTTACATGGCCCTTATATTGCACTTTCCGATAACCTTTTGCTCACCGATATTGCTTTCGGGCTAAGATGAGATTGCCTTGACTAATTTGTTATCCATAACTATTCTTACCCGTCTACTTGATACCGAATAATGCAAAGTAGTTATACTTCATTTGTTTCTCCTTTGTAAAATGAATACACGAATGCAAAAAGTCATAATTTGTGATTAAGAACTATCCATTCAAACGCAATATGGAAGAGTATCCCAATAGGAATAGTCATTTTGTTCAATATGGAAGAGTATACAATCTTTTGTTTTGCTATCAAAATATAATTAACAAGTCACAATTCGTATGCTAAATTGCTATTCACAGCATTTGGAATTCATCTCATTACCAAATAGTTTAATTCTAGAAAGATTCTTATGAATTGAGATACGATGAGTTAAATGAGATCAAAAATATCTTTAGGATTCTAATCTCGGAACACACACAAGAAGGATGACCAATTACAGTTTCTTTCTGTTAAATTACCAATTGTTTATTTACTGCAAGATGTCAGCGGGTCAATTGATTTTATGGGTTGAACAATTCACAATAATCAGTTTATTTCTCATGTTTGGATAAGCAAAATCAGTTTCTTGAGGATAATATGGTAATTTAGGCCTGTAATCTTGAAAACCCGCTTCCCTTCCCAATCCGCCCAAAATTGGACGGAACCAAATATCACTCAAAAGCTCATCCCTTCCCTCCCTCCCACCTTCCCGTCCCCTACCTTATCATCTTAAAAAAAAAACTCAAGAAGGCCCATTTTTTGATTTCCCTTCCCCTCCCCTTCCATTACTTTAAAAAAAACTCGAGAACAGAGCGTAAATGAATTAACCGGTACCTTTCGTGACACAGAAACTATCAGCAAAATATGAGATAATCAATGAAACTAGCTATGCAGCAAAAAACTCGTAACTTTAACAAGATTCAACTTAGGTAATAAAAAAGAGTATCACAGGCATTTAAAAGCATACTCCTTAAAAACAAGTAATGTCTGAACCTTCTGAAATGACAAAATACTACCAGGGAACAAAATTAATAGTCTTTCATGACAAACATACTTAAACCAGACAAAACCATCCCAAGTAGCAGCCTCACTTCAATGGGATAAACCTTGAAGAATGGGTAGCTCCAATACCGGGTCTACCATGCTTAACAGGCTTGTATGAGATAGAAAACTCAGCAAGGTAGTGTCCAATCATCTCAGGCTTGATTTCAATCTGGTTGAAGGTCTTACCATTGTAGACACCAACAATGCTACCTATCATTTCTGGGACAATGATCATGTTCCTCGAGTGGGTCTTCACCAAGTTAGGCTTCTCACCAGCAGGTGCCTCACGTTTCTGTGAAAATAAACATTCATGCATAAGGGAAACTGTGAAGATAATATGTCAAGCAAAAAATGCAAATATGCATAAAAACCTTCTTCGAGAAACACAACAAAAAATTACAAATAAAAATACAAGGAGACAACAAAAATATGTTATGATGTAAACAAAAAAGCTCACAAAGTCTGAAATTGGTTCTGAGCGTATACTAGTTGAAAATTTGAAAAACTAAGTTACAATGTACATTCCTGTACTCATTTCATTATATAAATTATTAACTAGAGCAATAAAAAATTAGGATACAATGTATAATCCAATACTCATTTCATTATATGAATCAAAAGCTAGAGCAACTAAAAGTGCACTATAAAAATTCATAAATAAAAGAACCAAAATAACAAAAAAGTCATTCATAGCTCAGAACACAATTGTTGGATGAGAAAGCAAAACAATCAAAAATTAACTATCAAATGAGGTGAGATCAATACAAAACACATCTAATCTAAAGAACAAATAATAAGATCTCAACCATTGATCTTCTTTTCATCCAATGGATGAGATGAAAACAAAATTAACAAGGAAGGGTAAAATGTAATTCTATAAACCCACTTTCCACCCTTTTTAAAAAACAACATATCTTGCAAGCGGTAAATCTTCAAGCTACAAAAAATACACCATCGTGACGAGAAAAAATCATCTTTCTATTGATATGCACTTTATATACTTTCGGCGAACTTTTTTTCAAAATTTTCGTTGAGAAAAATCCCACGGATTAGTATATAAATCCCACGAATTAGTAAAAAATCCCACGGATTCAGATAAAAATCCCACGGGATTCGTACAAAATCCACGGGATTCGTAAAAAGCGAACTATTTTTTTCAAAATTTCCGTCGAGAAAAAATCCCACGAGATTCGTAAAAAATCCCACGGATTCATAAAAAATCCCATGGGATTAGTAAAAAATCACGGGATTCAGTAAAAGAAAAATCACGGGATTTGTTTATTTTAATCTAAACCGTTGGATGAAAGAAAGATGGATGGTTGAGATCTTGTTATTTGTTCTTTAGATAAATGTTGTTTCGTATTGAACTTTTCTCACTATCAAATAACTCGACACCTAACATAACCAATATCTTATAATAAGTTAACAAAGAATGGAGTAACAAAATCTTATTTAGCAACTTGACTCAACAATAAAATGAATTAATCATCAAAAACATCAAACACCCCATATAAAACCACATTTATTCAATAAGAAAACTAAATACATCTTAAACAAAATGGGCACATGTGTCAAACATAAATTTGTTTAATTTTATTATCATAGAAAAACTCCATAAGTATAACATAATCAAAACACATAATTATATACAAATGCTTGTTAGCATAAATAACAGCACCAAACACTAGCCAATGTCAACTTTTACAAAATGAAAACACCAAATAAACATAACAAACAAGAAATAAAAGCAAGTACTATCATCAAAAAAGAAAAAAGAATGTGTAAAAGAAAACATACAGCTTTGCGAAGCTTCTTAATTAAAGCCATGGGCTTCCTCTTCAAACCCCTCTGAAACCTAAACAAAAAAAACAACCCCAAATAAAATAAAATAAATACCCTATTTCCAAAAAAAACCAAAACCCTAAACAGAACTTTTATAAAAATATATATATACCTTCTGCGAGCACGAGCAGTGAACATCTTAACCAGCTCATCAGTCGACATATCAAGCAAAGCATCAAGATCAACTCCACGGAAACTGAACTTCTTGAACGTCCTCTTCTTCGCGACTGCAACATCTGGTTCTTGGCCCTCCTTCATTAACAAAAACAAATCATTTTCAAACAAAATGAACAACGTAATTAATAGAAAGGATTGCTAAAGAGATGAGAAACAAACCATGTTGTTGTTCTTGTTGTTGGTTTTTGAGAGTGCGGCTACTGCTGAGGGGGTCTTCTAGGGTTTGGAAGGCAGTGTGTGAGATATGTGTGGTGATAAGGGACATATAAAGAGGATTAGGGTTTAGGCCCATGAGAGTTTGGGCTTTTTTCTTGAGTCTAGTTGGCCCATATCACTTGTGCCTTTGATGGGTTTTATGTGATACTGATTTTTGTATTTTATTAGGAGTAAATAAAAAGTATTTCTGACCCCCTTTTATCTTCGCCTCTGGATGTATGCCGTATAACCGGTGTATCTACGTGAACGTTAATGGCTATTCCTTACGTAACTACAAATATGTATCTATTGAGGTTTAAATCATTAATTTATTTGTAAAAAGATCAAGTGCTTTATCATCATAACATCTGGTGGTGCTTAAAAAATTTACTACTAGATGCATTTGAAAATAGACAATATTTTTATAATATTTACATAACATAGAAAGAAAAATCAGTAATTTTGACAAACATTTTACATAACCTAAAAAAATAATCATATGGTTCGTGTAAATCTCAAAAGTCACATTCGATGACCTTGTATGAAGTATTAATGTGTTTTCCCTTGTTCTAAGTGATAATTATTAAACGTGTATTATTCATTATGTTATAATTTTAGATTTAAGATTTAAAATTTATTGTATATTTTAACTAGTTTAAGACCCGTATAATACACGGGTTGTCTTAATATATATTTTATAAATTAAATAAAAAATGGATGTTAAATAGTTACTATGCATTTAGTTAATGTCAATATTTCTATGCTTTTTTATGAGATCGATTGTTTTTTACCATAAATTAAGTGACAATTCGACATAATGGGTTGATTGGAGTTTGCAGCATGATTCATGTTGTATATTATGTGTAGTTGCAAAAACCCGATTTTGGCTAACGCTCGTTAGTTTTATTCATTAGTGGGTCATCACGTACGTTGCACGTGAGGGTATTTTCGTCATTTCAATTTTCCGCCATTAAATCCACCGCGACCCCACTAGCACACCTACCTTTGTGTTGAGGGGCATTTTTTGCAACAAAGTTTTTCGTTTTTTTCATATCTTACCACTTACCATACCAAAACATATATTCGATCGAACCCTTGCTTCCAACTTCTATATTCTCCAACATTAGATCCAACATGGGTGGCTGGCAAATTAGAGGTCGGAGTTCTCCGATTCTGAATATTGCTACAGTGTACGGTATGATAATTTTTGTTTGTGTATTTTTGTTTTGAATGACCATGCAATGTATATCTGAAAATTAAAACATGTTACATTGATTCATATTTTGTTTCAAGTTATTTAGTTAGTGAGTCGAGTCTTGGCTTAGCAAAGTCACGCTTTACATGCTTGTAACATAAGATTTTTGACTTGCCACCACTAAAATATCCCATATCCACACGATAGGATGGTGGGACGGGAGGTGTTGCATTAGGATCTCCAGGGATTTGGACTTGTCGAGGCTTGAAGGGTCCATTCGTAATGGATTGGATCATGAGTTTTCCATTAGGTTTGGTCTTGATGTAATGAAGCATACGACTTGTCCATTGAAGATAACCACCTTTTTCCAACATAGGAGGACGGTTTTCGGCACCGGCATCATGAATGTCTTGTTGAGTTGCCATTGATGAAGATATGTTATGATAAAGTTGATGTAGGATCGATTCAACGATAAAGGAGTTGTGTTAAAAAGATATTGCCGTTTGAAGTTTTTTGAAGGTCGTACTCGTGAACTTGGTTCTTAGGCGAAAAATTTTTCTCCCAAAATTTGAAATTCACTATAAAAATCAATTGTAAGGTCGTATGAAAATTTTGAGTTATGACAATTTTGGCGTAAATTTGACCGAAAAATTTGAATTTGGGTCCAAAAATTTGAATTTTGACCAAAATTTTCAAGTTATACCAAAATTTGAATTTCGCGTAAAAGTTGAAATTATGTGTAGTTCAACTTCTTTAAATTTTACTCAAGTTTTCCCATAAAAACTCTTTTTTTTTTTTTTTTAAAATGAAGAGCTTAGGCGTGACACACGAGATTCTGAGTGAGGCGATGCTTAGGCGTAGAGATTGTGCTTAGGCGTGAGAGATAACTACGCGTAATACCCAAGTTACGCGTAACAATAGAGTTATCGTAGACTAAAAACTTAAGCGAGAATCCTTATGCGTAGGATTTACTTATGCGTAAGACAAGCTTAGGCGTAAGAAAATACTTATCGTGAGAAATTATACGCGTAAGATTTAGCTTATGCGTAAATCTAAGGTTTGCCCAAAATCCTTTACACTATCACGGTGTAAGAGATATCCAAAATTGAAGTGTTCCACAAACTTATCCAAGTGAGGGAAGCACCGGTAACCGTTATAGCTCAAGAAAGCGCACAAAACTCTTATCGTAGAACCTTTTAAAAGCGAAGAAAAACACGTAAAGCTTGAACTTTTGCAAAAAGCGAAACTTTAGCACCAAATAAACCTTAAACCACAAGAATCTTGAATTTTAAGTGCAAAATTAAAGTTTTATGCGTGTCAAAGATGTACAACGAGAGCTTTATGCGTGCGGTGCCAAACTTCAAAACAAACACAAACACTCCTAAACCATTGTTAGGCGATTGATACCAATTGTGGGACCTTAAATCTATCAACCTTGTCACAAACCCAACACGTTACACGTATAACACGTTCAACACAAACACAAACCTATGCGTAAATAAAGAAGGAAAGATTAAGATGATGGTGACTTGAATATATGAAGCCGTGTATGTGAGGAGAAAGATGAAAACAATAAGTTGTATATTCCAAAGAAAACACACACACACACACACTCAAACACACCCTCAAATGAGACTTTGAGGGGTATATATAGTTCCTTACAATAATACCCTAATGGGCTTGGCAAGGGCCACGGAATTGGACTTGGGATACATAAGCTTATAATAGATGAAGATAAAATTAAAAGCATTTCGATTTAGAGTGCAAAACTTGATCTGAATAAACTATCACCATTTACCCTTGACAGTCTAAAGACATAATCACCATTTACCATTTAGAGTGCAAATCTTGATCTGAGCATATCACTGTTAACCATTGTCAGTCTCAAAACCTAATCACCATTTACTGAACTCTTAGAGGGTTGCTAAAAAGATTAAAGAGAAAAAGTTCAAGCAGCTGAATTTGCCGCAAAATGATTATAATCTAAAACAAGACCCTCATTTATATATGAAGAAAGATAGTTGGATTTTTATTGTCAAAACTTAATCCTTGGAGATTATAATACGCAGTAAAAATAGTTCACTATGACTATTATTTACATGGCCCTTATATTGCACTTTCCGATAACCTTTTTGCTCACTGATATTGCTTTCCAGGCTAAGATGAGATTGCCTTGACTAATTTGTTATCCATAACTATTCTTACCCGTCTACTTGATACCCGAATAATGCAAAGTAGTTATACTTCATTTGTTTCTCACTGTAAAATGAATACACGAATGCAAAAAAGTCATAATTTGTGATTAAGAACTATCCATTCAAACTGCAATATGGAAGAGTATCCCAATAGGAATAGTCATTTTTGTTCAATATGGAAGAGTATACAATCTTTTGTTTTGCTATCGAAAATATAATTAACAAGTCACAATTCATATGCTAAATTGCTATTCACAGCATTTGGAATTCATATCATTACCAAATAGTTTAATTCTAGAAAGATTCTTATGAATTGAGATACAATGAGTTAAATGCGATCAAAAATATCTTTAGGATTCTAATCTGGAACACACATGAGAAGGATGACCAATTACGCTTTCTTTCTATTAAATTACCAATTGTTTATTTACTGCAAGATGTCAGCGGGTCAATTGATTTTATGGGTTGAACAATTCACAATAATCAGTTTATTTCTCATGTTTGGATAAGCAAAATCAGTTTTTTGAGGATTGATGAGTGCTAAAACACACATCATTTTATATCTAAAAATATGCTAAATCGGACTAATAACCATTAAATATGTCAAATTATATTGCAAATATGTTGGATATGTGTTATTATGTCTTGCAGGTACAAGGGTTTGAAAACAAAGCAAAAACGGTGATTTTCGGATGAGGTTCGATGATTTTTTCAAGTTTTCGAAGTTCAAAAGAAGTCATAAAGATTAACCGAGCACACCATTGGAAAGATCACGAAGAATCGAGTCAAATGGTTATTTTATTTGGAGCATCGAGGAAGAGAAGAAAATATTGAAAGATTAAACGGAGCTCGAACGAAGATTATTTTAAAGATAATAGCTAAAATTTGGATCAATTAAAAGAGCATTAAAAAGAATTAAATGCAAAATACTTGACACAAAAGATCTCTTGGTCTAGTGGTTGGGTACATGTTTATCAAGCAAGAGGTCTTGGGTTCTAGGCTCACTATTGTCATATTAGATATTTTTTTGTTTGATGCAACCTGCGGCCCAATCATTCCACGCAGCCCAGACGAGGCCCAGCAGTCCGGTCCATTCGCTGCAAGCAAGCTATAGCAGCAGCCCAATGAGAAAGTTTACATTGAATGATTGAAATGAAGAATTAATGCAATATTTCAGCAAGAATCTGATTTTATTGGGAGCGTGTCTCTCAATCTCCTAAATTATAATATATACTAATAGCCGTTTGGGCATCGTACATAAATTATACGCACATATGCAGTAATAGCCGTTTGGGCATCGTACATAAATTATACGCACATATGCAGTGGTGTCAAATATCCATTGGTTGAAAAGTAGTATAATACATGCTAAGGATGATGTGGCATTCCTTAGTGGCTAAAGTGTGGTTAACATTTTACTTGTTCACGGGTTTCTACACATGCATCTGAACGATATAATTGCGGCGCGCATATACATGAAATTACACATACACTGGAGTTCATTGTAGGCTAGAAGTTTCTCATTTGGAATTATGTGTTCTTTGTCAACTTTTGATTGGTACACAACACATATCTGATCGGTTAATGTATTTTTTAATAGATGTACACATCACTCATTTCTTCTCCCCAACCAAAATTCCGAACCATCATCATGCTTCTCCCAAAATCCTCGCCATCAACAAACTAGAATAGCAAAATCAAGATCATAAAAATCACAAACACCGTAAAAGAGGAAAAAGGAAAAAACACGATTAATGATGGTTAGATTTTTATATGAAGAAGCCCCGTTAGTCTTAGGAGCAAAGTCCGTGACCGCGCTCCTTTCCTTTCTTCTCTTCTTAAATCTTAATATTTATTATAGCTACTTGATATATTGTCCATATAAGTAATTCTGTAGTATATAATTAGCTTTGAAATATTAACTTGGTAGTAATTTAATATATGTAAAATACCTCGACAGGCATCTCCAATATTGACATCTGAATCAACAGAGCGCACCCCACTCTCCGATATCTTGGTCAGGAAAACATCTACTTCATCGGTATACCCAAGATTTTTTGTTTGTTTATTGTCGACAACTTATTTTGGGGTTTAAAGATTACTGTGTAAGTTTCTTTTCACATTTTGTCTAATTGAATTGTGTGTTTTTATAAGTTTTTAATTATGGACTTATGGTGGCTTTTTGACAAATTGTAATGCTTGGTTTGGATTGTGGAAGTAATAGTCCCAAACACCCTAGATAGTTTTAAATTTGAACCACTAAACTCAAGTCTTTCCTATCTCGGTTGCCCCATCTTATGAAGCGACCCTAAGGTTTTGTTTATAATATCATCATTATGTTAATGATGATGTCGTTGATTTTAGGATGATTTTAGTGCTTTTAAATTATTCAAATTACTTATGAAGATGGTGCAATGTTTGTGTACTTTACGGGTTTATTGCCTTGCTTGACTTGAACATGATTATGTTTTCTTCGTTTCCTAGATGTACATGATGATGTCGTTGTTTGTAAGAGGTTGTTGTAACGAGTCTTAGCCTTTTAGATTGAAGTCGAGATTGTCTCGGTCTTGGCAACGCAACTTATTATAGTTGCAGCCATGGGGGATGTATCATCTTTGTACGTTTTTTTGGCCAAAAAATAGTCATGTGCTAAGTACCACATTTATTTTTATGAGATGTTAGTGATGGTGATAACAATTGTAGTAGGCTGTGATGATTCTTAGTGAATTCGATAAAGCTGAGATTCTCTTCATCTTGGCATGGCAACTTATTATGGCTGCAGCCATGGCAGGCGTATAGATTTATGTTTATTAAGATTTCTTATATTTTTTTTATGTACGTATTCCATCTCTTTATTTATTACCTTCTTTTTTCTTTTTGCTGTAGCCGCACCACAGGTTGTTCGTGGTGATCGGGAACACGCCTGTTTTATGTTTCATGGTCAACCAACGTTACAGAAACCGATCATATCAGACTGTTTGATGTTGAAGTTCAAGGTGAATAAAATTTATGTTCTGCTTCATCATGTTGGTTTCCAGATACGGTTGTATGAGCTATTGCCATAGTTATTTATTGTCCTTGTTTTTTAAAACAATTGCATACAAGTCTCTCTTCTTTTTGCAATTTGGAACTGTATGATTTTGTTGAAATTACCAAGTGATTTAAATGTTTGATGTTGTTTCGCAGTTCGAAGAACATGTTCTGGAAAGGGCAAGAGGCCATGGAAAGGTGGGAACGAACAAGACCTCTTATTCGTATTCCCAATATGACCTTCAACGACTCCAGCTTACTTCCAGGTAGCTCACTTTGTTTCTTTTTTATATATAAATATTATCAAAATAAATACGATCTTATGAGTATTCCCAATTCAACCTTCCAACGACTTCACTAGCTTACTTCAAGGTAGTCGATTTTTTTTTTTATCTTCTTGCATTGTGATTCAATCAAATAAATGAAAGCTGCAACAGAAATGTATATGAACTGGCTCAAAGTTTAACGAAATGTATTGTCAAGATCAGTTTAGGTCGAAAACGATCAAAGTATGACATTTCAAATAAATAAATACTTTTCTTTGGTTCAAAATGGGTCAGGCGAGTTTGGTTGGCCTGTTACCTGTTAGCTTTATTTTGAATTTAATAAGATACACAAATTACATGAAACTTTAACCATGTTTAAAAGACAATTTTTCAGTAACTGTCGCGATGCGGATTATATTGCTGTGTGGGATCTTATATTGATCCCATTTGCAACAAAATTTAGCCCCGACATTATTCTGATCTTACCTTGATTTGATGCAGGTCAACTCTACTTGCTATCAATTTTGTATTCTTGACCAGCATTTGGTGATCCTTCTTCGCGGCTGCTGCGTTACACCTTTATGGTTATTCTATATTGTTAAAGAAGGTTAGCATCCAATAAAAGCATTATCTTAGATTGATATAATACAAAAGGAAATATAGATGGTTGATGCAGGGATTGAACCTCATGCAGGTATTAACTCCATTTGTACAACAATTTGAAAATCTAAAACATGTCTTTGGTGAAACAAGTGGAGGTCATAATCCAAATCGAGGTGGGGCCTTTGTTTGGTTTAAAGACAAACATCAAGAATCGGTGGTAACTTTTTCTCGATGTAAGCGAGATTAATCTTTGATAGAAATTTGTTACAGTCATGACCTTATTCGATTTACCATTTTGTTGTATCATATTTCGAAATGTTGTCTATTTCATGATCCGAATGAACAATGGGGTTGTTTCTTTGTTTATTTTTTTAATATACATTATCACAACTGTTCTATGCATCGATGAAGCATCCCACAAAGAACGCTGGCTAACATTCTAGTTAATTCCAAAATGCGACTGCTGCAATATCACTCACATCACATGCAAGCAATTGTTTCCACCAACAGATCACTGCCACGTGGCCATCTTATCACAAGAGAGGGAATACTATGATTGAAGGGAATGTTCGAGACCCAAGGGTGGAGCTATACATGAAGACCGGACATCTCATCAATTTGACACACATTAATTTTACACACACTCTTTATTTTTGTTTAGTTCTTAGCTTAATATTTTTAGTGCTTATTGTAGTAGCTTATTTTTAAGATCTTATTGTACTCAAATATTTTTGCTTATTTTATTTAAAGTGCTTATTTTCTTCATCTCTTTCTTTCTTTTCTTTTTCTTTTTCTTATCTAATAATCTATATTAGCTTATTAGCTTATTGTAGCTTATTAGATTGGCTTTTTAGTAATAAGCTTTCTTATAGCTTTTTCATTTTAAGCTTTTTACATATCTTTTTATCTTGAATAAGCTTTTCCTTATAGCTTATTTTTAGATATAAAAGACTAGCTTTTTGGGTAAGCTTTTCATATAGCTTATTCAATAAGCACTTTTTATTTTAGTTTTCTCTTTTAAAAACTCTTTTATTTACTTAGATTTATTTTCTTTTACAACTTCTTTTATAAAAAAAAAATCACTCCTTGAATAGCTACTTCTTTTATTGTGACATGTACCCTTACAAATAACGCATGTCACTATATTTCCTTTTCTTCAAAATTTCCCATCTTTTACCATAACAATCTCACCAGCACTCTTCTTCCTATTTTTCTCTGGCCTACCTATCTGAGGATGGCAGTGTAGTTGGTCGATTAAACTTCTCCCAATATTGCTTACCATTAACTGGATTTACTTTAAAGGAATATACATCCCTCCCAGCTTGAAGTTTGTATGAGTGATGAACCCAGTCTTCTAGCAACCCAACATCCATGCCATTGTGCGCCATGTCATGAATGCAAGCAACAACATGCTTGGGGTATACCGAGACGCCCCACTTTCTAACTGCATACCCTCGATTCAAGTTACACACATTGCTCACCCCATGGGCCCTTGACTTGACACAATTCCGCGCCATTACAATCAACTTTATAGTCCATTGAAGTTTGTTTGATTGATTTAAAAATACTAGTAACAACTGGAGTTAAAGGTCCCTTACTCTTTTCAATTACCTTTTGCACAATCACAATCCTCTTTATGAGGTACTCTCTCACATACTCTAGGGCAGATATAGGCAGATATAATAGAACTATCCCTAGCATCCAATAATTGCCTATTAGATACTTCACAAATATTGTTTATCAAAAGATCACAATTTGCCCTCCATGTCACAAACTGGCACTCTTATCAAAATTAAAGTCACACATATAATGATGCAGATAGTTTACACAAAATGCACACATAATGCACTAGATTCACATAATGCACTAGATTCACATACCAGAGAAGTGTGATATGCTCGAGTGCTCAGGTGCTATTTTTTTAACCATTCATAAGCCTTTTTGTTGTATCCTTTAAGCTCATCCATGTGTTTGTTGAATTCAACTTTAGTTAATGCAGTTGCACACTTCCACAACATCTCTTTGTATTCACTACCTCTCCAAGTCAAGTTCATATTTTCATGAATATGCCTGACACAATATCTATGCTCATCTGCAGCGAAACAATGTTTATGGTGCGTTTGTTGTTTATATACTTATAAACATGATGTTTGTTGGTATGATAAAGAGTGCAATGTTGAAATAGTCAAGTCTATTTGATTGAATATAACTGAATGTTGATTGGAATGGATACAAATTGTGAGGAATATGTTAACTTACATATGTTGATAATAATGATGATACAAAAGTTCAGAACCAACTAAAAAGAGACGTATGATTAACTGAAAGCCAAGATGGAAGAAACATGAGACGATGAGGATATGAATCAAAATCGTATCGGGAAGTAATACTTAAATAAAGATATGCTACAAGAATTTTGTAAAAAGTTTATGTATTATATACTTATACTATTATAATTGCCTATAATGTTGAATATGAGAACACATTTTTCAGAATATTAAGTTATATAATGTGATCATTTTTTAGTAAACTTGAATGTTTAAATTGCATTTTTTTCATCTAAAAGTTGTCACACAATTAATATTTTCAAGTCCACAGCAACATTATATACAAGGCTTAAAAATTACAACGCCTAAATCGCCACCATTGGCATGCGAAAAGCAACGCAAATACACACAAAGATACAAACTTTATTGTCGTTAGTTAAAAAGCTACAGTTTAAACATGGGAGGTGATATGCACACCACCAAATCACACTAGTGATGCATATAATACAACATCACATATACATTATTGCGGTGTGCACATCACTTTTGATGATGCGCATATCACCTCCCCGTAAGATATACATGAATCTAAATTAAAAGACTTCTATGTTTTGAGTGTGCGCTTTATATAACCTTAGTTAGATGAAATGCATTTGCTACAAACACCACATTAAAATATAAGCATTTTTATAATTTTATTTAACTTCAGACACTTGCTATATTAACATCCTCCGGTTATTCTTGGAACTCGTATATATCGATTAAAACATGTCAGTTTGAGAATAAATGAATGGATATTAGAAAAAATGAATGGATATTAGAAAACTGGTTCTTGAAACTTAAGTCACAACATTAAGATATTTAGCTAAAAGTTGCTTGTGTAGAAACCACAATACAGAACTCTTGGGGTAAAAGGCTTCGATACCCGATGAATAGAATAAATGAAATAATAATGTTAATTACATAAGAGAGTGGTAAAAAGCCACCCAAGACCAATTGCAAGAGCAATTACCAATATATTCGACAACTTAGAACATAACAAACATAACGTCATAAACAGAACTAAATACATGATACTTAGACTCTAAACCAAATAAATACAGCTATCAAGTAAGGCTGAGCAACGGGTCAAACCCGGCGCGAACCAACAAAAACCCGACCAGACCAAAAGCTGAATAAGAGTAAAACGTGAACCGAGAACCGAACCGAGTAAAAGCTATTGAAACCAAAACTGAACCGAATAAGGTCGGTTCGGTTCGGGTCGGTTTAACTAGTTCGAACCAAATAAGGTAGGTTGCCGGTTTCAGTCGTTTTTCGGTGCGGGTTGGTTTTCGAGTGATTTTGTTCGGCCCTACCTTCAAGTATAGACAAGTACTACCATGCAATCATATAAGCTACGTTGTACCAACTACGTCGCCATATGAGACCCTATTTGAACTCGAATTAGTCGGGTTCATGTCAACTCGGGTCGAGTCGGGTCAATTCGGGTTCGGGTCAACCCGAATACTAGTAGAATTGTCATAAATTTGCATATTTGTTCTAATTTATATAGATAATTTATAAAATAATATATTAAAAAAATAATCGTATTCGGATCAAACGGGTCGACCCGAACCCGACTTTGCCAAACATTTTCAACCCGATACCCGACCCTATTTAGTATTCGGGTTAATCGGGTTGACCCGAATAACCCAAATTCAATATTTGACCCGAGTAACCCGACCCGAATAGGCTTAGTTGGGTTCGGGTCGGGTATTTTGACACCCCTAGCCATGGGTCTAAGTATACAAGTAAAATGCTCACTTTTCACTTTCAGATTTCCCAAATGATCACTCGATATTCAAGAAAGATGTAAAATTTAAGATCAGATTTTCCTGATAGAAGCGATCCCCAAAAGATCAAAGCATTTCCTCATCACCATTTCAGCCGCCTCACACAACCATAATCTGCTCGTCTCGTCACTAGACCCACCAACCTGCCAAAACTTTCAAAGTTGCGTTAAAAATCATTACATCTTCCGTTCTACAAATCAAACAAACTTTAAGAAAAATAACTTTTGTTCAAGATAAACAGAGATTAAAATGAACATTGTATGAGAAAAAAACGTATATGTAAGTAAATATACCTCGCACACGTTTAAGTTGTTGAACTTCTCGCATAAAACATACAAGTATTCACACAGAATATGTGGCGCAAGAATTGTGCAAACCTCTCTGAGAACCTAAAAAGGAAAGTTTGATTAGATACGATCC
The DNA here is from genome assembly GCA_022545495.1 of Chrysanthemum lavandulifolium. Classification (NCBI taxonomy): domain Eukaryota; kingdom Viridiplantae; phylum Streptophyta; class Magnoliopsida; order Asterales; family Asteraceae; genus Chrysanthemum; species Chrysanthemum lavandulifolium. The sequence goes on from CM040238.1 coordinate 77,223,508, forward strand.
CACATGACTCGATCCTCCTAAATTTTCACGCCCACTCCTCTCCAATCACCCACGTCATACCTAATCTGTAGCATCACTCAAACACAGTAGAATCCTAAAGAAAGTGTGAGCCGACAAATCGAGGGAGTGTATGAGTCTCAAAAGCTAGATGATCAAATCTCAGAAATTCAATTTCGTATCTCAAATTTGGACTCATCGTAAGGTAAAATTTGGACTCATCGGTTGACTAATTGAGTTTCCATGTAGCATTACATTTCGATCGATCTTCGTTTTCACGTCTAGTATGACCTCATCATTGATTTTTTTTTATTTTATTTTTTTTATTAAAAAAAAAAACTATTCCTACAGTCATTAAAAATTTAAAATAATGGCCGGAAAATTCAGTCTGACTTGTATGTTAACTTAGTCTGAGATGAAGAAATTAGTGTTATGGATATTGCATGTGAACAATAACAGTCCACACACAAGTTTACAGATTCCTGAGCCATTAATTTGAGCGGTAAGAGCATACAAGAAATTTAAAGAATCATTGTCTTACCTCAGTAAACCAAGTAAATGTAATCCCAACTCACGTTCATCATCCTTCTTCAATACTAACTCTTCAGCCTGTCCCAGACAATAGAAATCTTGTTAATATATAAATCGTTTTCACTTCAATTTTGAAAACAAAAGAAATTCTTACCTTCAACTTCTTGATGTCTTTACTAGAATCCCTGATGACTGAACAAATTCGAACATGTGTAAACTGTATGTATACTGTAGTATTTCCCTATTTATCAATGAGTATGAGAAAATTAGAAATAAGATCAATGTAAAGATTACAAAACAATTGCATAACATCACTCACTAGAAACCGATAAAACATCATACAAGCATGCATCCCCAATTGGAGCAAAAGCTTTTCAAATACTTTTGAAAAGAAATGTCAGAAAGTCACTGCAATGGAGATGCGCTGTGTATGCATACCTCTTTATTAAGCGCCTGATCAAAATCGAATGTATAATTAGCCAATCTGTTGTTCTTCAAATCTACATACCTGTTAAGAACACAAGCATAGAAATATGAATAAGCACGAAACTTGAGCAAAAAGTAAGGTATAGCATTGTTTAATTCAATATAAATAAAATTGTAAAATTTGTTCATCTACACACCTACACTTCGTTTTGGAAATATATATTTGATTACAACAAGCTCTTCATATATCAAAGATTTACCACTCTACTCATTTTATTGGTTCTGATAGCATAAGTACAATAGTCGTAACATTTATGATAAAGCATTGGAATCTTACTTAACGGCACCATATCCAAGTGCTTCAGCAGCATGGTCAAGATCCTCAGCAGTCCACTCATCAGCCATGCCTGCTAAAAAAACGCATTTTAAATCGGCCCATTAAACTAGTAATGGATTGATTCGAGACAGTTAAACAGGTTGAAAGAAAGAATGAATATACTTGGCAGACCTTGTCCTGCAAGGAGCGCTTTACAGCGATTTTTAGCTTTGTCAAGCAAATTATCCACTTTAGTACTAAGAGTTTGAAATCTCTTAAAATCATCAAATTGGACGAGACCAAATCCTACATGACTTAAAAGGTATTCAGAATGATCCTCTGTTAACCACCCTGCATGTTTAGCAGCCTGCGGGGATAAGATTGTTGAGCTCAATAAGTAATCAAACTCGATTTGACGATTTCTTGATCTTTTTCTGGAAGGTGTTATCAGTTATGGTGTATAAAAGTTACTTACACTGATGCACATTCCAATATAGTCTCGTTGTCCTACATCAGTCACATACAATATCCGGTCTGCTTTTTCCGTATAAAGTGCATGCCTACGTATGCAAACAGTAGAGGTTTTTGAGCTTTTTCCCCAAAAAAATGTATTACTACTAGCCAATTGAAATATTTTTGAAAAACATCGACATTTATAGCAAGTAAACTAACCGCAAAGCTGTGAGATATACAAGAGGTAACTTTCGTCCTTCAATAAATACCGCCTCATCCCCATCACTGACCTTAGTCAAACCCAATTCCCTCAATAAATCTAGTGTCTTTTTATCGGGATCATGAAAGCTTTTACCCTGAATATAAACGGAATTAAACTCGAAAATAAGAGGTATATTCCTATTTTACATTTAATAGACATTCAAATACGATTATATTTGACAGACACTCAAACAGCAAGACCAACTGCATATACCTTAATCTCCAGATGATTAACGTCCAGATGATCCCCATCATGGATTCTTTTTTGGACCACAACAACTCCAGAATACTCAAGCATAAGAGCTAACGCTTCTCCAATAAAAGTGGATCGTAAATGACCCATATGCATTTCCTCGGTTATATTTCGTGACAGAAAGTATATAATTGCTTTTTTCACATATAGTGTTGGTGCCCATGTGTCTATGCCATCCGTTAGCATCTTATGAATACTCTGCAAAAAAGTGCCGATATTAAAGTAGACAAGAAATAAGGTCAGAATTGTCATGTGCGTTTTACAACAGTTTGAAGAGTAAATAAAATTACCTTAGCTATCCATTTCCTACATAACTTAAACTTTACAAAACCAGGACCACATACGACGCATCTTTCCATCATGTCTTCAGAATCCATAATATTATCCTTGACGGCCTATATATATAAAAAAACGAAAAAGAAAAAGAGAGTAAACAAACCTACGCAGTATATTCAAAATCCATGATATTTCCACTGACAAAAAATATTACCAGTCCAGCATGTTTTGGTCCTTTATAGTCAGTGTCCCTTAGTTGAGGCCATATGCGCAAGACACTGGAGCTATTGCCAAATGAAAATGTTCTCGATTAGTAGTCATCATTCAGAAAACAAACAAAGTAAAAGTGCACAAGTATGAGAAAGAACATATATAATTACCATAGGTAATCACCATTGTCGACACCTTTGGTGCAAGCAGAAATACTACAAGACCCTCCTGCTTCTTTAAGATTTTTGAAAGTACGTTCCAGTGCAGTGTTAAATACCTTTTCAATTTCTTCTTGAAGGCTCCATCTATTATCACCATCCTGTATTACCATACAAAATCACTTGTTAACTATTATCATATCCACCAATCCTCTAGTTTTTATAGATTAAGCTTCTGAATCACACGTTAATAGACTTACATCAGAATCTGCTATGCTTGATGTAGTATGAGCTCCAGAATTTCTTCTTTCAGTCTAGTTTTGCAATAACAAATATGAATAGATTAGCACGATAGCAAGAACTTGGAGCAAATATACACAATAAGGATGGAGCTTAAATTACCAGACAACTGACGGATGAGTTTGAGGAGAAGGGGGACAGAGAATAGATAGGCGAGGAAGGGACTTTTCAATTTCTTCTTGAAGGCTCCATCTATTATCATCCTGCAGGTATTACCATACAAAATCACTTGTTAAGTAGTTTTTATATATTAATTATCTTCTGAATCACATGTTAATAGACCAACTTACATCAAAATCTGCCATGCTTGATGCTCCAGATTTTCTTCTTTCAGACGATATGGATGGAGCCAGACGACTGACGGATGAGTTTGAGGAGAAAGGGGCCGGAGGCGAGGAAGGGCTTTGCTTTTTCAAATGGCAGCTTCCATGTCACTGTCACTTTAAGGAGCAATCCTTACCCTTAATACGACCAATGCAGCTGCGATCATCACTTGGCACGGGGAATTCATAACTGCTCGACAAAATAACCCCAGAGGTGTCGTCACGTAGTTCTGCCTCAACTATGAGGGAGAATTGGGCTGGTACAGCCAGCTCAGATCGTATCAGGTTTATTTTGCCATGTTCAAGATATGCAAAAGAATCGGTTTGAGAGAGAAGTACATAGAAATAACCGGGAGGATCTAGATAATCAAATTTTTGCCATAATAAGCCACTATCCTTCCAGTAACTTTTGATTCCTTAGAAGGTGGAACAAATTCAACTTCCAGATGTGCGTCTACTGCATACTTTAATGCAACGTAACACAGGTCTAGAGAGCCATCTCTGCCTTTTATAATATTCCTACCGGAACCGCCATTGGGTTTGTCAGATAAGTTTATATACTCATGGCCATCACAAACTTGAAATGCTTCAAGTTTATTAAAGCATTTCATGTTCCCACTGTTTTGAAGCGTAGAAGCAGCTTCTGAGTTGCAAGCAGGTTGTTTTGATGTTTTATTAGTGTCTTTATCATCATAACTATAACACTTAAACATTTGACCAATTCTTAAAATCTCATCATCCTCATCATCATCTTCATCATCATCATCATCATCAACCTCCTCATGATCTTCTTCAGGATATTTGTCCACATCATCAACCTCGTCATTGGTAACATAGAGTTTGGCAGTGATCTGAACGGTGGAGGTAGAGGAGACTGGAAGTGAACAGTAACGCATATCGTGTAGATATTGATAACCAATGCATGTGACTTGTACAGGATTATTGAATTCACGGTTGAATATGTCGGAAAAGCCATTTTGTTGTAAGAGCGGATCTGTTGAGAAACCACTAGCAATCTCACTAGCTGCTACCCGAATCGTCCCAAAGAGCTTATGGTCTGCAGCTGTATGGTTGTAGATAAGATAAGCGTTACACAACTCAAACCGAAGACCTTCACCAAATAATTCCATCCTATATATCATCATCAACATAAACTATAAGCAAATTAAAATATATATATAGCCACAAGGACAGATACCAAAAAAAGAATATTAATATAGATTAATTGACGTTAATAAATATTTGAGCCCAACATGTCCACTATAAAATGACCGAATTCCTCTGATTTTTTGTTATATTATTCAGCTTTATGTAAAAGCAGTATTATATTTTTTTTGGAAATCTCGGATCTCACAATGAATCAACATATAATGCTACGCTTGTTTATGATGCTCTTACACAATTGTTGGGCTACTAATAATTCAGTTATATGGTTACTAAAATTCTAATTTGACTAAGGGCCGGTCTAGGTTTGAGTTTCTAGTGCTATATATAGTTTTTTGAATGGCACTACACTTATGATGCATGATTACAAGTACTGATTACGCAAAAGTACACATGTTACAGGCAGGTTTATTTCTTTGTATCAAAGTACGAATTCGGATTTTTCTTATTTATAGTCGAAATAGATATATATTTATCATTAAGGGAATGTTTGTTTAAGCTTATCCGTGGGCTTATGAGCTTATTTGTTTTTGGCTTATATTTCATAAGCCTAGGCTTATTTTGAGACTTATGGGTTTATATAAGCTCGTTATATCGTAATAAGCTTATATTAGCTCAACTTATGAAAAATTAGGCGAAATAAATCAAATAAGCTCGTAATAAGCCCACATATAAGCTTAAACAGACACCCCCTAAGAATCTTCAAATTCAAATCCTTCCTAGCTAAACGCAAACATTTTCTAAAGTAACTACTTTCACATACAAACCGTTTTTAATCATTATTATAGTCGGCTTATAGCATATTTGGTTTTGAGCTTATGTTTCATAAGCTCACTTTTTGTTGCTTATTTTAAAACTTATCGACTTAGAGGGTGTTTGTTTAAGCTTATATGTGGCTTACGAGCTTATTTGTGTTTCAGCTTATATTTCATAAGCCTCAATTTTCCGGCTTATTTCGAGACTTGTGGGCTTATATAAGTTTATTATGATATGATAAACTTATATAAGCCCAAAAGTCTTAAAATAAGCCTGAAAATTAGTGCTTAAGCCGAAATCAAATAAGGTCATAAGCGCATATAAGCTTAAACAAACACCCCTTAAGGCGAAAGTTTCCAAAAAAAAGTGAGATTATGAAACATAAGCCAAAAACCAAATAAGCTATATAAGTCGAAACAAACACCCCCTCCCTATAATGCAACACGTCTAGGGTGGGTCAAATTTCCGACCCGACCCGGCCCGCTCACAAATGAAAATCTTCACTTTTTCACATCTGGGTACTAAAAAATTTCAGATTTTATCATCTGGGTATCAAAAATTTTCACTTTTTACTATCTGGGTACTAAAAATTTTCACTTTTTACTATCTGGGTACTAAAAATTTTCACTTTTTACTATCTGGGTATCAAAAAATTTCACTTTTTACTATCTGGGTACTAAAAAATTTCACTTTTTACCATCTGGGTACTAAAAAATTTTCACTTTTTATCATCTAGGAGAAGGATTTAGAGACTCACAGTTGGTGATCGGTAAGCTCTGACAATGGAGTCCATTTCTGCTTTTTTAAATCTTTTTCTTCTTCTTCTGTTAATAGAAGAAGATGATGCTTTTGTGGCAGCTCCAGGTTTTCATCCGTATTCAACCTATAATTAAAAAAACAATAAATAAATAGGAAATTATCACTACTTATATAAAAATGAATAATGAATACTGACATTAACATATCTTCATCTTCATCCATCGCTCTTGTCATCTTCTTTCTTTCTTTCTTTCTTTCTGCTATGCTATATGAATTTTATTTAGGGCTTCTTTTTAATTTGGGGTTTTTTTACTGGCTATCAAGTTTAATAAACTGCAAAAAACATATCCTCATTTTAAAAATATTGCGAAAAAATGTCTCTAAGGTTTCATTTTTTTGCATTATGCCCTTGAACTATTACAGTAGTTGTAAAAATCCGATTTTGGCTAACGCCTGTTACTAAAACCCGTTAGTTATTCATCACGTGCGTTGCACGTGAGGGTTTTTTCGTCATTTCACTGTTCCCGCCGTCAAATACACCTGATGTTGGATCGATGTACTCTAATCAAACTAACTTAAATAGCTTGTTAAGGGTTTAATAACCTCGGATAAATCCTAAGTTATTAACAATGAAACACTGAGCAAACTCTATTAAGTATGCGGAATTTACTTAACAAAGCTAAGAAGAATATAACTTTAACTTTCAACGATTTTTATTAATAACTCTAAATCTGCTTGTTATGCAGACTCTTAAACAACTCTAATATCGAACTTCTCTAAAACTCTAATAATAATATGCGTACATCTAATGCCAATCTAGGGGTCCTTTTATAGGCTCAAGGATAACCCTAGTCGGTTTACAATTTGTAACCTTGTACGACAAGTAATCTAAACAAATAATGTTCTAGAATAACAAAGCTTTCCATAAACGAATATAGCAGCTTCTTTAAGCCTCAAAGACTTTGACTTTGACAAGAATACTTTGACTTCTTCTTTAGCAAGATTTTGACTTTTCCAAGACCTTGTCATTCTTCAAAGACTTTCATATCCCAACAATCCTCCCTAACTTGAATTCTACTTGCTTGACTTCAAGTTCCTTTGTAATTTATCTTTAACTCCTCCATCTTCAAGGAAATATTGTGTCTTTGTCTTTAGATTGTATCTTTGTAAACTCTTTGCTTATATCAAGATTATCAAAATGTTCTTTCTTTACAAAGATCATTCGACCTCCATCTTTTAGCAACACAAAGAACATATGACAATTTGTACATTAATTCGGTTTAAGTTGCGGTACTATTCTCATCACTTCGGTGTGTTAACTCCCATGAGAGGTGAATCATTGAAAATATAATGGATTTTGATCTCTTTACCAAAGCCATTAACTTTGGAGTAGCCAAATGTTTTGGTGTGTAAGACCATGGTACATTGATAACCATATGATTTTAGCAAACCATCGCCTATCAACAGTTTGATTTGTCTTTACCAAAAGTTGTACCCTTTTGGACTAGTTAGTTCTTTCATCTATGGTGAACTAATTACCAAATAATGGTTTTTCCACGGCCTTTACCACAAGCCATTTTCTTGTAGGCTAGCCAACTCTTCACATTTACTGATATGGTGAGTTGATTACAATACAACTTATTAGCAAGTTGTCAACTATAAAATGGATTTGAGATATCTTTACCCGAGCCGTTTGCTCATGGATTAGCCAATCCTTTTGTAACCATGGTGGATTGATAACCTATTGTTGTTACCATCTCAAAAACCATTTATTTCATTTAACCTTTGTTTCAAAACATTTATTACTTAACAAAGTTTTTCAAAATCATTAACTGGTTTAATGCTGCAAGTCGTACTTTGATGAAAGTCTTGTTTGATCGTTAAAGACTTTGAATAAAGTAATCGATTTTCAAAAATAATTTATTCAAATAAGATTCATACCGCTTATTCATCATCATCAATAATAGCGTCCATCCGATAAACAATTTGATGACCATAAGAGCGGTTTCATTATCTTCTTCAACTTCTATTCCATGCTCTAGCATTCTCCTCATGAGATCCGATGTAGCGGATATCTTATGTCGCTAACATGTGAATCATAGTCCCATCTTCTAGCTCTAAACATGTACCCAGATTCTTCAAAGAATCTCCGGTGATAATCTCCCAAGCTTCTTGGTTCTTCCAAATATCGCTAGTGCTTTGTTCTTCGCTTTCCCAAATAGTTGTGAGATCTCCAAGCAAGATTAAACCAACTCCTTCTGATGGATTGTGCTCAAAATATTGTCACACCAAATGATATAGATGAAATAAATCCACTCTATCTATTATGTGCAATAGATCCCATAGCATATTGAACACTCTGAAGCTTTCATCTTCTCTTTGAAACATCAGATAATTTCCACCTTTGGATTCTACAACTTCAAAAGTAGTTATTGGAGATTTGTTCATTTTCATATCAGCATCATCTCTAGAATACTCAAATTCTACTACTCTTAAGTAATTCCTTAGCTCATCATCAGTATCAGATCTTAATTATATCTTCTTTGATGGCTGTGTGTCTTCAACTTCAGTTGTTTTTTTTCTTTTTAGGCTTCCTTTCTTATTATCTTCTTTCTGAGCATCATCATCTTTAAAATCTTTGATACTCTCAACACTCTTCTTATAAGCCTCTTTAACAGCTTCATATAACTCTTTCATCTCAAAATAATTCAACTTCTGCAAACCAACGTATCCTTGACCTTTTAAGTATGCCATCATTGCATTTCTTTCCTTAGCACGATTTGGTCTTCTTGGTAAAGCGTAAGCAGAATAGTGATTGTAATGGTGCAAAGCAGCTTCAACATCCAATTCTTCTTGCGTTTCTTAGTCGCTTCCTCATTTTTAGCTTCTTCATTAGCAACTTGACATTCGATTCGACTTGTACCTTTCTAGTCGCTTCCTCATTCCTAGCAACTTCAATTGCTCTTATTTCGCCAATGTAAGCTTCTTTTCTTTGTTTCAATCATCTTACCCTTTCCTTTATCCTTTGAATCTATAGAAGGTTGAGAAGCTCTTGGTTGTTCTTCCGAAACTCCTAGAATACTAACACCCTTGGCTTTGATAAATCATGCAAGATTTCAAAGAATAGTTTCATCATCACTTGCAATATGTATAGGTTTGGGTGTATCGCCTTCTCTTCTAGTATGATTGTCAAGGACCAACTCTTCTTCAAAATCTAACACCCTTGGTGTAATTAATCCTTGAAGACCAAGATCAGAACACCCCAACCCGACAAGGGTAGAAGTGTCACATTCTCGTGCCATATCGAACATACAATTAAAATCTTTGCAAACGAAAACCTTAAAATGAAGTATCAAATCATAAGAATAGTTTACTGACAAGGAAATACAATATCTAAAATGAAAGGAAAAACTCAAAACAAAAGCTCTTCAAAATGAGTCCCAAAGTAATAAGGTGCTAGGGTTGGTCCACTCGGATACTCTAACTCTCACCCATCAAGCCCATCTTCCAACCTAAAACCCGCCAAGAAAAGAAATGCGGTGAGCTTAAAAGCCCGGTGAATGATATAACAAAATGAACGCTAAATAAAATCAGAATACGAAATGGAATAATGAGACCGATAACAAAGTCGCAACGAAATGAGGACAATGAGTCAATGAGGATCTGCGGAACACAATTATACTGAGATATCCAAAGCACATATAACAAGGAGAACGAAGCAAAGCAAAGCATCATGACAAGCATACAAGCACATACAAACCAGCATACAAGTCATCAAACATAAGCAAGCATAGCAGACGTCATATCCACACAACATATACAAAGATACATTCAATTCAGAAACCATAAGCCATACAAGTCAAAGAGAAATCTAAGGCAAGCGGAAGCAATTAATTAGCAAGTGAACATGGAAACACACATGTCAAAACACTTATTTGAAGACATAATCAGGATCATAACGGTAGTCAAAACATGGCAGTCACACGTAACAAGTAGGAATGCAGTATGAACACTATAATTAAATGAATTAAATATATAGCAGGGCAATTAAACAAGTTAACAAGGTAGACTTCATAAGTTGAACCATTTACCCAATCAAACCGTAGCATAAAGCAAATGCAAGCATGGCGGTCAACAACAAGCAAATAAGGACACCACGGATAGTCATAGTCCACGAGATTAATCGAATGAGGTACAAAGATAAGCAGATCAACAATCGATTTCACACAAGCACGGTTACCGACAAATCAAAGGATCACATAACAAGAAGATAACATATCATCGATGACAACAGTAAATCTTATATCGCATACATACATATCATACGAGTAATCGGTAGTCGATAAACATGAATATCATAATCAATCCAATGACATATAATAACCCGATGCGTGAATGGAACGATAGTCCAAGTAACGGAATGAGAGTGTAACGGATCAAAGCAATGGAACATATATATCTTGGTAGTAGAGCGAGTCATATAAGGGTATTGGGTAAAGGGCGGTCAATTCGAGAATATGGTGCAGTGGGAATCCGAGAAGGTACAATATAGGTATATCAAAAGTGTAAGGGTTGTTAGAAATCTATCCCGAGCCAACAAAACAAACCATATCAATAGTGGCAATAGCGACAAGTAACCAATAGTAACCATTGTATTCGGAGGGTGACCGGAATACCAAACCAATATGAGGGAGACCTCGGTAACGGTGGAGTAGCTAGCTCCCAAAATGTGAGGGTGTGTTGCACACGCACCGCATCACCAAAACAAATCATATCATATCAAATTCAAATCAAATCAAATCTAGGATGCATCCATCGCCCCGCAAAACAAATAGTGGCCAAATCCAATACATATATCCAAGCGCGCATTAATCAATACAGATATGGGACGTGTGGAACATCACTCATCCACACCGAGTCATGCCATTGGTGCATCAATGACACGGACATGGAACCCCATGCCTAGTTAATGGCTCGGTATCAAACCGATAGGTCGACCAAAGTACAAAGTGTAGCAATGTATATGTCTTCATAGCAAATGCAATGTCAATAGTTCACAATTCAAAGGTTCATAACAATAGTTCAATATCAAGGTCCAATATCAATATTTCAATATCAAAGGTTCAATAGCATGCATTCAATAGCACAGTCAAAAGCAACAATTCAAGAGCAAAGGTTCGGAGTAATGGGTTCAAATCTTGGAAGTTCAAGAATGATGGTTCAATAATGAGGGTCAAAGCAAAGATTCAATAGCAATGGTTCAATAGCAATGGTCAAATAGCAAAGAAATATCATAAGCGAACAAAGTCGAAGGATCGAAAGTCATGAGAAATCCCTACGAAAGGGATAGAATATTTGTACCTTAACGCCAATGAAAGGAAAGCAAATGAATGAATGAACACGAAGACACAACGTCACGTCTCCTCCAACGAATCTACATGAATTTCGTTTCGTATGATAATTATTAGCTCATTTAAGACATAATCGATTTATTTCTTATATGAATCGCATTAATATTTTAGAGTTATTAGCGTATTCTCATTTTAGTAATAGACCAAATAAATACTTTAGGGTAATAATTATTAATTAGCCAAAATTAAGGGTTTCAAATGATAAATGGTAAATTTAAAGGTTTAATATGACAATATAACAAAGTTAGAGGTCAATTATGATAGATTCCAAAGATTAGCGTCAAAAGTGATAGCTTGACAAAGTTCAGGGTTTGCATGCGCCCATAACCAAAGTCTAAGGTTTAAAATGTGAAAAATAAAAATAACTAAAGATTCAAATTATATTCAAAAGGATAGTACGCATATTAAAAGAATATGAATTACATTTCCGAGTTCCATATACTTGTTTCGGGCCATTTTCAAATTGATTCATGGTTCATAAGACTAACATTTACGGCCAAGTAAATATACATTATGATTAAACCCCACTCGACTCTCCGACACACTTTCAAACACACAAAACGGTTTACCCAAGAATCCGAGATCAACTTTGAAGTAACCTCTACAAGACCAAGTATAACTCTTCATTTCTTTCAACACAAAACTAACCAGCAACATGTTTTAGCATATTCAAAACTTACCCAAAACCAACCCATGTCTCTTTATTTTACCAATCCCATTCGACCCATTTTCCTTTTTCCCTTGCGAAACAAAAACAAACCGAGACACCCTCTTGATCACAATATTAACGAGGCGCACACACACATCACTTAAATGTATAACACTCTAATACAAAAACTCCATTCGTCCATTCGACCCATAATAATATTAATGCCAAAGACACCAACGCCATACTCCATTTTTGGACTCAAAAGACGTACCCCTGCCTGGTCTTGCACATATACACGCACACTTTATCTATGCATGCACATACAACATTGTTAATGAGATGATAACACTAGACTACCCCACTACACATGCAAAGTCCCATTCTTTCAAGTTACAACTAATATTATGCCCATTTCCATTCGACATGTACTAGTTAAATCTCAAGATTTCATGATTTCATGCATACATTAATGTGACCTTCATGTGACCAAATATCATATTATGACATAGTTAACACGCCTTTATGTAAGATAGTATATATCATCATGTATCCTGATAGTTATCATGCGACAGCAAATTAAAGAAACATAAAAGAACAAGTCGAATGGTAAAGGCAATATGGTTACCCTTGATGCGCATACGAGAGGAGGAAAACAAGGGCCAAAACAAAACGAACCAGCCTTCCCTGGCTTAGGAGATCCACGACAGCAATGAAAGTCCCATGATCAGACTTCATATACACCCAAGCACACTCACAATACCCTTGAAAACACCTCACGAATCCCCTTGGAATACCCCCTTTTTGTGTCGACCAGAAGAATGGAGAGAACAAAGTTTGCCGTCCTCTTTTTATTTAGGTTTTATGTGAATTTAATTTGAATGAGATATTGTGAGATAATATTGAGATAACTATGGAAAATTTATTGGAAAGTAAATGGCAATTTCATTTAGGCGTATAAAATGGAATTTAGGTGTTTTGCCTTGAACGAATATTAGAGGAGGCGTGTGATTTGGCTAAAACAAGGAGGAAAATAAGACATAGTCTAATTTCCTTAATTACCATTATTCCATCTTTATTTAGTTTAATTATTTGTAGTTAGTATATTTATTATATGTAGTCCATGTAGTTGTAGATAGTGGAGATAATTTTTATTATCTTGTACTATTGATAATTACACTTATATAAGCTAAATGTAAAATGTAGTTAACGAGCTGGACATGTTTGCGAGTTTTCATAATTATTAAGCTTGAGGGTATAATGGTCTTTTAACACATTTACGATTTTCAGGGTTTTACAACTCTTCCCCTCTAAAAGAAAATTTTCGTCCTCGAAAATTGAAGTCGCAGAGGTACACAGAGACGTACGAGTTTAAGGCAGACGTAGCAATCCATAGGTTCGCACAGATCATATCGATTCCAGTTCTAAAACGTACAAATCTTATACGTAACAGATGTCGGTGAGAATCTCATAAAGAGGTACAGAATTCCTAACAGACATGAGGAGTGTCAAATAACGGTTATAAGTCATATTCCATTCACGTACCAACCCCAGGCATTTCCCAAAATGTCGTATGACTTCAATAAGTTCAAATTATATGATCTCGGTATTATCACGTTGATCAGGCGTCATAATACTTGCATCACATAACAAGTCCTTATTGTCATCATATTCTGCGCCGGGTCATGACAAACCACATATCTAATATCACATCAAAACAGATAACATACAGATAACAAGTGACATACCAAAACAGGCCAGATCACATACATACAACATATACTACATCAAACAACTTACCATATCACCAAAGAAGAAGGCCACCAACTTGCTCGAAACGGCTCCTCATGACTCATTCTCGACGATCCAAATATAAAGTCGAGATAATACCAAAATGCTAAATGATAAAACTTCATGATTCAAACCGAGTTCGAACAAATCAAGAAAAGCAATACCGATCAAAATCACTTAACAAAATATCAAACCGCCTCAAAACGCATGACAAACGAATCGAGTAACATAAGTCGCGCCCAAATCATATCAAGTAGATGAACCTTCTCACCACCTGGTTGAATATTGTCTCCGTCTTTACGCCTTTGGTTGATCCGTCCGCTCCTCCAAAGACATCTTGATGTCTCCGACTGAAGACGGCAATCGGTGTGGCTTCGCTTCACGAACCTCTCCATTTCGGAGAATGTATCGAACGCAGTTTGGCACCATCGTCTTGACTCCACGGGTAGTCTCCATCTAACGATCGACAAACGGATGTGCGAAGATAAAATAATAAAATCAAATGCGAGAGAAGAAGAGCAAAACGGTGAAGACAAAAGATTATCAAGTCAAAACCGAACGACAATCAAAAGGAATCGGAATATATCGTAATGCACGGAAGCCTAATGTCTACCCAATCCTCACAGTCAATCCTAAGGTCAACAAGACGAAACACGGCTCGATACCATAATTGTAACACCCCAACCCGACAAGGGTAGAAGTGTCACATTCGGTGCCATATCGTAACATACAATTAAAATCTTTGCAAACGAAAACCTTAAAATGAAGTATCAAATCATAAGAATAGTTGATCGACAAGGAAATACAATATCTAAAATGAAAGGAAAAACTCAAAACAAAAGCTCTTCAAAATGAGTCCCAAAGTAATAAGGTGCTAGGGTTGGTCCACCGGATACTCTAACTCTCACCCATCAAGCCCATCTTCCAACCTAAAACCCCGCAGGAAAAGAAATGCTACCGAGCTTAAAAAGCCCAAGTGAGCGGATATAACAAAATGAACGCTAAATAAAATCAGGAATACGAAATGGAATAATGAGACTGATAACAAAGTCGCAACGAAATGAGGACAATGAGTCAATGAGGATCCTGCGGAACACATTTATACATATATCCAAAGCACATATAACAAGGAGAACGAAGCAAAGCAAAGCATCATGACAAGCATACAAGCACATACAAACCAGGCATACAAGTACTGAAACATAAGCAAGCATAGCAGACGTCATATCCACACAACATATACAACATACAATCAATTCAGGAAACCATAAGCCATACAAGTCAAAGAGAAATCTAAGGCAAGCGGAAGCAATTAATTAGCAAGTGAACATGGAAAACACACATGTCAAAACACTTATTTGAAGACATAATCAGTATCATAACGGTAGTCAAAACATGGCAGTCACACGTAACAAGTAGGAATGCAGTATGAACACTATAATTAAATGAATTAAATACATAGCAGGGCAATTAAACAAGTTAACAAGGTAGACTTCATAAGTTGAACCATTTACCCAATCAAACCGTAGCATAAACAGAAATGCAAGCATGGCAGGTCAACAACAAGCAAATAAGGACACCACGGATAGTCATAGTCCACGAGATTAATCGAACGAGGTACAAAAGATAAACAGATCAACAATCGATTTCACACAAGCACGGTTACGAGACAAATCAAAGGATCACATAACAAGAAGATAACATATCATCGATGACAACAGTAAATCTTATATCGCATACATACATATCATACGAGTAATCGGTAGTCGTATAAACATGAATATCATAATCAATCCAATGACATATAATAACCCTGCGTGAATGGAGCGATAGTCCAAGTAACGGAATGAGAGTGTAACAGATCAAAGCAATGGAACATATATATCTTGGTAGTAGAGTGAGTCATATAAGGGTATTGGGTAAAGGACGGTCAATTCGAATATGGTGCGGTGGGGAATCCGGAAGGTACAATATAGGTATATCAAAAGTGTAAGGGTTGTCGAAATCTATCCCGAGCCAACAAAACAAACCATATCAATAGTGGCAATAGCGACCAAGTAACCAATAGTAACCATTGTATTCGGAGGGTGACCTCGAATACCAAACCAATATGAGGGAGACCTCAAGAACGATGGAGTAGCTAACTCCCAAAATGTGAGGGTGTATTGCACACACGCACCGCATCACCAAAACAAATCATATAATATCAAATTCAAATCAAATCAAATCTAGGATGCATCCATACGCCCCCAAAAACAAATAGTGGCCAAATCCAATACATATATCCAAGCGCATTAATCAATACAAATATGGGGACGGTGTGGAACATCACTCATCCACACTGGAGTCATGCCATTGGTGCATCAATGACACGGACATGGAACCCCCATGCCTAGTTAATAGCTCGGGTATCAAACTGACAAGTCAGACCAAAGTACAAAGTGTAGCAATGTATATGTCTTCATAAGCAAATGTGCAATGTCAATAGTTCACAATTCAAAGGTTCATAACAATAGTTCAATATCAAGGTCCAATATCAATATTTCAATATCAAAGGTTCAATAGCACAGATTCAATAGCACGGGTCAAAAGCAACAATTCAGTAGCAAAGGTTCAAGAGCAATGGGTTCAATATCGAAGTTCAAGAATGATGGTTCAATAACGGAGGGTTAAAGCAAAGATTCAATAGCAATGGTTCAATAGCAATGGTCAAATAGCAAAGAAATATCATAAGCGAACAAAGTCGAAGGATCAGAAAGTCATGAGAAATCCCTACTGAAAAGGGATAGAATATTTGTACCTTAACGCCAATGAAAGGAAAGCAAATGAATGAATGAACACGAAGACACAACGTCACGTCTCCTCCAACGAATCTACATGAATTTCGTTTCGTATGATAATTATTAGCTCATTTAAGACATAACTGATTTATTTCTTATATGAATCGCATTAATATTTTTAGAGTTATTAAGCGTATTCTCATTTTTAGTAATAGACCGAAATAAATACTTTAGGGTAATAATTATTAATTAGCCAAAATTAAGGGTTTCAAATGATAAATGGTAAATTTAAAGGTTTAATATGACAATATAACAAAGTTAGAGGTCAATTATGATAGATTCCAAAGATTAGGGTCAAAAGTGATAGCTTGACAAAGTTCAGGGTTTGCATGCGCCCATAACCAAAGTCTAAGGTTTAAAATGTGAAAAAATAAAAATAACTAAAGATTCAAATTATATTCAAAAGGATAGTACGCATATTAAAAGAATATGAATTACATTTCCAGTTCCATATACTTGCTCGGGCCATTTTCAAATTCGTTCGCGGTTCATAAGACTAACATTTACGGCCAAGTAAATATACATTATGATTAAACCCCGACTCGACTCTCCCGACACACTTTCAAACACACAAAACGGTTTACCCAAGAATCCCGAGATCAACTTTGAAGTAACCTCTACAAGACCAAGTATAACTCTTCATTTCTTTCGAACACAAAACTAACCAGGCAACATGTTTTAGCATATTCAAAACTTACCCAAAACCAACCCATGTCTCTTTATTTTACCAATCCCATTCGACCCATTTTCCTTTTTCCCTTGCGAAACAAAAACAAACCGAGACACCCTCTTGATCACAATATTAACGAGGCGCACACACACACCACTTAAATGTATAACATTCTAATACAAAAACTCCATTCGTCCATTCGACCCATAATAATATTAATGCCAAAGACACCCACGCGCATACTCCATTTTTGGACTCAAAAGACGTACCCCTGCTTGGTCTTGCACATATACACGCACACTTTATCTATGCATGCACATACAACATTGTTAATGAGATGATAACACTAGACTACCCCACTACACATGCAAAGTCCCATTCTTTCAAGTTACAACTAATATTATGCCCATTTCCATTCGACATGTACTAGTTAAATCTCAAGATTTCATGATTTCATGCATACATTAATGTGACCTTCATGTGACCAAATATCATATTATGACATAGTTAACACGCCTTTATGTAAGATAGTATATATCATCATGTATCCTGATAGTTATCATGCGACAGCAAATTAAAGAAACATAAAAGAACAAGTCGAATGGTAAAGGCAATATGGTTACCCTTGATGCGCATACGAGAGGAGGAAAACAAGGCCAAAACAAACGAACCAGCCTTCCACGGCTTAGGAGATCCACGACAGCAATGAAAGTCCCATGATCAGACTTCATATACACCCAAGCACACTCACAATACCCTTGAAAACACCTCACGAATCCCCTTGGAATACCCCCTTTTTGTGTCGACCAGAAGAATGGAGAGAACAAAGTTTGCCGTCCTCTTTTTATTTAGGTTTTATGTGAATTTAATTTGAATGAGATATTGTGAGATAATATTGAGATAACTATGGAAAATTTATTGGAAAGTAAATGGCAATTTCATTTAGGCGTATAAAATGGAATTTAAGTGTTTTGCCTTGAACGAATATTAGGAGGAGGGCGTGTGATTTGGCTAAAAACAAGGAGGGAAAATAAGACATAGTCTAATTTCCTTAATTACCATTATTCCATCTTTATTTAGTTTAATTATTTGTAGTTAGTATATTTATTATATGTAGTCCATGTAGTTGTAGATAGTGGAGATAATTTTTATTATCTTGTACTATTGATAATTACACTTATATAAGCTAAATGTAAAATGTAGTTAACGAGCTGGACATGTTTGCGAGTTTTCATAATTATTAAGCTTTAGGGTATAATGGTCTTTTAACACATTTACGATTTTCAGGGTTTTACAAGTACTCTGATCAACAGCACCTTGATCATCAGTACTTTGAACTCTAGTGATGTCAGGCTCAGTACTTTGAATATTCACTTCAGCTTCAGTACCTTGTGGTTCATTCACCTCCTTTTCATCATCTTCTTTCAAATTTTCTTTTTCTAGATTCCTCCCCAATTGGATAGAAGAATGTTGTTGAACCTTTGTGCCTTTAGTGGTCTTCTTAAATTGCCTTATCTTCTTCTTTTAGCTTTGACCCATATCTTGTGATGTTTAACCAAGGGCCAAACTGACTTCCTAAACTTTCTAAACTTAATCTGCAACTGAGCAATCTGTTTAGCTTGAGCCTCAGTCGTCTTCTTCAAGCGTACCAACTTACTTGTTAGAACATAGTTATCCAATATCAAACCTATTTCAGCTGCAGGACCTTCTGAGGATGAAGAGGGTAGAGGGATATCTTGTCCAGTTGATGAAATTGGTGGAGTAGTATGATGAGATGAAGTTGGAGAGACTGCAGTACCTTCATGGTGACCAAGACTGGGAAGCAAGACCTTGTGGTGCAAGACTGAGAAGCGAAGACCTTGTGTAGAAGCAGTACCTTCTCGATCATCTCCTTCTGCAGCCTCATCTCTTAGTGCTTGAACAATCTCCATCATAGAAGTGGTTAATGGAGTATGCCTGCCAGAGAATAAATCACTTTTCCTAGCCATAAAAGTGAAGATCTTGGCTTGTTGTACCACAACAGGTAGAAGACTGGTAGGCTTTGGTATATCATCAAGTTGTTTGTTTAGGAACACTTGAATAAACCGTGGATACATCAACCATTTTGATCCATTAGAAACATGAGATAACATCCCATCCAGAATTAGCCTTGAAAAATTGAAAATTCGATCTGTAGCTAATCCCACTATTGCAGATGCTATGTTATAACCAAATTGTTCCCATGAGGTACTTTTAGCACTAATACAGTGTAGCAACACATGAACCAAAAACTTCCAGTGAGGACAAAATAAGGGTTTCTTGAATGTTAATTCAGCTAAGGACCCTTCATACACAATGTCCCTGAATGCATCCCAAATCAGTTGCCTATCAAAATGAACAGCCCCTTCTTCATCATCAAACAATAAATCTTCACGAATAGAGGCTTCAGAACCTTCACGCTTCTTCCAAAGAACTTTAGCTTGAATATACGAATCATCATGAACCCTAGCAAGAGCTCCAAAATTGTTGAATCCATGGTTCAATGATATCCGGTTCTACTAAAAGCGCATAACTAATCGGAGACCCAGTGAGAAAATCAATTATATCATGAAAGATCACATTAGCTTCAGTCTTTTCTAAATTTGCCACCATGTTGTATTTTGAAACTGTATTATGATTTGCCATTGGTGTTTGGTGTACACAGAAAGTGATATGATGAATAATATGGATGAAAGAGAGAGAAATATGGAAAAGATTATAAGGTATCAATATGAGAGGGAAATTCAGAGTGTTAGTTATTTATAGGTGAGATTTAAAAAATCACAACCCTTTATAACAAAGTTACCGTTCGAAGTAGTTACCCATCAATATTACCGTTGGAACAGTACGTTGATAAGACAACAGTTCTTTCCACGTGTGTAGTACTTTCCAAAGCAATACTTTCATAAAATCAAATAGTAGTACTTCCCCATTCTCCTCTTTTCAATAGCAAATACTTATAAATAAACATGAATATCCTCCCCTTAAGCAATGCATAGGACTATACGTACACAAGATAGTCCTCCCCTCAAATGTAGCTCAGTAATTAATCATGCCAATGCTGACCACCAAGTGATTGAATCATGAAACATCAAAGCCTTTGGTGAGTAAATCAGTTACATTATCATCCGTGTGAACCTTGACCACATTAATGAGCCTATGCTCATAACAATCTCTGATAAAGTGATGCCTAATCTGTATGTGCTTGGTCTTGGAGTGATAAACTGGATTCTTCACAATACAAATGGTACTCATTATCAATGTTGATAGGAGTATTCTTGAAGTTGAACCTATAGTCCAAGAGTCGATTCTCGCATCCACAAAATTTGTCCACAACAACTTGCGGAACCACATATTCTCGCTTCGGAGAGGATGTTGCCGCAATAGTCTGTTCTTGCATTGCCGGAGACTAATCTTCTTCAAAGATATTGGCATCCTCCAGTGGTTGATCTTCTATCATAGTTATCACCTGCATAATCACTATCTGAAAAAGCTTCCAAGTGAAAAGGTGAATCCTTGGGATACCACAACCCCAACTTAGGTTGTTGTTTCAAATAACTGAAAATTCTCTTCACTGAATTCATATGAGAGACTTTAGGTGAGACTTGACATCTTGCACATAGACAAACAGCAAACATAATATCAGGCCTAGATGCAGTGAGGTACATAAGACAACCAATCATGGCTTTATGCGTAAGACAAGCTTAGGCGTAAGAAAATACCTATGTGTAAGAAATTATACGCGTAAGATTTAGCTTATGCGTAAATCTAGGGTTTTGCCCAAAAATCCTTTACACTATCACAGTGTAAGAGATATCCAAAATTCGAAGTGTTCCACAAACTTATCCAAGTGAGGGAAGCACTAAGTAACCGTTATAACTCGAAGAAACTGCACAAAACTCTTATGCGTAGGAAAAGGGTTTTGACTTTTCTTACGCGTAAGAATATGGTTTTGACCTACGCGTAAAAAATTTCCTGTGATTCAAACTATTTCGATGCACAAACAACTTTAAAAACACTCAAATAACACAAAGATTTGACTGAATTACCCAAAGTGCCTTTTATGCTTATGCGTGAAATGAACTACCCAATTGCATTTAGTTTAAAATCAAGAAAAGCACGTAAAGCTTCGAACTTTTGCAAAAACTGAAACTTTAGCACCAAATAAACCTTAAACCACAAGAATCTTGAATTTTAAGTGCAAAATTAAAGTTTTATGCGTGTCAAAGATGTATAACGAGAGCTTTATGCGACAAAGTGCCAAACTTCAAAACAAACACAAACACTCCTAAACCATTGTTAGGCGATTGATACCAATTGTAGGACCTTAAATCTATCAACCTTATCACAAACCCAACACGTTACGCGTATAACACGTTCAACACAAACACAAACCTATGCGTAAATAAAGAAGGAAAGATTAAGATGATGGTGACTTGAATATATGAAGCCGTGTATGTGAGGAGAAAGATGAAAACAATAAGTTGTATATTCTAAAGAAAACACACACACACACACTCAAGGACACCCCTCAAATGAGACTTTGAGGGGTATCTATAGTTCCTTACAATAATACCCTAATGGGCTTGGCAAGGGCCACGAATTAGACTTGGATTGGGCTTGGGATACATAAGCTTATAAACGGCTAGCATAGCTTATCTTTTAACCACTTAGCTTAGCCCAATCCACGAGGCCGATGACTATTCTATCACGATATCTAACACACGTTACAAAGATCCTAAAAGTGAATGACCATCACTTATAATAAAAACTATTAAGGCTAACACAAACTTTTCTCGCATACCAAGGGACTCATCTCCACCATACATTTCAAAAGAAATCAATGGCTGAGATTAAAAGCATTTTATTATTTCACCTATTTTTTATAATTTAAATATCTCTTAAACCGTTAATCGTTAAGCGAAAATATTTATACCGTCGCGACGAGCATTTAATTATCTTTCTATAGACGGGCACTTTCATATACTTACGAAAAAAGAAAAAAAAATCGTTTTTTTCACATTTTTTCGTATTTTTTTTCCTTTTTTTTACGTCATAAAACACTAAGTTGAATATCACATGTGATATTACTGTTAAATCATATATGATATGTAATTTCATATGTGATATTACACTAATATCACATGTGATATTCAAATTAGTGTTTTATCATATATGATTTTTAATGCAAATTTCAGTAACGTAAAAAACATAATAAAAAAAAGGTGAAAAATACGAAAAAAAAATTGTCGATAGTATATCAAATATCTATACAAAGATAATTAAATACTCGTCGCAATGATATATTTTTTTCGCTTAACGATTAACGATTTGAAAGATATTAATATTTGAAAAAAAAAGATGAAAATGAGTTTTTTTAAATTGTTGGATTAATCTCATCCATTAGATCAAATAAAAATGAAGGGTGGAGATTGATCCCTCGGTATGTAAACAATCTTTTGTCCTCAAATGATCTTAAATCATTGATAATTTGATATATTGCTATCTTATCGTATTTTCTTTTTTTATTTTTTTCTTAATTTTTTATTTTATTTTTGTTTATTTATTTATTTTTTCTTATCGTAATTGTATTTTTATTTAATGAATGAAAATTAGGTTGTTTGAAAAAATAAAATAAAATAGTGAGTCTAAAAGGGTGTTTTAACATGTTATTAGTGAGAGAGTATTTTGATGTGTGAGTGTTAAAAATAGTAATGCCAAGTTGTCAATAGAATGGTAAAAAAAAAATATGGGGTTTAACATGTTATATACCTTGAGCTCTAAGTTTAAGTCCTTGTTGTATTTACTTAAACTCTTATCAGTCTCTCGCATAATATTGGTAGCTAAACCAGATCGAGAAGCAATGGCGTTTTTCATTCAACATGACCTATTATTGCTGATACGCTTACGCAGCGCGTCCGGGGTCAAGGAAACTTCCTTTTCTTCGAGCAAGTTTTATAACACCCTAGGCAAGTGAACCTAATCGTTGTAGTGTAGTAATTAGGGTAAGCCACGGTATTGATATCGTTCTCTAGGGAATAGGAATGCTAGTGAGAAGTTACTACGTTAAGGTTGAGGTTGAGGAAGATTATTTTTGTATTTTTATATTTTATGAAATTGAAAGGTACGAATCTCGGTATTGGATTTGGGGTTGGTATTTCACCGATTACTCTACTATTATCTAATTATCTAAACTAAGGTGGTGGGAGTCTATGTCTAATTAATGTGTGCTCGTATGATAGTTTAAAGATGTGTTTACTTAGGTTTACTACTCCTTAATTATCTCCTATTGATGGTTGAGTTGTCACGCCCTTATTCTTAGTTGCGTTGTGTGTCTAAAGTTGTAGGGTATGCGTTTCTCCCAACTCTTTGAACTTACCAAAGGGTCTCGCCTACAAAACCCACTAGGGATGATAAACTCTTACTCTAAGGCACTCTTTGGATGGTTTAGCCTACAACTACCCGTAATTATATTCTAAGGTTCACAAAGATGAATCAAGCATTATACACAACGAATGACCTATCGCATTACTAGATCATTAATCAACTAAGATAAGAAACAACCAATCAATATTCAATAATTAAGTTTCATACTCCTAAGCAAACACACAAATAAATTAGCGGGACATGGAGAACATGCAAGCATACACAAATAATCAAAGACATAATTGAATTGATGAAGTAAATACTTATCTTGATGTAAAATAGGGTTTAGAACCCTAAAATATCGTACAAGATACCCTTGGTTCGGTTTTAGGTTTTACTCCAAAAGACTCTCTAAAACCGAAAAATTCGGATTCTATATATAAGATTACATATGCGACGCGCCACCTTATGTTTCGTGGACGCCGCCGTGTCGCCGTCATTAGGGTTTCGTCTTGCCACGTTAACCTTGCGACGGCGCCACCTTATGTCCGTGGACGCCGTCCTCTTCGCCTTCGACGCCGTGCGGGTCGCATCTAGGCCGTTCGAGTTGCGACGGTCTACTCCTTTAAAGCCCGACGCCGCCTCTTGTAAATCGAGTTTTGGCTTCGTCCGTCACAAAATCCCACGACGGCGATTAAGCGATGGCGACGCCGCCTTCTATTTTCGCAGACTTTGAGTGTCTCGATTCGACTTTGGCCATTTTCTTCAGATATTCGCCTTTTCGTCCAAATAAGTGCCATTCCAACATTTTGCCTTCAAGAGACCTAAAAGTGAAAAGGAACGATATTAAGCAATAACGGATACAAAAGTGATCAAATAAGGGCTAAACGACCCTCAAAATGGTACCTTTTAAAACCTTATCAAATATCCCTACACTTGTTATTTGCTTGTCCTCAAGCAAATGTGCTTTAGCCAATTAATTTATAAGTTAGGGTCATGAAGCATTGATTCAAAGCGGTCCACAACACATATAAGCCCCAAAAAGTCATAACAAGCACGGAATTACATACTAGCACCTCACATGGGGTGTTTGGATACTCACATCTCTCGGGTGTATATATGAAATATAACAAATAGGAAATGGAAGATAAACACTCATTAACCGGTCCTAGTACATAGATTACCATAGGCTTGAGAATAGATCAAACCTCCATCGCTTTGGCGTAAGCACCTAGGAAAGACTATCAAAGAGGTCTTTAAAGGGTTGTAACATTAGGCTTACGGTAGGGAAACAAGGGTTTGGTGGGATAGGCTATTTAGTGGTGGTAAGTCAAAATCTCTATGTTAAATGCATACGAAGAATGGCGTTGCTAAGCCAAGACTCGACACTCTAAAACTCTAGGTAACGGAAATAAACAAACATAAATTTAAAAGATAGATGTAGGATGGTAGCCAGTATGTTTTTTTTTTTTTTTTTACACTCTATTTTTTCTTTTCTCGTTTTCTATTTTTTTTTTTTCGATTTTTTTTTCATACACTTTTACTCTACCATCCTCTACGATAACATCAAAATGATAGGGATTTATAGGCACATCCCTACACTTGAGTTTTTATTACTCTAACACTAATTTGACCCGATTTGAAAAGATCAAACACTTGGGGTACATTATTATGCAAACAAAGGAATTTGAATTAACATTCCTTCCGTCATTTCATAAACTTTAACTTTTCCCATGAATCCCAATCGTCCCAAAATCAGTATACAAAAGATATGACTCGACTTAGCAACTCATGCAAGCAACGGATAATTGAACTAAGGGTTTAGGGTGATAACAAAATTTGCACTAAAAGTGAGTGCATAAGGGTAGGCTAAGGCGATTTGGGTGTATATTTGGGGTGGGGTGTAAACAATGCTCTTCATTGATATTCGGAAAACCGAAACATCACGAGAACCGCGAAAAGGATAGGCTCGAGGGTTAACTAGGGTATCGTGTACTAAAGATGAGTACAACGCAAAGGGTGTGGGGAATTACTCAACCGATGTGGAAGAAGTAATTATATTACGGTATCAAACAAGGGTTATCCTAATGCCTCTTATCATTTAGTTATTCCTAACTACACAAGTGTAGTCTCACTTACGATCTCGGAATGCATCACAAAACAAGTTCTAGAATCTAATATACTACCGGTTCACACTCTAAGCATTGAAGATGAATGCTTTAATTCCTACTAATCTAAGGGCGATCCTCACATTTTGGGTGGAATTTGGGTGGTAAAGGGTTTTGTGCTAGTCATGCAACTTTCTATCCATGAGACGCTTTTGTTAAGACTAATGGCCCACTCCTATATGTCATGAAAAATTTTAAATTTGGTGCCAAAATTACCCTAACCGACATTTTCTCATGGTTTATTACACAATTACAATTGGACAAAGCAAATAATCAAGGATAAGCATAGTTTCAAAGTTCCCGTTTTATTTTCCCTCCCTACACTTAAACTGAACATTGTCTCCAATGTTCCCCAAAGTATCAAAGTTATGATAATGGAAGGTAATTAAAAGCGAAAGAAACTAATACTCCCCGATTAGCTCGGTAGGATCCGTGTAAAGTGGTGGTTAAATCCTTTCCAAGAAGAATTATTGCGTGAAAAGCTCCTTCCAATCTTGTGTAACTTCTTCTTGACAAACTAAACCTGCACACTTGAAGAAAACAAATGAAACCTTCGCATAAAATCGGCGGTAATAATATATATATATATATATAAGACTCGGTTTAAACTAGGATATAATGCTTGTGGAATGGATGTTTACAGAATTTCTAAGAAAATTAAGACCGGAAAATTCCAAAATTTATAAGTAGCTCGAGAAAACGAGAAAAAGTGATCCGATGTTTTACTCCTTCTCGACGCCGTCGGTTATCCCGACAAAACCGGTCTCGCATTTTCCGGAAAAAATTCGGAAAATTTACATCTTTAGAATCTGAAAAATTTCTGCAAAAACATCCATTATGACTCGATACAAGCATTTGACTCGAACAAACAAACATATATATCTTTTAGTTAATTGTTATTCTCATGTTTACGTTTCTTTTGAAAACGTGTGTAATCCTCCCTACACTTATCCCTTATGTAAAATACCTTTATATGCAATTAAGACGAGGTTAAAAACAAAATAAAGCATTTTTACAAATTAAAAAATGAGGATAAACAATTAATAAAAGATATATGACACTAACAAGAAAACAATTAAGCATGGGTTGCCTCCCACGAAGCGCTTTTCTTTATTTAAGAGTCTTGTAGCTAGACTCGTAGTCGTACTCCTACATTTTCTTAATCTTAGAGGCCCATTCGATCTCCTTAACTCTTCTCTCATCACGAATATATTCGGGCCCCAGTTCAAGACAAGCGAAGTAGTAGACTTTGTTTTCCAATCTACTTGAATGCCGGAATGTTATCTACATCTAAATCATCCATGCCTCATAATTTTATTTTTATGGGGCATTATATATTTAACACTCTCGCTTCATTTGAGAACTCGATTATCCCTTTCTCTTTATCATAAACCATCTTAGACTCTTCTATAAATGGTTTCCCAAGTATCACGTCTCCTAAAACCCATCAATGATTCCCTGACATTTTCCAAAATCATGAAATCACACCTATATGTGAAGTTACCTATGAACACGTGCAATCCCTTAACCCTCCCACATAGTTACTTGCTTTCCTAGAGGCGAAAGGGTCCCTCATAGGCTCTAGCTTTACTCATGATCCAATTGTAATAGAGCCTAGACATTATATTCATGGGTGCCTTATAGTCAATGTAGGTGTGATCCCTATATAAGTATCCAATCATACGGTATTTTGATGTTTTGGGATTTCCTCCTTATGCGAGGCTCGAAGGTGGTATTGGAAAATTAACCACGTTATGGTGATAAGCGGGTTCTTTCCCTTTAGGGTATGAATCAAAGTACTCCCTAAGTTCTTCCTCCTCCTTACTACCCTCCATAATTTCTAACACCTTATAATCTCCTTCTTCTAAATCATCATCCGAATCACTATCAAGAGGGCAATCAGATTCCTTAAGGGCTTCTTCGAGTGTATTCTTAATTATCATATTCAATTTCCTAAGCTCTCCAATTTCACTCATGATACGGGCTCGAAGTTGGTTAGCAGAGGCAGGGTCAAGCAGTGGGTATTTGTTTGGTGGTGAAGCATTGTTTGGTTGTTGGTTATCACCTTCCATGATGAAAAGTGATGGATGTTACTAACAAAGGTCACGAAGAAGGGGGATAGACTAAGAGAAAGCTAAAAATGAGAAAAATTTACTTGATAGGAATCAAGCAAAGAACCTAAACGAGGTGGACTACTAACTAGCTATTCGTTCCGCCGTGGCGCCAAAACTTGATACGCTTACGCGCAGCGTTCGGGGTCAAGGAAACTTCCTTTTCTTGAGCAAGTTTTATAACACCCCAGGCAAGTGAACCTAATCGTTGTAGTGTAGTAATTAGGGTAAGCCACGGGTATTGATATCGTTCTCTGGGGAATAGGAATGCTAGTGAGAAGTTACTACGCTAAGGTTGAGGTTGAGGAAGATTATTTTTGTATTTTATATTTTATGAAATTGAAAGGTCTGAATCTCGGGTATTGGATTTGGGGTTGGTATTTCTACCGATTACTCTACTATTATCTAATTATCTAAACTAAGATGGTGGGAGTCTATGTCTAATTAATGTGTGCTCGTATGATAGTTTAAAGATGTGTTTACTTAGGTTTTACTACTCCTTAATTATCTCCTATTGATGGTTGAGTTGTCACGTCCTTATTCTTAGTTGCGTTGTGTGTCTAAAGTTGTGGTATGCGTTTCTCCTAACTCTTTGAACTTACCAAAGGGTCTCGTCTACAAAACCCACTAGGGATGATAAACTCTTACTCTAAGGCACTCTTTGGATGGTTTAGCCTACAACTACTCGGTAATTATATTCTAAGGTTCACAAAGATGAATCAAGCATTAAGTACACAATGAATGACCTATCGCATTACTAGATCATTAATCAACTAAGATAAGAAACAACCAATCAATATTCAATAATTAAGTTTCATACTCCCTAGCAAACACACAAATAAATTATGGGACATGGAGAACATGCAAGCATACACACAAATAATCAAAGACATAATTGAATTGATGAAGTAAATACTTATCTTGATGTAAAATAGGGTTTAGAACCCTAAAATACTGTACAAGATACCCTTGGTTCGGTTTTAGGTTTTTACTCCAAAAGACTCTCTCTAAAACTGAAAAATTCGGATTCTATATATAAGATTACATATGCGACGGCGTCACCTTATGTTTCGTGACGCCGTCGTGTCGCCGTCATTAGGGTTTCGTCTTGGCCACGTTAACCTTGCGACGGCGTCACCTTATGTCTGTGACGCCGTCCTCTTGACTTCCGGCGCCGTCTGGTCGCATCTAGGCCGTCGAGTTGCGACGGTCTACTCCTTTAAAGCCGGCCGTCTCTTGAAAATACGAGTTTTGGCTTCGTCCCGTCACAAAATCCTCTGACGGCGTCGCGATTAAGCGATGACGCCGCTTTCTATTTTCAAGCGACTTTGAGTGTCTCGATTCGACTTTGGCCATTTTCTTCAGATATTCGCGCCTTTTGATCCAAATAAGTGCCATTCCAACATTTTGCCTTCAAAAGACCTAAAAAGTGAAAAGGAACGATATTAAGCAATAACGGATACAAAAGTGATCAAATAAGGGCTAAAACGACCCCTCAAAATGGTACCTTTTAAAACCTTATCAATTGCACCACATTCTACCAAGGCTTCCAACCAAATCTGTAGGACGTTTCATGTGCGTTTCCAAGCAATTGCATGAGTTCCTATTGTCCGATACGTTCAATAAGATGCACAAACGCTATCAAAACCACGAAATTTCTCGTCTTATTCAATGATTATCAAGAACCACGCACGTTTGGCACCATCGATTGCCAAGCACCTGATATTGTTATAACTCCTAGCTCCTTTAAACCACCCAAGGGTACTGCAGGAATCGTGTTGCTAACATCTTTTCATGGACTGGTATGTATACGCATTGTGTTAAGGGATGATGTTGAATATGATAGGTTAACGTGGGTGATAAAAAATACTCCGAACTAATTTTATGGAATCCTTTGACGGGTGAACATAAGATGATGTCTAAACCCGAATCCCATAAGGCAATACATTGGGAATCAACATTAGGATTGTTTTATAGCTCTTGTGAAGACGACTACAAGCTTGTAAGTGTAATAAGCCAAAATAATGTTTACATATACTCGTTGAAATCAGACTCCTGGAGAAGCGTCGCCATTGAAGGTACATCCAACTTGAGTATAGATGGATCATCGCAAGGTATTTTTCTGAATGAAAATCTCTATTTTTTAGAGAATTATCAAAAATACTCCGTTATAAGGTTTGATACAAAGACTGAACGGTTCACACAGATGAAAATTCCCCTATTGATTGATGCTCAAAACTATTCTAGTGCGACTCTCATGATTAGAAAAGGCTGCATTCATGTTTGTATTTCGTATGAGTCATAGGTGGGGACTATTATTTATGAAATCGAACTTTGGAAGATTGATAAAGAAGGAAATTTGAAGAAGATGGAAACTTATCGGGTAGATCCGGGTTATATGCGCTCAATGAAGCCACTGTATCTGAAGAGGAATGGAAATTTATTGATGCTTGGTTGCAAATATAAAGGTAATACTAGGAATAGATATCAAAACAATGGCATAGGTTACCTTTATAACATAGATCTGAAAAAGAAGCATAGCAAAGTGAAAGGAAAGATAATGAAACAAGGTGTCACGGTGTTGAAATCTACGAAATAGTTAGATACCGAGACGCTTGTGTCGCCTAATAAATATATTAAGTAGTATTACTATTGATCGGTTCTTTCATTCTTCCATGGGTACTAATACTATCATTATATGATCTTCTTTAGACTACATAAACAATCAAGTACGTATCAAATAGCACTATCATTATATAATCTACTCTACAATACATAAACAATCGACATATGAGATAGCATTCGTTAATATTTGGATTGATTATTTTATTTTATAAGCTCTTGCCTTTTTGGAACTTTAGAGCGATCTATTATTGTATTGTAACCGATAAATGATTTGCGATCTGTCGTCATTATATATGGTGTCGGCTTTTTAGTCGATTGTAACTAGGGACATACTTCATCAAGAACCAACTAGTGACTTTTAGGCACAAAATCGACATGAGTTTAGGCCTCACAATCATTTATCATCCGGGTGCATTAGAGTTTATAAAAGAGAGCGTAAGATGAGCGTGAGCATGTGTGTCCCCAATATGTATGTATTGTCTTCAATGATATACTTGTAATTTAGCTCACTTACAAGATAGTAACGTTGTAGTTTTTAGCTAGAAGAGATTGACGTGTGTCGAAATAGTACAAGTAATTGTGTGTGTTTTCGCACTAGCATTGTACAGCAGCAAATAATTTTCAAGGAAAAGTACTCAGATGGTTATGTTCTCTACTTACGGTGTGTTTCTAACATAACGGTATTGTGTGTGCTTTTTGTATGTGTGTTGCAAAAATAGTAGGTGTGAATACATTTTAAAATAAAGGACACATTTAATGGATGAATGGGTGTGATTCTTGTTTTTTTTAATGTTGATTTAGAAAGAGAAAGAAAATAGGTAAGCTAAGTGTAGTGGTGACCATCAAGAGAGTAGAGACCACCAACACAACTGTCACGACAACTTAATAAGCACAGACATTCATCCCTTTTCATTTTAACTCGATCGCATATGCGATGATTCATCTCTTTTTCCCTCCTACAGCGTCGATAGTGGTGAATGGTGACCGACGCATTACATCAGGTCTTACAATTGTTAACATTTTTTTTGCAAGAAAGACTTTTGATAGTCAATTTTGAAAAACAGGAGAAGAAAAAAACTGAGCATTTGGGAAATGAACTTATTCCCATTTGCTAGAATTTAAACAAACTTTTCAATGCTACAAAGAACTCAGGGGCTTGGCTCACCTAATCTACAAATTTAAAAATAAAATGATTACCTGGTATAGTCAGTTTATGATAATATGCCAACTTATATTTAAACATCTGTTAAACCAAAACCCATACAATTGAAAAAGGGTAAATTACACCGATCGTCTCTGAACTCCGGTCCGTTCTCACATTTGGTCCCCCGTTTCGTTTCTCGCGTACGTGGTCCCCGTTTTGGCAAACGGTGACCCGTTTGGTCCCTATTGCCCCATTATGCATAACACTCTTTAAATTGTGCCTTGTGAAGTAACTAAAATGCCCCTTCCCTCTTACCCTCTTTCCCCCAAACAATCAAAAACCAAATCCAGACCATTTAAGTTGAGGTGATGGTTATCTGATTCGACTAGTAATTACTATCAGCAAGTAACCGCAAGTCCGCAACCATCATTAATAGTCAACCTTGATCAGCAGGGACCTCGGGATTATTTATTACACCAGATTTGGCTATCATCTACTTTATTAAGCTCGCCCTTTTTTAGATTGATTGTGATCATACACAAAGATCCTTACTACTTGTGCTAAATACCCGGATAGGCTTAACATATCCGTATTTACAGCACTGTCATCATTGTTCTAATCCAATCCTTTGAGAAACAGTTTCTCCCATTATTGCTATAAAAAATTCCGACCACTACCCAAAATATCAATCCCACCTCCCGTGAATGAGACCATGCTTGTGATACTTTACAAATCAACATCCTTCATCGTGTGGGATTCTTCCATTTCACCATGAAGCAATGCTGATATAGGATTTCTCAGCATATGATTTCACTACACTTTTTGTTTCATCTTGCTCTCATTGTTCTTGCATTATCCATATTTAACATGAACGAATTGCAAGCATACATTGATAATCAGTTTGAGTATAATATAGTTAATAGTTTCCACATTGTTTCCTAGTAGTTCAGAATGAAGGGGCATCGTAAACAAGTTCAAACTTTAGCTCTGCTACAAGGAATAGCAGCTAACATCCCAAATTTTGCTCAAGAGTGGGGGGTCCAGGTTTTCTTTGCAAAAAAGTAACATTTGAAAGCTCCAAAGAGGGCTTAGGGTACGCTTGATTCAAAATGATGAATATGAAAGGCAAAGAGAATGCGGAGGAATACTAATAACTATTATGATTGTATTAAGGTTGCTTGGTTGAAATTGGGTAACCCATTTTGAATCGTATGCATCATGTACAAAATTGTAACTTACGTTTCCCTTCAACCTAAAATTTTGCCCAGATATGATTTTTTCAAATGTTTAAAGATATCCCCAACACTAGAACAATCACATATTACCGAGATGCAAAAATAATTGATGTGGATTGAGCTGTCATTGTCTCATGGATTCCTTCCCTCTCGTCTGTGTGTATGCTTGAGATAGAATTCAGAAAATCATTATAGAAACTAAAATTGCTTTGATGATCTGCATAATAGTGGCGGAAAATAAAGGAAGTCCGCTAGAAAAGTAGTGTGGGTGGGAAGAAGGGTAAAGTAGAGGGTAATGTTGGTTATAACACCCAATTTAGTTGGTAATGGCCGACCATACCAAGCCTCATTATTCATTATCTTTGTCGTTCCTTATAGCCAATAACTCTAGACCGAGCAAACCCTAACATTTAAACTTCCAACAATAGATGAAGATAAAAATTAAAAGCATTTCGATTTAGAGTGCAAAACTTGATCTGAATAAACTATCACCATTTACCCTTGACAGTCTAAAGACATAATCACCATTTACCATCTAGAGTGCAAATCTTGATCTGAGCATATCACTATTAACCACCGCATGGGCCTCAAAACATAATCACCATTTTATCGAACTCTTAGACGGTTGCTAAAAGATTAAAGCGAAAAAGTTCAAGCAACTGAATTTGCCACAAGGTAGTGTCCAATCATCTCGGGCTTGATTTCAATCGGTTGAAGGTCTTACCATTGTAGACACCAACAACGCTACCGATCATTTCGGGAGAATGATCATGTTCCTCAAGTGGGTCTTGACCAAGTTACGCTTCTCACCATCGTGTGCCTCACGTTTCGTGAAATTAAACATGCATGCATAAGACCAATCAGAAGAAAAAATGCCATGCAAAATACAAACATGCATAAAACCCATCTTCGAGAAACACAACAAAAATGAAAAATAAAAAAAACGAGACAACAAAAACATGCGATGTATACAAAAAAGCTCACGCAAGTCTGAAATCGGTTGCTAGTGTATAGTAGTTGTAACACTGAAAAACTAAGTTACAATGTATAATCCAGTACTCATTTCATTATATAAATTATTACCAAGAGCAATAAAAAATTAGGATACGAAGTATAATCCAATACTCATTTCATTATATAAATGAATAGCTAGAGCAATTAAAAAAGTAATTGGATAAAAATGCATAAATAAAAGAACCAAAATAACAAAAAAGTAATTCATAGCTCATAAGACAATTTATTTAGCCACTTGATACCTAACATAACCAATATCTTAGAATAACTTAACCAAGAATGCAGTAATAAAATCTTATTTAGCCAATTGACTCGACAATAACATGAATTAATCATCAAAAACATCAAACAGCTCTTATTAAACAACATTTATTCAATAAAAAACTAAATACATCTAAAACAAAATGGGCACTTAACATAATCAAAACACATAATTATATACAAATGCTTGTTAGCATGAATATGAATATGATTTTAAAGAAAATGTGAGAATAATAACATATTAACAAATTTTTAATTGTAAATCAAAAGCCCATTAGCAAGTGTTATTTTCATAAGTTTAGTGCTGCAACACTTCCCATTACTTACTGTGAGTCTGTGACACTTGTTTATTACTAAGTAACATGTAACACTTCTTTTGTCTAAAAATGCAACACTTGCACTTGGTTTCATAAACATTAAGCACAATATAATACAACAAGATCCTTATATATGTACATGTTAATTTGATTTGATTTAGTTACACCATTTACTCTTGTATGAACAGATAGAAATCATAGCATTATAAAACATTTGTATATATCTTAAAACAACATAAAGCTATGTTTTAATCAAAATAAAAGCAAGTAGTATTATCAAACAAGAAAAAGAAATGTGTAAAAGAAAACATACGACTTTTGAAGCTTCTTAATCAAAGCCATGGGCTTCCTCTTCAAACCCTCTCGAAACCTAAACAAAAAACAACCCCAAATAAAATAAAACAAATACCCTATTTCCAAAACCCTAAAACACAAAAATGTAAATTTTATAAAATATATAAATACCTTCTGCGAGCACGAAAGCAAAGTGAACATCTTAACC
Source organism: Chrysanthemum lavandulifolium (assembly GCA_022545495.1). NCBI lineage: Eukaryota > Viridiplantae > Streptophyta > Magnoliopsida > Asterales > Asteraceae > Chrysanthemum > Chrysanthemum lavandulifolium. The sequence goes on from CM040238.1 coordinate 77,258,810, forward strand.
ACTCATCATCGACATGTCAAGCAATGCATCGAGATCAACTCCACGGAAACTGAACTTCTTGAACGTCCTCTTCTTCGCGACTGCAACATCTAGTTCTTGGCCCTCCTTCATTAACAAAAACAACCAAAACAAATCATTTTCAAACAAAATGAACAACGTAATAGAAAGGATTGATAAAGAGATGAGAAACAAACCATGTTGTTGTTGTTGAGTTTTGAGAGTGCGGCTACTGCTGCTGAGGGGGTCTTCTAGGGTTAGGAAGGCAGTGTGTGAGAGATATGTGTGGTGATAAGGGAGATATAAAGAAATTAGGGTTTCGGCCCATGAGAGTTTGCCCATCTCACTTGTGCTTTTTTTTATGGGTTGGGTTTTATGGAGTTTTTCACAAACTAGTTGTCTTTTCAAAATTTATTTACCATTGTATGGATAGTTTAAAAATATTGACTAATGTATGATGTCACTTTGCAAACTTAACAATTCCTTCCAAACTTGACAGTTAAACTTTCCTTTTCTTTTCTTTTTTTTCCTCACTAGACATAAATAAAATACACTAAATGAAAAAAAAAAAAAAAAAAAAAAAAAAAAAAAAAAAACTTTATGTGTGGCTCTATTTCTCTTAATCCGCTTACCGTTACATGTATATATGTAATTATGTATTGACATATAGAGTTTGTGTTCGTATAATGCTTTTAGCTTCACATTGTAAATAGAACTTTATGATGCTCTTGACCATTGATATGTTTAGCCAATTAGTGTTTGGTTTTTGGTTTCATGTAGTTCATATTTGTTTTTAGCTAATTTGTGTTCGGTTTCTTGATTTATAACTTTGACTACGACATTCTGTCACGAATTGTCATTATGTACTTTAAAAGAATAGCTGCTATGTTGAAGATAATAAAACATTAGAAAGACGTAATTGAAAATAAAAATAAAGCATTAAATAATGTGGACAAATATGATATTGGGCACGATAATTCGATGACGAACTAATGCTACAAGTAATTTTCGATATTTATCAGTAACGTGTATGCGTGTGTTTTGAGTTTTGTTGGTCTTTGTGTTTTTAAGCCAATTTGCCGTTTTAATTTTGTGTTAGTTTTGATTCAATACCATGCATAAATCTATTATTTTGTTCATTATCGTTTGTTAATATGTGTTCTAACCTGTTTAATATGTCCTAATGTAATTTTTATCTTGATGGTTTGACATATCATAAAATAATTACTAGTTTTATTTAATCATTTTTTAAATAACGTGGATGCACAAAGAATAACTTAACAAGCACGAAGGATGATTTTGTTATTATAGAAAGATCCCAACTTTCGCTCATTTTCTCGATTATTTACAGAGTTCAAAAGAAATAGTGACAGTTTAATGTTAAAAGATTAATAAAATGAAATACCACATAATAGTCAATAGTTTTTAACATGCCATGGAATGGTAAATAAGTTTTGTAAGTACAATTAGTTGGTAAAAAACTCGGGTTTTATGTGATACTATTTTTATTATGAGAAGCTAGTGACGGAACTAGGGGGTGTCAGATTTTTGTTACGTAGTGTTAGTTTTGTTAAAACACTTCAATTTTTCTTAAATGCACATGGTCCTTAAAATTTGTGTTTGCAGTATTATTTAGTTTATTCTAAGTGCACTTAATCGTCTTGTGTCCTACTCCTGGTTCCGTCCCTGCGAGTAAGTAAAAAGTATTTGTGACACAAATTTTAACAAATATGTATCTATTGAGGTTTAAATCATTAATATCTTTGTAAAAAGATCAAGTGCTTTATCATCATAACATTTGGTGGTGCTTAAAAAATTTACTACTAGATGCATTTGAAAATAGACAATATTTTTATAATATTTACATAACATAGAAAGAAAAATCAGTAATTTTGACAAACATTTTACATAACCTAAAAAAAAGAATCATATGGTTCGTGTAAATCTCAAAAGTCACATTCGATGACCCTGTATGAAGTATTAATGTGTTTTCCCTTTTTCTAAGTGATAATTATTAAACGTGTATTATTCATTATGTTATAATTTTAGATTTAAGATTTAAAATTTATTGTATATTTTAACTAGTTTAAGACCCGTATAATACACGGGTTGTCTTAATATATATTTTATAAATTAAATAAAAAATGGATGTTAAATAGTTACTATGCATTTAGTTAATGTCAATATTTCTATGCTTTTTTATGAGATCGATTGTTTTTTACCATAAATTAAGTGACAATTCCACATAATGGGTTGATTGGAGTTTGCAGCATGATTCATGTTGTATATTATGTGTAGTTGCAAAAACCCGATTTTGGCTAACGCTCGTTAGTTTTATTCATTAGTGGGTCATCACGTACGTTGCACGTGAGGGTATTTTCGTCACTTCAATTTTACCGCCATTAAATCCACCTGACGACCCCACTAGCACACCTACCTTTGTGTTGAGGGGCATTTTTTGCAACAAAGTTTTTCGTTTTTTTCATATCTTACCACTTACCATACCAAAACATATATTTGATCGAACCCTTGCTTCCAACTTCTATATTCTCCAACATTAGATCCAACATGGGTGGCTGGCAAATTAGAAGTCGGAGTTCTCCGATTCTGAATATTGCTACAGTGTACGGTACGATAATTTTTTTTGTGTATTTTTGTTTTGAATGACCATGCAATGTATATCTGAAAATTAAAACATGTTACATTGATTCATATTTTGTTTCAAGTTATTTAGTTAGTGAGTCGAGTCTTGGCTTAGCAACGTCACACTTTACATGCTTGTAACATAAGATTTTTGACTTGCCACCACTAAAATATCCCATATCCACACGATAGGATGGTGGGACGGGAGGTGTTGCATTAGGATCTCCAGGGATTTGGACTTGTCGAGGCTTGAAGGGTCCATGAATGTCTTGTTGAGTTGCCATTGATGAAGACATGTTATGATAAAGTTGATGTAGGATCGATTCAACGATAAATGAGTTGTGTTTAAAAAGATATTGCCGTTTGAAGTTTTTCTGAAGGTCGTACTAGTGAACTTGGTTCTTAGGCGTAAAAATTTTTCTCCCAAAATTTGAAATTCACTATAAAAATCAATTGTAAGGTCGTATGAAAAATTTGAGTTATGACAATTTTGACGCCAAATTTGACCGAAAAATTTGAATTGGGTCCAAAATTTGAATTTTGACCAAAATTTTCCAAGCTATACCAAAATTTGAATTTTATGTAAAATTGAACGTTTAGTCTCCTCAAAATTTAAATTTTACTCAAGTTTTCCCGCAAAAAAACCTTTTTTTTTTTTTTTTAAATGAAGAGCTTAGGCGTAGACGTAGAGATAACTTACGCGTAATACCCAAGTTACGCGTAACAATAGAGTTATGCGTAGACTAAAAACTTAAACGTAGAATCCTTATGCGTAGGATTTACTTATGCGTAAGACAAGCTTAGGCGTTAGAAAATACTTATGCGTAAGAAATTATACGCGTGAGATTTAGCTTATGCGTAAATCTAGGGTTTTGCCCAAAAATCCTTTACACTATCACAGTGTAAGAGATATCCAAAAGTCAAGTGTTCCACAAACTTATCCAAGTGAGGAAGCACCGAGTAACCGTTATAGCTCAAGAAAGCGCACAAAACTCTTATGCGTAGGAAAAGGGTTTTGACTTTTCTTACTGAAGAATAGGGTTTTGACCTACGCGTAAAAAATTTCCTGTGATTCAAACGATTTTTGATGCACAAACAAATTTTAAAACACTCAAATAGCACAAAAGATTTGACCTGAATTACCCAAAGTGCCTTTTATGCTTATGCGAGAAATGAACTACCCAATTGCACGAGTTTAAAATCAAGAAAACACGTAAAGCTTCGAACTTTTTGCAAAAAACTGAAACTTTAGCACCAAATAAACCTTAAACCACAAGAATCTTGAATTTTTAAGTGCAAAAATTAAAGTTTTATGCGTGTCAAAGATGTATATCGAGAGCTTTATGCGTACAGTACCAAACTTCAAAACAAACACAAACACTCCTAAACCATTGTTAGGCGATTGATACCAATTGTAGGACCTTAAATCTATCAACCTTATCACAAACCCAACACGTTACGCGTATAACACATTCAACACAAACACAAACCTATGCGTAAATAAAGAAGGAAAGATTAAGATGATGGTGACTTGAATATATGAAGCCTTGTATGTGAGGAGAAAGATGAAAACAATAAGTTGTATATTCCAAAGAAATCACACACACACACACACTCAAGCACACCCCTCAAATGAGACTTTGAGGGGTATATATAGTTCCTTACAATAATACCCTAATGGGCTTGGCAAGGGCCACAAATTGGACTTGGATTGGGCTTGGGATACATAAGCTTATAAACGGCTAGCATAGCTTATCTTTTAACCACTTAGCTTAGCCCAATCCACGAGCCCGATGACTATTCTATCACGATATCTAACACACGTTACAAATATCCTAAAAGTGAATGACCATCATTTCTAAAAATAACTATTAAGGCTAACACAAACTTTTTCTCACATACCAAGGGACTCATCTCCACCATGTGACCATACATTCAAAAGAAATCAATGGCTGAGATTAAAAACATTTTATTATTTCACATATTTTTTATAATTTAAATATCTCTTAAACCGTTAATCGTTAAGCGAAAATATTTATACCGTCGCGACGAGCATTTAATTATCTTTCTATAGACGGGCACTTTCATATACTTACGAAAAAAGAAAAAAAATCATTTTTTTCACATTTTTTCGTATTTTTTTCCTTTTTTACGTCATAAAACACTAAGTTGAATATCACATGTGATATTACTGTTAAATCATATATGATATGTAATATCATATGTGATATTACACTAATATCACATGTGATATTACATATCATATATGATATTACACTAATATCACATGTGATATTCAAATTAGTGTTTTATCATATATGATTTTTAATGCAAATTTCAAGAACGTAAAAAACGAAAAACTTAATAAAAAACGTGAAAAATACGGAAAAAAATTTTGTCGAAAGTATATCAAAGTGCCTATCTATAAAAAGATAATTAAATGCTCGTCGCAATGATATATTTTTTTTCGCTTAACGATTAACGGTTTGAAAGATATTAATATTTGAAAAAAAAAATGAAAATGAGTTTTTTAAAATTGTTGTGATTAATCTCATCCATTAGATCAAATAAAAATGAAGGGTAGAGATTGATCCCTCGGTATGTAAACAATCTTTTGTCTTCAAATGATCTTAAATCATTGATAATTTGATATATTCCTATCTTCTCGTATTTTCTTTTTTAATTTTTTTCTTAATTTTTTTTTAATTTTTGTTTATTTATTTATTTTTTATTTTTTGTAATTGTATTTTTATTTAATGAATAAAAATTAGTTTGTTTGAAAAAATAAAAAATAAAATAAAATAGTGAGTCTAAAAGGGTGTTAAAAGTAGTAATGCCAAGTTGTCAATAGAATGGTAAAAAAATATGGGGTTTAACATGTTATATACCTTGAGCTCTAAGTTTAAGTCCTTGTTATATTTACTTAAACTCTTATCAGTCTCTCGCATAATATTGGTAGCTAAACCAGATCGAGAAGCAATGGCGTTTTTCATTCCACATGACGTATTATTGCACCACATTTTGCCAAGGCTTCCAACCAAATCTGTAGGATGTTTCATGTGCGTTTCCAAGCAATTGCATGAGTTCCTATTGTCCGATACGTTCAATAAGATGCACAAACGCTATCAAAACCACGAGAAATTTCTCGTCTTATTCAATGATTATCAAGAACCACGCACGTTTGGCACCATCGATTGCCAAGCACCTGATATTGTTATAACTCCTAGCTCCTTTAAACCACCCAAGGGTACTGCAGGAATCATGTTGCTAACATCTTCTCATGGACTGGTATGTATACGCATTGTGTTAAGGGATGATGTTGAATATGATAGGTTAACGTGGGTTGATAAAAAATACTCCGAACTAATTTTATGGAATCCTTTAACGGGGTGAACATAAGATGATGTCTAAACCCGAATCCCATAAGGCAATACATTGGGAATCAACATTAGGATTGTTTTATAGCTCTTGTGAAGACGACTACAAGCTTGTAAGTGTAATAAGCCAAAATAATGTTTACATATACTCGTTGAAATCAGACTCCTGGAGAAGCGTCGTCATTGAAGGTACATCCAACTTGAGTATAGATGGATCATCGCAAGGTATTTTTCTGAATGAAAATCTCTATTTTCTAGAGAATTATCAAAAATACTCCGTTATAAGGTTTGATACAAAGACTGAACGGTTCACACAGATGAAAATTCCCCTATTGATTGATGCTCAAAACTATTCTAGTGCGACTCTCATGATTAGAAAAGGTCGCATTCATGTTTGTATTTCGATGAGTCATACGTGGGACTATTATTTATGAAATCGAACTTTGGAAGATTGATAAAGAAGGAAATTTGAAGAAGATGGAAACTTATCGGGTAGATCCGGGTTATATGCGCTCAATGAAGCCACTGTATCTGAAGAGGAATGGAAATTTATTGATGCTTGGTTGCAAATATAAAGGTAATACTAGGAATAGTGATAACGCTACACGCGTCGTTCGGGGTCAAGGAAATTCCTTTTCTTCGAGCAAGTTTTATAACACCCTAGGCAGTGAACCTAATCGTTGTAGTGTAGTAATTAGGGTAAGCCACGGGTATTGATATCGTTCTCTAGCGGAATAGGAATGCTAGTGAGAAGTTACTACGCTAAGGTTGAGGTTGAGGAAGATTATTTTTGTATTTTTATATTTTATGAAATTGAAAGGTACGAATCTCGGGTATTGGATTTGGGGGTTGGTATTTCACCGATTACTCTACTATTATCTAATTATCTAAACTAAGGTTGTGGGAGTCTATGTCTAATTTATGTGTACTGTATGATAGTTTAAAGATGTGTTTACTTAGGTTTTACTACTCCTTAATTATCTCCTATTGATGGTTGAGTTGTCACGTCCTTATTCTTAGTTGCGTTGTGTGTCTAAAGTTGTAGGGTGTGCGTTTCTCCCTAACTCTTTGAACTTACCAAAGGGTCTCGTCTACAAAACCTACTAGGGATGATAAACTCTTACTCTAAGGGACTCTTCGGATGGTGCAAAACTTGATCCGAATAAACTATCACCATTTACCCTTGACAGTCTAAAGACATAATCACCATTTACCATCTAGAGTGCAAATCTTGATATGAGCATATCACTATTAACCGCTGTCAGTCTCAAAACATAATCACCATTTTACTGAACTCTTAGACGGTTGCTAAAAAGTAGGGGTGTGCAAGAAACCGAAAAACTGATAAAAACCGAAACCGATTGGAAAACCGATGGTTCGGTTTTTATATTTTAGAAAAACCGAAGTTTTTGGTTCGGTTTGGTTTTAGCTTTAAAAACCGATAATTAGAAACCGAACCGACATTAAACTCAAAATGCATATAAGACCGACCGAACCGATCCACATCTTTACACCGAACCGATGTTTTAATGTATTACTATATATATTAAAAGCCGTTTAAAACGGCGCCGTTCGATGAACAGTACAAAACGTTGGCCCAGTTTTTTGTGTCATTTTGGACTTTGCATGCCGTTCCGTAAATAGTACAAAACGTTGGCCCAGTTTTTTGTGTCATTTTGGACTTTGCATGTTAATAGGCTGACTTTGGTCCACCAAACAGCCCATCACCTTCACATGTGTTGGTATTAGGCCCGGTAAACGTTGGTGATATTTTTGTTTTTGGAGATTCTATGGTGTATTGTTTTTAAGTATACTCCGTAGTAGCTAACAAGTTTTGTAGTATTAAAATATTATTGCGTAGTTAAACATCATAACACTGTTAAAGTCATAACAATCCCGAAAGACATGAATACAATGTCCCGTCGCAACGCGACGGACTGACGCCCAACTTGTTATATAAATAATAATGTAAGCATGTAAAACGGCGACCATTTCGGGCTACACTGTTTCTTCTTCAGCCCATCCACCTTTTCCGGCCTCTTTAATGTTCTTCTTACAGTTTTACCGCTCTTCTGATAATAGTGTAATCCCACTACACCTATTATGTCGATCACAAGAATGGGAACCACTAGAGGGATTATGTCGATGACAGCGATTGTGCAATAATGGAAAACAAGTATTCATAGTTATCTTCTGTGTTCCGTAATTCTCGATCTTCGCACTGTTCTTGGACGCTGCTGGGTTTCCGATTAGATCAAAACTAAAATCAGTTCCGACACCGGTGGCAACATCGAATGATCCGGCGGTCTCAGATCAGGTATTAATGAAACTTTATCTTACCTCGGGTTTGTTATATATATATATTTTTTTTTGTAACAGATGGATTGATTCATTGATATTCGATTATAGATTTTTAGAATAGGTGAATTTGTGCGTTTTTTTGCTTTTTTGTCAATGTTTTTGGGGCTATTGATTTCGATGTGATTTGGCCTCTAATTCCTAAGAAATTCCAACGTATGTTGTTTGAAGATGTTTTTTTGTATGTGGTAGATTAAAGATGTTTTCTTTATGATTCTGTTCAAAAAAATGGGCCTGGGTTTGTTTAATGCTTTGATTGTTTTTTCACCTATAGCTGAAGCCGCTCATATTGGGTTGCTGAAACGGTTACATCTGGATATGGAAGTGGAAGTGGAATCTGAATCGGAAATATCCTATATCATCTGGTAAACGACAACCGTGATGTTGAAGAAGCTTGCAAAAGGGTTGTAGATAACTTTGAAAGAATCTGAGGTTAGTTTGGTTTTTCACTTACGGGGCGTTTGAGGGCTTATTATAAGTGGTTATCTGCGTAAAATAAGCGAATATGAAGACTCATCGAAACACCTAAATCTGTGTATCTGTTTTAATGTTATTTTTGTTTGTGACATGTGGTTTTGTTAATGCAGAGCTATGTGCTTTTGATATGCAGCAACGCGATACAATACGATGCACCCGATACAATATAATATAAACAAGTAGTAAGTATATTGTTTTTTTTTGGTGATATGGTTTTACTTATATTTTAAGATGTTTTCAATAGTACTAGAAGGGTACCCAAGAATGCTGTGTGGTGCAGTCTCAATGACTATTTTGTAGCGACCAAATGTTTTTCATTTTACGTTTAATTCAAGTAAGTTTTCTCTTTTCAACTCCGCTTTTCCCGACTACTAAAGAAAACTCATAAAAATATATCAAAATGGATGTTGAATTAAAGAGCACAAAATTTTAAAAATATGGTGAAATTAGATCATAAAAAAATTAAACGGATTAAAGATATTTAAATTTAAAATAAAGGTGATTAATTAGTTAGGAGTAGCGTATGTCACCACATTATTCGGTTCTCTTTTATTTTAGTTTGTTAGAGCTCCTCCTTTGTTATTTTTTAGTTAGAGAAGACACACGCCACCAATGATCGGAGCTCCTTATCTTATTTTTTTAATTCTTTCCATAATAAGGAAGAAAAAAGTCCGAATTTTAAGCCTCCTAATTTTAGAAGGCCTAAATGCATTATAAAGTAGTATAGATTAATTTGTACGTGTTGCAACAGATGTTCGTATGAAACAAACTTCGATATACGTACGTGGTCATAACCGGCACGACAGATCAGTTGCGCTTGATGTTTGGGTCAGAACGGAAGAATTTTTGCTTATATGGTCACGGTCTTTAGGTATGCAAATCATAGGGGTTGATGATGATTGGGTGTTAAGGAAGAAGATTCTGAATTTTTGTCCTATAGCCAATCATAGGGGTGAGACAATTGGCAAGATGGTGTATCAGTGCCTACAGAAATGGGGTATAGAGCGGGTTTTTACAATCACAGTTGATAATTAAGTTTTTGGGTAAAATGCTTAAGGGGCCACATGCTGTTTTAGACTGCAAGTACTTGCACTTGAGATGTTGTGCACATATACTCAATCTTGTGGTAAGAGATGGATTGGAAGAACTATTCAAATCCATTTCCAAGATTCGTAATGCTGTAAGGTATGTTAGATCATCTCCTGCTCGGGCAGCTAGCTTCAGAGAATCTGTTGAGAGAGTCAACATCCAGTGTGACAAGAAACCTTGTCTAAATGTAGAGACTCGGTGGAATTCAACATTTTTAATGTTGGAAACAGCCGAGAAATATGCTGCTGCTTTTGATAAGACTTAAGTTGATCCGATTATAAGTATAGATCTTACTTTTATGGTGATGATGAAGATGATTTTATGGATAATACCAGGAAAAGAAAAGGAAAGAAAAGGTTGTTGGGGCTCCAGAGGAAGATGATTGGGAGAAGGCTAGACAGTTTATCGAGTACTTGAGGGTGTTTTATAATGTAACTAATCTGATTTCAGGATCAAAGTATGTTACATCAAATCTGTTTTTAGCGAGCTCGTGACAATGCATGCAAGCATATCACGAATGTGTGTAGATGAAGATAAGAAAAACAAGCTATGGCTGCTTCAATGAAAGATAAGTACGACAAATATTGGGACAACATCGATAACATTAACTTTCTGCTGTATGTTGCTGTCCTTTTAGATCCACGCAACAAGTTGTTTTATCTTGATTACTGTTTGGGACAGATTTATGGCATGAATTCTGATAAAGCAAAGGTAATGTCTACGAAAGTGGTGGACACTTTAAATGAATTATTCCATCATTACAAGATGAAAGAAGATAGAGTGAATGCTCGGAACAAAAAGAATTCTGCAATTTCTACATCTGACTCAAGTCTTTTTACCAGTGGATCAAAAGTTAGTTTAGAAACAAGTTTTTTGAAGTATTTGGAAGAACAGGGACATGGGGTCAATAAGACTGAGGTGGATACTTATTTGGATGATGGATTAGAGAAGAGAGATGAGAGTTTTGACATCTTAAATTGGTGGAAAGTTAATTCTCTCAAGTTCCCGATACTTTCTCAAGTTGCTAGGCATGTGTTAGGAATGCCTATAATTCCACCGTTGCGTCAGAGTCTGCATTTAGCACCGGAGGCAGAGTCATTGATCAGTTTAGGAGTCATTGAAGCATTAATTTGTACGCAAGATTGGATAAGGTCTACACCTACTGATATCGGGCTGCAAGATATGACGATTAATGCCTTAGAAGAGCTGCAAGAGAAAATGGAGAAGATAGAACTGGGTAAGGGTGTTAACCGAATTTCTTTTCTATAAATATGTATATCCTCTATAATTCAGATGCTAATGTTCAATATATTATTTGTTTGTAGATGAATTTCCTACTGGTCAAAAATCATTTGAGTCATGCATGGATGAGGATTAACATCATTATTCCAAATGTGAGTTTATGTATTATTATATGTGCTACTGGAAACTTATTTGTATGCAGAAAGCTATAAACTAATTTATATGCACATATTCCAGTTGTATGTAGTTTGTGTCAATAAATTGCTTATTACACACTCATAGTTCTACTTTCAAAATTTCAAATATTGATGCCATTTCTTGTTGCTCCTTTTCAGTTCATCATATGCTGGGAAGACTTTGTTGCACAGGGGAACATAAATAAGTTTTGAAGCTAATGGACGATGGATATGCTCTGCTAGGTTAACTATATCATGTCGAGTAACTACGCTTTGTTTCATATGCTTCTTGAACATGTCATTCAGGACATATAATAAGTTCTCTTCTAGGGTGTTTTCTGTTTTTATTAGGTTTTTATTGTTATTATTGTGTTGCTCTATGACACATAAACAACTCTTTTTAGGATTTTATATGGTCGTTTCTTATTGTCATTATTGTGTTTTTCGTTTTTCTTAATGGTTGTTTGGATTGTTTCTTCAAAGCTTTGAAGGTGTTATTTTATAATATAAGTCAAATCTACTTTGAAAAAGCAAAGCTCTATAAATCTTATACAAACCGAGAAAACCGAAAAACCAAACCGAAAAAAAACCGACAACCGAAAAACCAAACCGACACAAAACCAAAACCGAATTGTTTCTAAAAATCAAAAAACCGAAATTTTTCGGTTCGGTTTCGGTTTTATACAAAAACCCAGCCAAACCGAACCATGCTCACCCCTACTAAAAAGATTAAAGCGAAAAAGTTCAAGCAGCTAAATTTGCCACAAAATGATAATAATCTAAAACAAGACCAGCTTTTATGAGACATAAACTATCAGCAAAATATGAGATAATCGTGACACTAGGAAAATACATTTTTTGGTTATTCTCTATAGCACTAAATGAATTAACGGGTACCTTTTATGACACAGAAACTATGCAGCAAAAAACTCAACTTTAACAAGATTCAACTTAGGTAATAAGAAAGAGTATCACAAGCAATTAAAAGCATAATCCTAAAAAACAAGTAAAGTCTGAACCTTCTGAAATGACAAATACTACCAGGAAACAAAATTAATAGTCTTTCATGACAAACATACTTGAACCAGACAAAACCATCCCAAGTAGCAGCCTCACTTCAATGGGATAAACCTTGAAGAATGGGTAGCTCCAATACCGGGTCTACCGTGCTTAACAGGCTTGTATGAGATGGAAAACTCAGCAAGGTAGTGTCCAATCATCTCAGGCTTGATTTCAATCTGGTTGAAGGTCTTACCATTGTATACACCAACAACGCTACCGATCATTTCTGGGACAATGATCATGTTCCTCAAGTGGGTCTTGACCAAGTTAGGCTTCTCACCAGCAGGTGCCTCACGTTTCTGTGAAATTAAACATGCATGCATAAGACCAACTGTAAAGAAAAAAAATGCCATGCAAAAATACAAACATGCATAAAACCCATCTTCGAGAAACACAGCAAAAATGAAAAATAAAAAAAACGAGACAACAAAAACATGCGATGTATACAAAAAAGCTCACGCAAGTCTGAAATCGGTTGCTAGTGTATAGTAGTTGTAACACTGAAAAACTAAGTTACAATGTATAATCCAGTACTCATTTCATTATATAAATTATTACCAAGAGCAATAAAAAATTAGGATACGAAGTATAATCCAATACTCATTTCATTATATAAATGAACTAGACTATAGACCCGCGAGTTTCGCGGGTGGAAAAAGAATGTTTTATAAGTTAGTTAATGTGTATAGCGAAAATAGGATGCCATTTAAACATGTTTATATTTGGTCAGTATACTACATTTGTTCGTTTATAATAACATGGTTGAATCTGTTTAATAACATAGAGTACAACTATATAGGCTACACTTATATTATTCTATAAGAATGCAAGGGTATCAAGGTAAAGGATGAATTGTTAAATGCATACTAACATTCTAAGTTGCATACTAAAGTCTGTGTTTATTCATATAATGATAACTACCGAGGGGGCGTTTGGCATTGCATTTTCAAAATGATTAAGTGAAAATGAAAGACAGTTAGTTATCATTACTCAAGTTTATTACCCAAAATGCAACAATTTGTATTTAGATCAGCAAGTTAACAAATTATGTCCAAACTGAGAGTAAACCACTTATGGTAACCTACACAAGACATGTTAGATCCTTTGTGCCAATCGCTTGGACACTACATGGGACATATAAGCTCAATAATTGACCCAATATTAGTATGCACCATATCGAAAAAGAACACCGAAAATAAAAGTCATAAAAATCAGACCCAAACACCCTCATTATATGTGAACCAACGCCAAATTCTTAGAACCTAACACAACAATTAAAAGAGCTTTTAACAAATACACACAAAAGTAGTGATTAAAGGGCAAGAACATGATAAAGATCTCTACGCAAAAATGATGACTATTTACTTATTTAGCAACCATATTCAAACAAGTGCATTATAACAACTGTATACAAGAAATTCATCAAAGAAAAAGCAGTATTCGATGTTTAGATATGGCTAACTGATAAATGAGAGCAATAGAGTGACAGACTATATGCCAAAGAATATCACCAAAAATTCTAGCATGGAATGCAAAAGGTTAGAAGTTTAGCACTACAAAAGTTTAATTAACAATATAAGGATGTTACTGCAGCCATCAAACAGACTTCCTAAAAGGTAATAGCATGCCCTGTGTGCCAACTAACCATCTAGTGCTAACAGGCATCTATCTATTCATGGGCGTGACTTTTAAGAATGCATCACTATAGAATTTCTAAGGTCCAAACAGATATCATGTCACACAAAGCCAGAACACACATACTACATCTGAACAATCAAACAATGCTACATTCATTTCCATCCCTAAAAATCCGAAAAACAGTTGCATGTACATTTTAGGTCTACGATTTTTATTGGTTGCACTTGCCACTCCAAATCCTTCCTCATACAAAACCATAGCATCACACGAGCATGTACTTCCTTTTGACATAGGTATGAGGTATCATATAGTTGGTTTTTCAGCAATCAGCACAACAATCTATATTGCTGTAACATTCCCATCTATCTTATATTCTTATTACATCCATAATAAAACATTTTACAAACTGAAAACACCAAAATACTTGTATATATCTTAAAACAACATAAAGTTATGTTTTAATCAAAATAAAAGCAAGTAGTATTATCAAACAAGAAAAAAGAAATGTGTAAAAGAAAACATACAGCTTTGCGAAGCTTCTTAATCAAAGCCATGGGCTTCCTCTTCAAACCCCTCTGAAACCTAAACAAAAAAACAACCCCAAATAAAATAAAACAAATACCCTAAAACACAAAAACACAACTTTTATAAAAATATATATAAATACCTTCTGCGAGCACGAGCAGTGAACATCTTAACCAGCTCATCAGTCGACATGTCAAGCAATGCATCGAGATCAACTCCACGGAAACTGAACTTCTTGAACGTCCTCTTCTTCGCGACTGCAACATCTGGTTCTTGGCCCTCCTTCATTAACAAAAACAAATCATTTTCAAACAAAATGAACAACGTAATTAATAGAAAGGATTGATAAAGAGATGAGAAACAAACCATGTTTTTGTTGTTGAGTTTTGAGAGTGCGGCTGCTGCTGCTGCTGCTGCTGATGAGGGGTCTTCTAGGTTTTGTGTGAGAGATATATGTGGTGATAAGGGAGGTGAGCAGTGACGGAAATATAAATAGATTAGGGTTTCGGCCCATGGGCTTTTTTTTTTTTTTATGGGTTGGGTTTTATTTGATACTATTTTTACTAGTTATAATGTCTCAAGACTCACGGAGTTTTTTAAAAATTTCCATTAATGTATTTTTATCTATTAAAAAACAAATAAGCTTATTCTATGTTTATATTTTTAATTACGGTTCTCGATTTTAGTTTGTAGTTATGTTTCACGTGCGTGGTAAGGGTTTATATATACTTTTTGAATAGGCATGGTCATCTTTATGTACAAAATATAGCTTCCGCATGTTGTGTTTGTGTATCGGTAATTTAGATCAATTCATAGTTTTATCTTATGCTAGGATACTAATGGTTGTGTTATCATGTCATTCTTGTAAGTTCAGCTAATATAACATTTTATAGAATTTTTTAGGCAATAAAGAGCACTAATACAAAATGTTTGTAGATATTTCGTCTTTTAAAATTCAAATGCAAACTAGCAACACAACTACAAATTTCTTAAAAAAAATTATATTTTATAAAAACTTTGTATGTTTGACTAAAACTATGTTCAACGCATTTACTGATATTACATTATTACATGATCTATTGTTCAAATCTTCACTTAAGCAATTTGTTTTTTGTACATTAGATAATTTAGTTTTCTTAAGATAAATCTAGCCTAAGTAATTTCTTAACATATTTTTTGATTATTTAAAAAGGAGATTTTTTCTTACATACTAAACTTTTCTCACATATCAAATGATTCATCCCTGCTATTTATCTAAAAATAAATAATGGTTGAGATAAAAATTATTTTAATATTTCACATATTTTTTATAATTTAAATATCTCATGAACCGTTAATCGTTAGACAAAACAAATTTTAAAAAAAAAAATTATGATGAAAGTGAGTTTCTTTTAATGTTGAGTTTAATCTCATATATTGGATCAAATGGAGAAGGAAGGTGAGAATTAGTCTCTTGGTATCAAAATAAAATTTGGTATGTAAATGATTTTAAATTGTATTTAAAAGACAAGTTTTGTTTTGTTTTGCTAATAACAAACTTGGTATTTTCTTCAATGTGCCATGATGATATATGTTTAAAATATTTAATAAACTAAAATGACCATAATTAAATGTAAGTTGGTAGTATTATTTTCCAAAAACTTTTTTAATCGCCAAATGTAACATCATTTTACGTGGAAATGAATTTAATTTAAGAAATTATTATGTTTAATTAATGCTTCTAAACCCATGCCCCCATGGCATAAGTTAGAAAATCCCAACAAACTTTTAATAGTTTTATATTGCATCGATTTTATTTAGATTTTATTAAAGTCGAAGAAAATTGTCTTTTATAATGGTGCCACAATATGCACCCGATTTCTACTCGGCATATGACCATTTCAAGACAAAGCGATATTATGTTTGATATATACATGTAAGAATTTAAATAGTAAAACAAGACATTCGTAACCATTATCACTGATTATCCACACGAATCCAAACAGATGATATATCATTGTAATTTAGTTTTATGATGTTACCAGCAAGTACCATAGATAATTTATTTTTATGATCAAATACATGCAACATGCGAAATTTTGTTCACCCATATTAGAATGTAGATGCCAAAAGTTGACAAGTCTTTGAAAATTGTCTTCCATTTGCCATACTCATTACATGATATATATTATTGTAATTGTCATCTTGAACTACATCGATCACAATGTTAAGATTCATTTCAAACTACAAAAATCACCCCAAATCAAACAATAAAATACTTTACATGTATAAACTACTACATTGCGTGATTAGAACATTCATCATGTACAACTACGAACCTCAACTTCACACATGTGGTGCAAAACTTGATATAGAAATGTTTATGTTGTATACATTTTAGTAGGGATGTCAATAGGGTTGGGTTGACCCGACTCAAACACGAAGCCGATAATGCTTATTGCAGAAGTTCTCTAGCTGCTCGTCATACCTGCAAATAAACAATAAAGACATACAAGATTAAACCATACTAAAAGTGACTTAAGTTGTGGTATTGTGGACCCAATACTATTTTAGTACCAAAAACACATGGTATAGCACAACCTGCCATCACAGCAGCACAAGCTGCAAGTAGCAGCAGTCTGTTTGGAAACGTATGAACACAATGAACCATCAAATTTCCCATTGTCATGTAACAGAAAAATAAGAAAGCTTTATCTTTATCATTATCATTATCAAAGAAAGGCAATTGATGTTTTGCCATATTGCCTGAACCTTATTGTTTTTTGGTTAATATATTTACCAGGGTAGAAAACCCTTTTACCAAAAAAAAATCCCATTGTCATGTAATAAAATACTTACAATTAGGAGTATACCTTGTAATTTTAACCCATTCAAATACAGTTGCCTAGTGACTTAATATATAACTTTTTGTGAGATGTATAAGGATGTCTCGTCTGCTGTTGTGAGTTGTATATGGTTGTTTGGTATGTTGTTCTGGTTTCGCGATAATGAATGGGGCTTCGTTGTAAGTTATATAGGGTGTTTGGTTGTTAGATGCATACGAGTGTGGGGTTGTGTTACAGTCTTGCAGTAATTCTTTTTAAGTTGGGCTATTATCACAACAGATGTTGTAATTAATATCTTTGGTCTGGAATTTAGAGCTGCTGTTATCCTGTAGTTTTATATAAGCAATCAAAAATTTATTGAAGTTTGCCACTTGTCCATCTAGATCCAAAATCAATAGAGTAAATAAAAAGAACCTTGTGACTTTGTAAGATCTACATAATGTGACATTAAGCCATCTCAACAAATCTCAAACATAATCTTGGCAAAAGTGTCTTTCTGGACGAACTGATGAGGTGTATCCCCGACACGTTTCTGTCTTTTAACCGTTTGTTTAGTGGTTTCAGATTATTATATTGCACCCCTGCAGAACATTAGATCGTTCTATTATCTAAGGGTAAAATAAGAACATATAATTTTTTAAGTGCATAACTAATGTGGTGAAGGAACCCACATTCTTGTAGATGAAGATAAAGCAACAATCATTCCTATTGTAAAATGGTTTTCACTTACTGATAGCCTTGATCGCAGTTGGTTCATCTCTGTCTTGAGGGTCAAAACTCGATGTCATCTTTGCTGCCATTTCATTGGATCTAAGAACAAATTAGCCATATAACCAAGTATATGAAGAGTTTATGCAAATATTTAGGAGGTTTTGAAATTGAGCACAAAGGAGAAACAGATGCATTCCAAAAGGCAAGTCAAAGTGTCTCATGTTTATATGAAGAAAAAAAATTGAGAATAACTTCTGATAAGTACATTCATATATATGAAGAAAATAAAGATGATGCGCACTTGGATACACTCGTTTATTGCATCTAGAATATTCAATGGTATAATATAGCTAACGGTTGAAACTTACCTGTTGTGTGACGGAGAAAGGATTTATACACTTTTCGTACAAAGCTCAATTTATAATGGGGGTGTTTGGATATGTGTTCCTCTTTGGACTTGTAAGAACTTTTGAATAAATCACCATTTTTTTATTTATCATAATCTGTAATGCAAAACAAAGAATAACATATTTGATTTTCTAGTTGGTACCAACTGAACCCATAGATGCCCTTGCATTGTTTATACAATTGGTGTATAAAATTCTTTTAGGCAATTTATTTTGAAATAACATGTAAGGAGTGTTCGGTCAATAAGGGTAGTGCTATAGTGATGGATGATGGTGCCCACAAACGCTTCTTTATCGGTTTTCAAGATTGAATATAACTATTGTTTTAACAATTACTCTTTCTTAGACATGTTAGATATATACCAAATGGACTCATTTGTTACCTAGCTGGTAAACAACCCAACGATGTCATATCCACGATCGTCCTACCTTTATTTGTTCTAAATATAGCTAAAAGATCAACGATCGATATTATAAACCCTAGATTGGAATAAATTTTAGTCAAACATTGAAATTTTATGGGAAATAAAGAGAGACGCATATAAAACCTAAATAAAAACTGAAACTTACTCTCTGCACAACGAAGGGCTGCATCAATGTCTATTGTGAAAAAGGGATTTCCGGTTCTGGCTGGAATGATGGTGACCCTTCCTTTCTCTAAATGCCTAACAACTCTTCTATGTATATATCGTTCAACAACTTCAAACATCCTAAATGTTGTATGGACTCTAGTTGGGATACCCATGCTCTCCGTTGTTGCTTGTAACACCCTGATCCAGTTATCTAGTTATCCATTCATCCATATATATAATGTTATAAGCATAGGATTGTCCACACAAAAAAAACATCTCAAAAACATTTTTTGTAGTGGTTAAAAAACATGGGAATGGAATGGACTGGCTCATGGATCAAAACAGTTTTTTTTGTATGGGCGAGGTCACGTCAGTTAGAAGGCTGTATGATAAAAGAAACATTTTGGGTACTTATTACCTAATATAGAAGGATGTATGATAAAAAAGCGCCCAACTTAATATTTAAATTCCAATCATACTTTTGTTTAAACTTTCACACCGGGGTCAAAATATTAGTCACAAATGATAAATGGTCCTAATATTGAAGTTCAATAACATGCTAAGAAATGAAATATGATAAAATAAAAAGCAAACAATACATTATAGGTAAAAATGAAACAAAAATAAAAGAAAAGGTTTGCACTTTCAGAGGGAAAGTAGAGAGTACGATGCATGAAAATACCTTAAAACTAAAAACTTGCCATGAAGAAATAGGGTATAATGTGTTAACTCACACATGCATTATCTATATAAGGTTTTTTCTAAGAAAAAAAAGTGTTTGCAGGTCAAGCAACCTGACCCATCCGTTTCAACTCAACATGTTTTAACCCATTACACAATTTGCGTGACCCACCTATAATTCCACCTTTAGTGAAACACAAATAAGCATCACCTTGAGCAACAAATGATAGAATGGTTCACAAGCTATTGGTAATGCTTCTTGTTTCTCCCCTGCTCAGTGTCGGGAATATTCAAGTGACTTGCTCAGTTGCATTAACAATCTTCCAAAAGAAGCTATTCATATTATTTTCTTTTACGCTGATATAGATTGGAGCACCAAGTTTCATATAATTCGGGAATTAAAGGTTGCAGTTTTTTAAAAGAAGTACCTAATAAGCTATGATATTAGGAACTGTGAGCCCTTGACTACCAATGCGGGCAAAGAGAGAAACATCACCAATAAAATACAAAATTTTGTGTCGGCATGACTCCTCAGGTGAGCGCAAAGATGGCTTCAGTAAATCTTTACTGCTATTGAAACATACCATAAAGATAATTCTGCACAATAATCTGAAGTAGAACAATTTAAAAAACTTCACAATTGATGGTTAAGGCTATTCAGATTGATATAAAAGAAAAATCAAACTCAAAAACAATCATTCTCTATAGCATCTCACCTGAAAACAAAAACATTCTATGCAGAACCCCCCTCCTCCTCTCTCTAAGACTTGAACTACACATTACTCCACCTGCAACATAAGTTTTTGTTAAAACATAGCAGATACAAACACAAACCAATTAGCATGGATAATGAAGAAAACAGGATGATATTAAAATAGAGGAGGTAACTCAACCTGAGGATGACATTAAAAGCTTAGGATGTGGTTGTAAGGTATGGTACGTGTTTGCTCTCACAAAGTCCTTAATCTTCACTAAATTCTAGTTATCCAAACCTGAATCATTAAATAAGAGTATAGAACTTGTCATACATCCTTAATCTTCACTATTACAACTAAAAAACCTAAAACACTAACACAAATCATGAACACACATAAAATTATAAAAATATATCTTGTGAGTGGTTGCAAATTCAGTTTATTTAACCAAGATCGACAATCAATCTAATATTATAAATTAGCACAACAAAAAACAATCATCTTTTTTGGAAACGATTATTAGAATTCGGAATTGGTTTCAGCCTATAAACAAATAGATTAATTTTATACATAAATCAACAATTAAAACCATGAGAGATTAAACAAATAGTTAGAGCACAAATTAAACCCTTAAAATCATGAAATCAAAGACGAACCCATACATACATATACCTGCAGATTTAGTAACCAATTCAGAAACACCAATCATGTAACTCTCTGATCTTCTTCCTTTCCATCTTTATTAATCAAACCCTAATTCTTTTTCACTAACTGAAACAAAAGTAATAGACAAATTACAAACAGTATAACTAAAAGCCCAATATTGATTTTAACCAAATCAAAAAATCATACCTTTAACTAATTAATGGAACGAGTTTTTGTTCTTGCAAAAATAATTATGTGAAACATGATTTAAATTGAAACATGTTTTCCTCCAATTTATTCTCAAATCGATCAATTTTTAATTTAGGGTTCGACTTTTTTTAAAAAAATAGTGGAGGTTGAGGCTTCACAGTGAATTGTTGTGTGGTTTTGTTGTTAGCCCAAAGTTTCGTTTATGGATTACCTCCGCTTTTTCAAAGTTTTTTTTGTTACACTTTTGACACATATATTTTTATGCATAATCTTTTTGAAAAAACGAATTTAAAAATATTATTGGCAAATAAGGAAATATTTAGACTTTTTAACTAAAAATAATAATTAAAACAAATAAACAATAATTAAAAAAATATTACTAAATAAGGTATGGATTGATTTTTTTAAAATGAGAACTTCCCACTAGGGGTTTTGTTTTATTATATAAACTAGTTATAATGCCCGTGCACGCACGGGGTTTTTTCTAATATTTTGATTTAGTATATCTTTTGTATATATGTTTTATATATGATTATGTTTACGTAATAATTTTGGATTGGAAATTATGTTTGATTTTTCAGTAAAGTTTTTAGTGTTGTGCAAAAATTTCTTTTGAAGAGAAAGAATCTTAGCACTGACACAAAACATTGCAAAATTGATGACTATGTTGGTATAATAAAATAAAATAAAAATGGTACTATGTATGTCCAACCTCATATATGTTTTTGGCTAGTTTGATTATTTTGATTGGAAGTTAATCTTCATTTGCACATAATCAGGTGATAATCTTTACGCGGAACAAAAAGATGTTAGAATGAAAAGCTGCAACGTACAACAAAACATAATACAACATGATGGTGGATACAAAATACAACATGATAAACTGATCATCCTTAATCATCAATGAATTAACACTTAAAAGCACTTGGCATTTCTTATTAGTTGGTCGTTTAACACGAAGTCTATAGATCTTTTATAAACTCGCAATGTTGTAACTAAACATCATAGTTCCCTACCCATAATCATGTTGGCCAAAACTTATCAATTAAAAGCGTCACAATCTCTTAAATTCAGTCATTGATGCTTTTGAGATCCCATTGCTGAATATGTAAGAGCAACTTATTATTTAAAAGTTAAAAACTTTTGTCTTCAAACGTTCCCAACATCCAAACTGCTGCCAGCTTTATTTTGAAAAGCATTGTTTTCACAAAATCTCTAATAAAACTTGTATGTGCATGGGTGGAACAATTTGTGAGCCTTAATTTGTTGTCCATCACAGTCGCGTTCATCTTTTGCAAGTAGTTGACCACCTAAAAAAAGCACTAACAACTTTTTTATAAGTGTCTATATGCATAGCCGAACATAGACGGAAAACGGAAAAGAAATACCACACAAAAAATTCAGGTTAAGAAGACAAAACATTAAAGATAGTACATACTAAGTTGTTATTGATTTTCAGTTTGAAAAGTATAATCTGCTATTACATAAAGTGGTAAGTTTGCCAACGTACTTGATTTCATAGATCTTTGGATTAAGAAGCTCAAACTCTTTGGTCAGATAAAGTGGTATAGTTTCAAAAATAACTTTACTCATCCATTTCTTGAGATTGTATGACTATAGCAGTTGAAGTTTCTTAAGATTGTACAACTATAACAGATCAACCAAAACTAAAAGGCAACAAAAGTTGTGGCAAGTCAACATAACTCAACCCTACCCATTTTATACTCGTTTTGACCCGCCTGTTTTGCAGCCACTAACTAAAAGTGGAAGTTTTGATCCACAATTACTAAAAAAATAAGATATGGATTCAAACCCATCTTATTTTGTTACTAAAATAATAAAACTTTAAACTCGTAACTCATCTTAAAATCAAAATCTCATACAACATACTTCGGAGTTGGTTACTACACTCAGCTGCACCATCTATTTATAAGGTATTATCGTGAGTTTGAGCCAAAAGATTTTTCCTTAGCTAATAATGATCATAAATGGAAATATGTTTCGATTACAGATGATGATTTTTCCCCCCAACAGATATTCCCCTAAGTCTTCCCATGTCTGCCAATATATGTAATATATTAAGTATAATTGCTAGCTCTCTTGGCTTTTTCTGTTTTTATAGTTGTAAAAGGCCAAGTGATTCCAGAACAAAAAACTGTTGTGACAGTAAATAATACGGAGTAACGCCCTTGCATATTTCTACTAAAAAAACCCAATAACAACAAACAAACATACCCTAAATCTTAGTTTCCATGTTAAAAATAAAATTGTGTACCTCTTTAGGGCTTGCCCTATTTTTAGGATTAGAGTCGACGCGATTCCAATGTCTTTCAATCCCATGCGAGCAGAAAAAGAGCTGCAAGTAAGTTGTTAATAGGCTCCACCTACAAAGGAACCAAGATTACTAATCATTCATATGTTTCGATACATCAAAGATATGAAACTTTATAATTTGAAGGAAAACTTGACATTGATAGACGCACCATTAGTTATGTAGTGTGCCTAAGAGATGCATAATGAGGAACTCCAATTCATGTCATCCTTTGTGGAGTACCCGTGCTTGCATAGCACTTATGACATCCTTCGGGGAGTACTTGTGCTTGAATAGCATGCATGATCCTTCATAGATATAGTGCTTTATGCACTCATGTCAAGTAGGACATGAATTGCATTCATGCAAGAGGGTAAAGAGGCTACATATGAGTACTTGCCACCTAGAGAATTCCCCGCATGTAGCATGACGATTAGATATCGTATAGTTAGTAGTAATGTGATCATATATCATGATATATTAGCATGACGATTAAATATCGTAACATTAGTAGAATTGTGAATAAATATCACATATTAATAGTATGACGATTAGATGTCATGTTTTTTTTATAGCAAGTAACGAGATAGCATGATTTGGTATAATCCAAGTATACTTTCGTTATGTTAGCAACGTTAGCCATTAGTATGTGTCATGCTTAGTTTATTTCCGTACACTCACTAAATCTCAGCGACTTACTGTTTTCAATGACATTTTTGTAGGTAAATGATGAAGGATGAAACTTGTTGATGATAGAAGGAAGCGGTACATTTTATGGGAACGACTACACTCATGGGTAATGTGACGAGTGTCACAAATGCACCACATTGTTAATATCTTGTAAACGGTTTTGAAAAGAGTGTTTGTGATAACTCCTAATTTTGTAAAACAAACCCCTGTGAGCGTGTTCATGTTAAAGCTCAAGTGCAAATTTAATGTTTAGTATGTATACAATGTGTTTCTAGAATTATAAGTTTTGTCGTTAAGTTTAATTATGTTTTCCTGAAAAAAAATCGAAATAAATTTGTTGCGGGTTGGTTTAACCAGTGGTTAGAAGATTTGTGACTGTCTGTTATTATTTGTCTCAGACCATGATTAAAAAAAATGTAAATGGTTTTTGGCATTTCAGGACCGGACCGAGGACCAAAATTGATGAAAAGGTTGGCCCGAGGACCGGACTGAATACGTTCATTCCAGTTAAATCGGGACGATTTGTCAATTCGATCCAGTTCGCGATCTATTATACGCAGTCCTATATTGGATAGTTGATATTCTGAGCATGGAGTTAGCTTGTTGATATGCATAGGTTTAGATCACAGTGACCATATAGGTGTAGATTGCATTTGAATAACCAACTAGATAATAATTAGAAATTGCACGAGTAAGTCGTCGGTAAATACATAGGTGAAATAATAGATAGGTGGACACACCTGTTTTATTTTTTTATTATTTTTTTTTTTGTCTTTTTGTTGTTGTTGTTGCAAACCTTCATTAACTTTTGTTATTTCATTATTGTTTTTAGAGTAAACTACACCATTCGTCCTTGTGGTATGCGTTGATCGACAAGTTTCGTCCTTTGACAAAAAAAATGCACCGTCCATTCTTAACTGCGAAACGTTATGTATCGTTAGTCCCTCACTCTAATTGGCATGACTAACGGTCGTTATACCTCATCCACTCGAGGGTACTTCAGTCTTTTCCCACCCATAAGGACCAACGGTGTAATTTTGAAATTTTCCGAAAAATTTTATTTCGAATTTTTTTTCCGAAACTTCTTTTTCCGAAATATTTTTTCCAAATATTTTTTCGAAAATTTTTGTTCGAATTTTTTTCCCCAAATTTTTTGCCCAAAAATCGTCGCATGTGAAAAGAAAAATTTCGTCACACGTGAATTTTTTTCGTCACATGTGAAAATTTTATTAGAAATTCATTTTTCGAAATTTTTTCACGTATGATGAAAAATGTGAAATTTTTGTCATATGTGAAAAAAATTCACATGTGAAGGAAAAAATTTCCAAATTTTTTTTTCACATGTGACGAAAAAAATCAAAAAAAAAAAAAAATTGAAAACAAAAATTCGGAAAAAAAAAATTCAAACATTTTTTTTTTTCGAATTTTTGTTTTTTTAACGTTTTCATCCTATTTCATACGATTTCGTCCGGTTTTCTCACGTTTTTATTCGTTTTTATACGTTTTCTTCCGTTTTAATAATGTTTTTATGCGTTTTTGTCTGTTTTTATTCGTTTTCATCCGATTTTGATCTAATGGCTAATATAAGTTAACCAATTTTTCTAAGATTTTCCAAAAAATTCAAAAAATTTCGAAAAAAAAATTTATGAAAAAAAATTTCGAAAAAATATTTTTAGAAAAAGAAATTTTTGAAATAACATTTTGGGAAAAAAATATTTCGAATTTTTTTTTTTGGAAAATTTCGAAATCACACTGTTGGTCCTTATGAGTGGGAAAAGACTGAAATACTCTCGAGTGGATTAGGTATAACGACCGTTAGTCTTGCCATTTATAGTGAGGGACTAACGATACATAACGTTTCTCAGTTAAGGATGGACGGTGCATTTTTTTCAGTCAAAGGACGAAACTTGTCCGTCAACGCATACCACAAGGACGAATGGTGTAGTTTACTCTTGTTTTTATTATTTTACCTTTGAAATTTTCACTACGTTTGATCCGAACTAAACAAAACCATGTTTACATTGCTTTCTTAAGTTATTAGAATTTTGATTTAACAACTAGATTTTTCACTGCTCTTCAAGAGTTCGATATTTAAATTTACCATTAATATTATATTCACGATCAGATACACTGAATGTTAGCATAGTCTAATCACGATATTTATTGCTTTATAAACGATATATGACAAGACTTTTAACACATTTAAAAAGTTCACCTTAAGTCTGCCAACAGTGGTCGGTCGACTGGTCGGGTCGCCTCTGCGCCGATCGAGTCGCCACCACTGTAGGGTCTCGGTCGACATCAAAACCTTCGTCCTCTAGACTGATAATTCATTTATAAAAAAAAATGCAAGATTTGAAACAAAGCTGAACAAAAAGTATAAAGATCTTAGATTTGAAACTAGTTGACAAATCAATTAAGATTTACAAGTTTTTGGTGAAACTCATCATATTTATTCGAACCTTCCTTTAATATTTATTTGATTATAACAAGG
Organism: Chrysanthemum lavandulifolium; assembly: GCA_022545495.1. NCBI lineage: Eukaryota > Viridiplantae > Streptophyta > Magnoliopsida > Asterales > Asteraceae > Chrysanthemum > Chrysanthemum lavandulifolium. The sequence goes on from CM040238.1 coordinate 77,285,635, forward strand.
AAAGTTTGTGTTGCAGATTTGATTTGAATACAGTTGAGTGGTGAATACATTTGGATGAGAGACAAGTTTGTGTGGTAGGTAAGGCGTATAGTTATGGTATTAGTACGTAGTTTATTAAGGTTGTGGCAAATAAAGGTGAGCGAGTGTTTTATATCCGAAACACTAGCTAAAAGACCCGTGAAATTCACGGGTATTTTAAAGTAACGTCAAAAAGAGTAGTTAATGGCATTGTGTATTATGAAGTTAGATGTTAGAAAGAAACACATTTGAATAAGCAAACATAAAACTTAAAGTTGGTAACAATGAACATACATTGTACGAAACACAATAGTTAAAATAACCGATAAAAGAACATAAACACATTCAATCCTTTTTTTCTACTAACGCGAGATACGATGACACGTAGATGTGATCACAAAATGTGCAGCACTTCCTTATAAATCACGTTCGTTGTGGTATTCATGTGTTTTCCATCCTCATCACAAATAACCATGTCCAATCCTTTTTTCCTCCTAACGCTGGAGACGACTATATAAGTTGCTCATATGTAAAAACATGCTATTGCAAATACAAACCTACTTGTCCAAGAGATTGTCTATCGCTTTTGTTGATCATGATCACTAAAGAGACGGGAACTGGCAACCGTTTTCTTACAATCTTTAATGGAAATCTTTTTTCGTAAGCTAAAATTTTCATCCTTGCGATAAGCACTCATTTACCAAAATGGCTTCGATGATTATAGTGGTTGGATGCAAGTTTTCATCAACCACTACACGAAGTCCTGTTTCCTTTGACAAACCATTGGATTGATCGATATTTCATAACACTCACTTTCATTGTAAGTTTGTGGGCGGACACCCGAATAATTTTAGACCATTAATAAATTTTGTAGATAATATTTCTTTGTTCACTTGTTAGGTTTTCCAATTTTCAAACACCGATGCGATACAAGTATGCGACTTATTCGCCTAGAATAATCGAAAACATATGATCATTCCCAATGTCTACAACCTCATTTATAGGAGCAATTATGGCTTTTTCTGTGAAATATGTGTGTTCATTAGTTATCCAACATATTTAGATAAGTAAAGTTCATAATTAAGGCTTTTGGGTTAGTTGAAACCTTAATGAGCATTTAATCATGTATGTCGATCCTAACTGCGCCATCATTTGCATCTCCGAGCTTACCAACTATTGGCTTTAGAATCCATATAGTGGAGTCTCTAACTTCGTTGGCATCTTTAGAAGAATCCACAATCATCCAAATAATTGCGCTTAACCGCAACACTTTACAATGGTCCCACAAGTAAGAATATTTAGAAGTGGTGCTAACAATATCTTGTCGGGGTGCTTTTGGAATAACGGGTAGGACCTGCCGACAATGCCACTAAAAACAACAACCATGTTGCTGAACAAAGCATCCAGGTTGTAATATTTTTACTTACACAAAATGTCCTTTAATAATTTTTCTAATGCCTCGAAGCAATGCATGTTAGTCATTGACCCTTCATCCCAGATAATTAGTTTGCATTTTGTGCAACTATGCAACAAGATCACTTTTAGGATTATAGAACATGTAAAGTCCTTAATCCTCATTAATGTTGATGGGAATTTTAAGTCGTGAATGTGCGGTTCTCCCACCAATCATTAACAAAGATTCAATGCCGCTAGAGGCTACGTGAACTATATCACATTTATGTCTTATCGCGACCGCAAGTGTCTTTAATAAGAAAGTATCTCCAATTCCAGGTCCGTATAGAAAAAACACCTCCGTTACCTGTTTATACGGAGTCCATGATGGTGTCAAGAAAACCCGTATGTTCTATAGTGTTAAACATATATGTAGTTGTGAATACACTCTTTGCAACTCGACTGGATCATAGTCTAGCTCATCAGATATCAACTGGTTACCAAAATTTGATATGAACCTATTATTTGGATATGGCATTTCCCCAAATTTACACAAAAAACACCCTATTTTTCTTTTCTTTCTTTTAATATGTCGAACATAAAAGTTTTTTTTGGAAGATTAACGATGTATTATGGAGTAATCTACTTATTATAAAAGGTTGTATGCAATTAATATATGATGATATTCATCAAAGTTAACCAAATTTTAATATTTTTTCATTAAAGTCACTCAAACTTTGTTTCAGTTACATATTCCACTCAAGTTATTTTTTTAAGTCATTCAAACTTTATTTTCACTACATAAATCAATAAGTTTAAACTTTAAATAATGTTCTAACATTGTAAAAGTTTTGAATACTTATTTAACAAAGGGACACAAACTATTAAATTTGGTTATTATTTTGTGATATATAAAGTTTGTTGGGAAACTAAAATTTCATGGTAATTATTATTCAAGGTACAACTAATTTTATGCATGTCTAAATATTTTCAAGACGGCTCTAAAATATCATTTTTTAAATCAATTTCCTTATAAAATTTACTAAAGTTGAACAATATTAAAACTTTATATATTTTTGCAGTTAAATAAACCTTTGGTTGACTTAGTGAAATGGTTTTGTAACTTAAGTAGGTTTTATAGTTGAAATAAAGTATTACTAAAGTGGAACAATGATGGACATTTTGACATTAGAATATCCACATAGATGGTTTTGGGTGAAAATCATGAAATAGTAATCAAGTTTGAATTTAACATCTAATTTTAATGATGGCAAATAACCTGTAATAAAGAAGAAAGCTACATGAGTTGAATAAGAATAGAAAAAATGTTCACTTAGTTAAATAGGAGCAACATTTTGCAATATACATTGCTAAAAATCAATTTATATATGGTTATAATATTATCATCTTACTCATGGTTGACCATCTTGAGAGCCTTTTTTTTCCCCGGTTCACCTTTTGTGCCGTATTTTGTCGTCTCGATTACTTGCCCGATCACGTTTAGCAAAACAATTAGTGTTACATATATATAACAAAAGACAATATAACATACATATCAACTATCAAGTAGCCGATTCAAATTTTCCGAATTGGCCCAATGCTTCAGTTTCACATTACAAAATCTCTTTGATCAGATTAAAGTCAAAGTCGTGAGTGGATCTTGGAGTTCATCACACTTTTTGATCTGGGTCTTGCTATTAAATTTTAGTCTCATCGAGTTCGCAACTATTCAATATTAAGGTTGGATTTGACACAAACAATCCATGTGTAACAAAACAACATCAGCTTCATTCAATTGGTGCTTGAATCGAGGGACCAGACCCATCCTAACCGTAGCTTGCATTTTGTCGACCTAAAAAAAATAGAAAAGACACATAATAAGAAAAATGTGAAACTTAAATTTTACAAATAGCCTCTAAGTATTGTTAAAGTAATGAGCAATCTCACAATAAGCCTCTAAGTGTTGTTAAAGTAATGAGCAATCTCAAAAATCCTTTATAAGCAATCTCAAAAATTATAAGCAATCCCAAATATCCCATAAGCTTTAGGATTTATCATTCATCTTATGTCATTATGTTGGAATTTAATCCACCATTTGCAAGTCCTACCGAAACCAAATCGGATACATGAAATGCTAAAATCAAAATTACCTAGAAGAAGAATATTGATGATAGAAATAATAGAAGAAACCAATAAAGAAAATTTCATACACATAATTAATAATCAAGTCACTCTTCATGGGTTGACAAAATTTATCAATTACATCCCGTTAAATTAGTGCCACCAAAAATGCAAAGAAAAGGATACACAATCTATTACATATGTATATCTAACAACTAATTATACCGTGAAAATAAAAAGAATCTATTTGCATAGCCAATCATCTCATTCAAATCAAAGAATTTTCAACATGATGCATACGTAATCTGCAAAAAAACAAAACGTGGTGTTAAATGAACTATTAAGGATCACATGTATGTAAACTATAAGACTAATCAACAATATTTATTCAAGAAATATGAACTATAATAAGCTAACCAACTCTATTCAATATTTTTTTTCTTTTTCTTTTTGGTCAAACTTGAATTGACCCAAAAGATTAAAATTGATTAGATGAGAATGAAATGTTAAACGATTAGCCTTGTGTAAAAAAATTAATGGCAAAATCATAAAAAATGCGACACAAATGGAATAGCATAATTTCAAAAAGAAAAAAAAAAAAAAAAAAAAAAACAACAAAAAAAAAAGCGTGATTCATTGTAGAAGAACATGTTGCTTCAATAAATAGTTTTGGGCCTTCTAATTTGTAGCTTCTATCGAAGTCTTTTGTTATTTGTAATCGATTAAATTTTAAAATTGGAATAAAATGCAAATTAAGAAAACGTTAAATTAAAACAAAAGCTTATTGTGAAAGCTTGGTAGAATATAATTGGCATTTCAATATTCTCATTAATCGTTGTCAATGTGAAACAATAGGAAACTATTGATGAGAATGACAAGGTTTAAACTTTAAATTGTTACTTTTTTTTACAGAAAAAGGGCCATCATTAAAATGCTTCCAAAATATTTTATTCCACATGTCACAAGGAGCTTCATAGTTATTTTTGTAAAAAATTAATTAGAGGATGGCTAAAAAACTCTATTTTATTAGTATAGACTAGCTAAAAGACCCGTGAAATTCACGGGTATCTTTAAGTAATGTCGAAAAAAAGTAGTAAATGACATTGCTTATTATCAAGTTATTAGTTAGAAAGATCCACATCCTGGATAAAAAAAACATAAAGTATATGGTTGGTAATAATCAAACATACGTTGTATGAAACACAATAGCCAAAAATCCAAAAAGAAAATAAACATTTCAATCCTTTATTTCTACCAATGCCGAGATACGTGTACATGCGGATGTGATCATAAATTGTGAAACACTTCTTTATTGATTACATTGGTGGTGGTATTAGTGAGATTTTCGTCCTTGTCACGAATAACCATTTTCAATCCATTTTTGCTCATAACATGAGAGATGGCTACATATATTTGGCCATGTAAAACAACTCGTGGCAAATACAAACCGACTTGCCGGCGATTGTCCCGACTTTTGTTGATTGTCATCGCGAAAGATACGGACACGGGAACTCCTTCCTTACAAACTTTGACAACAAACGTTTACACTTGTTTACCAAAATAGCTTTTATTGATTATAGTCGCAACTTTCATCAACCGGTCCACACAAAGTCTTGTGTCGTGGCACAAACCATTGGATTGATCAATGTTCCGTAACAACATGATCGGGACAACCACTTTTGATTTAAGTTTGTGGTTGGGCATACCAGACAATTTCCGTACCATTAACGAAATAGAGTAAACGTCTTCGTTTATAATTTTCCACTTTTTTCTGACTTGCAAACACGTCTTTGTTTGACATGTACTAAAGTTGTTGCAAAATGTAAGTGTTGCTGATATTCAAATGTCTTGACTTCTATTTTCGACTTATTATGGATATTTTTCCTCTTTTGCCAAACATACTAATGATGAATGTTTATCTCACCATATTTACGCTATCCAAACAACACAATTTCGACTTTCTAAACAACACATAAATCTTTGTAAAAACATGATAACGAAAAAATGAGAACATAGTAATAAGAACAAAATAGTTGATCCTCAATTAAATACTAATGCACTTTCATCATATGTAACAGTATTATAAATAGCATATAACAATAAAATACGTTGTTGAGTGGCATACCCAATTCAACTTATCAAAACAAACAAACATTAAACATAGAGTACCAAACCGAAAAATGTTCGGAATGATCATAATTTTAAAAGATTCAAACATAAAGATCTTTAGAGTGGGTACAATTCTTCTCGCATATCTCCTCAATCAGCTGCCTATTCGTGTTTGAGCTTGATATGTGCTAAAACACATATCTTTTCATTATCAAAACTGACCCAAAATAACCAAGAAAGAGCCGTTTATTGCTAATATTTGATGGTTTCTTGAGTTTTTGCATGTGCAGGTACGGATATGATGAAACAGACAAAAAGAAGCCAAAACCGAAGAAAAACCAAGCACGAGAGGAAGAAGAGTGCCGAAGCTGATGCCGGGATGCTATTTCAGGGATTTTGGTGCTCAAAAGATCAAAATGCGGAGTTCGGGACATGGTTTAGGAGATTTCACTGTAAAACCGTGCATTTCACCAAATTTCACAAATCACCTTCAACTTTCACACATTGACACTTTTCACCTCTCAACTTTCCACAAATTACCAAATCAACCCTTCATTATATCATTTTTACCCTTTTTACCCTCATTAATTCCATTTATCACCTTTACCATTCTTACCCCAACATTTCACAAATGATATATTATTGGCCCTTGATCTTTATAGTTTTATTAAAATGGTCCTTAAAACATTTACATAAGCTTAAAATCTATCTTATCAAAAACCAAATAAACCTATTTCCCTTTATGCCACAAAATCAGCCCATGTCCAAAATAATCCCATACCCGGTCCAAATACCTTACCCGGTCAACCCATCTCACTTCCAGTCAAATAAAAATAAACAAACATCCCCAACCCAGATACATACGCGCCCAAACCATTTTTTTACTGTTTAATTCCTTCATCCCCAGTTACCCCGATCATCCCAAAACTTACCCCCAACTTAAAGTGCTTCCAGAAGGTCCTGACACACATGTCAGAGAGAGTGTATCTTAGGATTGCCAAAGTGGCAGTTTAGAGGCATTTGATTGGTGGGAACACATCACCAATCCAATCTAACGGCCAAGAATGAATGGGATGACAAGAGGAATGATCAAGGGTCGAGATGAGAGTCCCAGAAGCTTCTGAAGCCTAGCCAAGCTCTCCTCATAAGGCTATATAAAGCCCTTTCATCACAATGTAGAATCTGTCCATTTTTCAAGCATTTAGAAAAGTGTTACCATTTCCATTTCCTGTCATTTTATTTGTTTTTCCAGTAGATTTTAAATAAGTTTATTGTAATTTGTACCTTAGTTTTCATTAATGCAATTTTTCCTTGTTATTTCCAAATCATTTGTCATTAGCTTTAGTCGTTAAATTTACTTTTAAGCATTTATTTTACGTCACTTAAGCTCATATAAGCTTATTCAAGCTTATATTAGCTTACTTTGCTTTAATTGTCCTAATTGAAGATTTCACAAAAGTCAAGAAAAGTCAACTTTAGTCAAAATTAAAGTCAAGCAGTTTTAGCTAATTTCGATTTTAAATGTGTTAATTAGTCGTTTTGAATTGCTTTTGGTAAGATTTCATCAAGTTCGGTTAGTTAATTGCATTTTCATGATATGAAGGGTGTTTGGATGATACTTGATTGTGGAGTCTAAGCTAAATTTTCAAGTTGAATTTGATATAGCAAGTTTAGGATCTGTTTTAAATCTATTTGATCAAGGTTTCAAGTTGTTCGATTGCTAAATTGTGCTTTCGAGGTCGATATCAATTTGTCTAAGTTCATGTTTCGCCCATTTCATGCTTGTTCATCGTTTCTTTTAGGTTCTATAAGTGTTTATAAGATAGTTTAAATCGACTTTTCCTACTCTTAATGTAGTTTAGATAATTTGTTTTATCTTATTTGCACATTAGATAGGGAGAGTAGTGCTTAAAGTTGCTTTAGATTGCCTGTTATGCCTTTTCATGAGTTGTTTGATCTTTACTTTGTTCTGAAATCTGCATCTGATCCTGTCCTGCTCCCATATGTCCCTTTCACAGATAAATATCTGCTTATTCTGTTGAAATTGATGTCTACCTTTTAGCTCCATTAGTAGTTTACAGTTTGAATAGCTCAATTGGCCTGCAATTTCCAGCTTCTTTTTCTGCTCACTCAGTTGAAAGTATTGTTTGAATTTTAGTTTTTAGAGTAATCCTTAGTATAGTTATAAATTATTTTGATTCCATCAGGTTCTTAGTGCTTATTTCATTGCTGAATTTAATCTGCAAAGTTGCCCATTTCTGTCCCTTTATACCAGTCTGCAGTCTCTTCTTCTGTCCCAATAGCTGATTTCACAGCTGATTTTTCGGCTTATTTAGTTAGGTTTCATGTTAGATTTTTGGTTCCCAAGTAGACCTTAGTATAGTGTTCATTTGTTTAGCCTTCCTTAGGACTTTAATGCTTATTTAGGAGCTTAATACCCACTATTCTGCTGCTACAGTAGTGCCTTTAGTAGTGCTTATTCCCATTTCATTTTCAGCTTATTTGATTGATGAAGTTAGTACTTATTTAATCCTTTAAACCTTTACCTTGTTATAAGATTAGTTAGTTCCTTTAGCTTATTTTGCCTTAGGAGTGTTTAGATTTTCCTAGTTTTGAATCTGCCCTATAATCTGTCTTCCTAACTGCTTTTTACTAGCTTTTAGTGTTTATCAATAATTAGTTTTTGTCATAAGGTTTTGTTTAGCTTATTTGTTAGTGGGTTAAAAGAAAAAGTCCAAAAAATAAATAAAAGCAAAACCGACTGCATGGGATTCGAACCAGTGTCGCGGTTCCACGATCCCACGCTTCACAACACACCACACAAACCATCTTGCCCTTGGGTCTTTGACTGTTAGATCTTGCACTATTTAATGTTTTATATACGATTTTATCTTTAAAGCTTAATAAGTTGTAGTGCTTATTAACTGCTTAATTTTAACAGCTTTTTCAGTTTTCTTAATTTTCCTAGGTTTAGGATTAGTTGGAGTAATTTTCTGAAAAGTTTCATTTTTTTCCCCAAATGTTTTAGTATTTTTAAATAATTAATTTGTACTTTTTAGTTTTTAATTCATAAAAAATAGTAAAATACTTAAAAAATATTCCGCTTTTTCCTAAAATTATATTTTGTCGTATTCTTCGTAGTAAAATAAATTTTCATTCTTAGGTCGTTTTCCAAATAGTTTACATTTTAGGCTCGGTTTTTACCGAGCCGCGCTTTTACGTTTTCTTACATTTTAGTTTTAAAAGTTTCTTTCGTCAAATTACTTTTCTTATTAGTTTAGTTTAGTTTACTTTTCATAAAATTAGCTTAAATCCCCATAATTTAGTTTTAATTCACGTTTTAGAATTCCGTAGTTGCGTTTTAGGCTTAAATTGCATTTTAGGTTTAATTTGCTTTACGTTATTGTTTAATATGCTTAATTAGTTTATTTTAGTTTATGTTTCATTATCGTAGCGTAGAAAGCATTTATCCTCTCTTTTTAGCCATTCGAAATCACGTGAACGCGTCGCGAGTTGAAATCTCCATTCATCCCTCGTTGGGAGAACGACCCGGGAAATACATTCCTTTGTATTTCTTCGGAAAATATCTTGTGTACGAGAACGACAAATCAAAAAAATGGCGCCGCTGCCGGGGAGGGCATGTAGTGAGTTTTCGTATTCCGTCTCGATTCGCGGTTTTTGAAGATCCTTCCTCGTGAAGTTACCATTTTGTTTTTGTAAATATATCTTTTATAAAAATCCAAAAATATTTTCCTTTTCCTCATTTGTTTTCCTTTTATGTTTGCTTTTTATAAAAACCCAAAAATAATCTTCGTTTTCCTCTTGAATGTTTAATTCTTATCTCCTTACCCTCTAATTTGTTTAATTCTCCACAATGCTCGATTTCGCACCATTTGATCCCCATGATCCTCGGACCATGGAGGATTTCTATCATCCTTCACTTATCGGTCGAGGAGGACCGATCGTTTCGGGAACCAAGTTTAGATTGAAAAATCGTATGGTTCGTCTTCTTCGACAGCATTGCCAATTTCATGGATTTAACGACGAAAATGCAAATGAGCACTTGAACAAGTTTTTATCTATTACTCAATCAATGAAGCAACGTGGCGTTTCTCAAGATGATATCCGATTGAATCTCTTCCTCTTCTCTTTAACCCACGAAGCCGAATCTTGGTTTTATACCCTTGAAAAACATTCAATTCATACTTGGGAAGAGATGTTTCGCAAGTTTCTTTCCAAATACTTTCCATATTCGAAAGCGATGCGGTGAGAAAGAAATTCTTAATTTTCAAAGAATTACCCAAGGAATCCGTGATTTGAAGCTTGGGAAAGATTCAAATCATTACTACTAAATGTCCCGATCACGAATTTTGCTTCTTGATCAAATCCTAACCTTTATCATGGTATCACTATGATTGATCGAGACAAAATCATGTTGGCGGTGGTGGAAATCTCATGCGAAGACACCTCAAGAAGCTTACGATTTGATCGAGAATATGACGCAACATCATTATCGATTGGGATGTTGGCGTTCCTTACGATTCTACCACTATGTTGAGTGATCATTATTCGAGAAAATTTCCGTTATGAGTGCTCAATTGACATCTTTGGCAAGCAAGAAAGCTATAACGATCAACAAAGACCGAGTCATCCACTCACTTTTACTATTCCGACTCGGCGATAGTGATGACGATGAACCATTTGAAGAAGAGAATTTAAAGATCGATGGCGATTCTTGAGTGGCAATCCCACTCCATTTCCGATCCTATCATTTCCGACTCTTCCCTTCACTCACGCCGGTTGAGAGAAGTGGCGTCGTTTGGAAGAAGTCGATGATCCAATTTCGCCGAAATTGTTGAAACCGATTGTGATCCGCTCATTAATGAACCTTCGGATACCTTGTCAATGGGGGATAAGGAAGTCGAATGCAATCCTCTTGAGAATTCTGATGACCTTGTTCCAATCCCAAGGGTATCTGAGACACCTTTCGATTCGATTTCAGAAAATTTCAAAATGACCTTCACAAATCCTTTGTTTGAATTCGATTCTGAATATACTCTCAATTTTGACAATCAAATCTTTGACGAGGAAAGTGATGAGTCCGACACGGAGACCATAATGGAAAAGGTGCAAATTCCTAACTCACAAAGTACCGCACAATTCCCACCTCCGTTTATCTCGATTGATGAAGTTAAAGAAGTAGAGCCGTCTAAAGAAAATCCTCCGGAGCCCGAGCTCAAGGATTCGTCTCTTGATTTATTTCTCGAGGAGTTCGCCGATGAACTCGCTCACGTCGATCCTCTTCCACCGGGAAGTGAGGATGATGACTTTGATTTTGAAGCCGATTTAAGAGAGATTGAAAGTTTGTTGAATGAAGATCCGTTAAATGAGCCGCCACGAAAAATTAATGATGATTATCTTGAGGAGTTCTCCGGTGAACTCTCTAATTTCATATCTCCTCCATAATATGATCGTGTCTATTTTGATCTTGAGGAAGATTTTAATTTTGGAGAAGAGCAGCTCTCTCAAAAGAGTTTCGTTATTGATGACATCACCCCGCCTTTTCCTCCCAAGGTTTTTGAAAATCACCCTTTGAGCTTAAATGATCAAATTCAAATTAAGGATTATACGAAATTTGCTTTTGAAGATGAAGAATGGATTCTAATTGTTATCAAAATCTTTATTCCATTTCTTTCATATAATGTGATTTCTCCTCTTCTTCACTCTTGCGGGAGTGAGGATACCATCTTTGACCTCGGTATCATCGCTTTTTCTTTTTAAGAACCGTGGGTATCTCATCGGAGTGGAACTTTCTTATGTTTAAATGTTTATCCAAACCTCTTGAACGAAAGTCCGATGGAGATTATCTTTTCCACCTGCTTCCCCATGGACAAATGAATTCGGGGCGGGTCAAGCTAACGACTCGATAACAAAACAAGCATTTCTATCTTCTTTCTATTTTCTAATAAGTGACGTGAAGGGGTTAGCCTCTTCGATTTCTCGTGTGTTGGTTGTTTGTGATGTTTGTTTAGGATGTTCCCGATATGAAGACTCTCGTGCTCGAAGTTTGTCTTTTCTCCACTCGAGTTTCATGATCGTTGCTTATGGAAATCTGATATCCTAAATCTTATCGATTAACGTTTATCTTTGAGCATACTTAATAAACGGCTTTTAGATTTTCGTGATACCCTTGCTTTAAACATTGAGGACAATGTTTCGTTCTAGTCTGGGGTAGGGTAATATTCGATTTGATTTGACCGCACTTGCTTGTTTTTTGTCGTATACTCTCGCAACCCCGTTTTTCCTTAGAAAATGATAAATTGTGCAAAATTGTGAAAAATTTAAAATTTTTTGTAAGCTTTTGCTAATCTTTTTGATTGAAAAGTTTGCTAGTCTCTTAGACAAGAAGCTATAAAATGCGAATTCTAGCTCACAAGGCCAAGATTTTGCAAGTTTCCCTGAGTGAATTTAAATATGCATAACTTTATTTCATTAGGCGAAGCATTTGCTAAGTTAATATATGCTTTGACACCTTGTTGACTTTCCGTGGTGAGAGTAGGAATGGAATTCGACTTGACTGGGCGTGTTGAGCCCTAGCTTGTTCCCTTAACCATAGGTAATCTAAAAATTATCGGCTAAGCATCCGGATCTCATTATTTGGGATTTTAAATTTGCGGAGATCGAGAAATGATAGAGTTACTTATGAGTTTAGATGCTAAGCGTGGAGTAGTTGGTTCTCTTTAGAGCCCATCGAAGGTACTTATGGCTTTTGTTCCCACAAAATTGTTTCACCCCATATCATCTAATAAATAATTAGAGATGTTGAGTTTTGGCGATAGTTAGTTCTTTATCTTCTTAAAAGAATATTTGTTTTAAAAATTGGGTACACATCAAGGATCCGTAATAAATAAATAAGCAATAAGTGATAAGTGAAAAGTAATAAGTAAAGTTATGAGCTGCGGTGTCGAGATCGGACCCTTGGATCTTTAGCCGGGATTGAGTGAGGTCTTAGCCTAGCCGGTAGGGATCCTCATTTCATGAAGCCTATAGTCTTGGAATTACCCCGTGAGCTCCGTAGTTCATAGCTCGTATAAGTAAAAAGTATAAGTTAAAAAAAAAAAAAAAAAAAAAATGAATGATGAAAAATGATGATGAAAAAGTCAAAAATATAAGTGAATAAAATTCCTTGATGTGGACCTCATTTTGGGACAATGGTTCTTGAGAGAGGCGGATAACTAATTATCGACTTAGCTTTGTATCTTTATCGGAATAAAAGTTATCGAAACGAGAAATTTGAAGAAATTCAATTCTCACAAAAATAAAAAAAATCTAGAGGAAAATAGGAAAATGGGAGCAAAAGTTAATTACACAAGTAACTTCCATGGGTAGTGTTAGCATCTAGAGTCATATTTAACAATGATTTCGATTTTACGCTTAGTTTGGGGACTTGTGAAAAATCAGGAACGATGTATTCTATCCAGATGGTCACTTCATCACCGTGTTGTGTTTCTTACTCTGTGATCCTAACGTGTCGTTTGAAAAATGTTAGAGTTATTGATCGACATGAAAGTTCAACAAACCGTCATTTATAACCGGAATGCTTAATCGTGATATCTATACATGAGAATTAAAAGGTAAGCAGGCGTTTTAGAATTAAGGCTTTCTTAATCTCTTTTGAGGAATCTTTGCTACTTCTTCATAGGTTTAGTAGAAAGAGATTGAAATCCTTGGTTTTAGATCGTGAGTTGATTGCATTGCGTGAGGACACGACAATGGTCTCGTCTGGGTATTTTGATATGTGCTAAACACATATCTTTTCATTATCAAACCGACCCAAAATAACCAAGAAAGAGCCGTTTATTGCTAATATTTGATGGTTTCTTGAGTTTTGCATATGCAGTACGGATATGATGAAACAGGACAAAAAGAAGCCAAACCGAAGAAAAACCAAGCACGAGAGGAAGAAGAGTCTCAAGGCGATCTTGGGATGCTATTTCAGGGATTTTGGTGCTCAAAAGATCAAAATGCGGAGTTCGGGACATGGTTTAGGAGATTTCACTGTAAAACCGTGCATTTCACCAAATTTCACAAATCACCTTCAACTTTCACACATTGACACTTTTCACCTCTCAACTTTCCACAAATTACCAAATCAACCCTTCATTATATCATTTTTACCCTTTTTACCATCATTAATTCCATTTATCACCTTTACCATTCTTACACCAACATTTCACAAATGATATATTATTGGCCCTTGATCTTTATAGTTTTATTAAAATGGTCCTTAAAACATTTACATAAGCTTAAAATCTATCTTATCAAAAACCAAATAAACCTATTTCCCTTTATGCCACAAAATCAGCCCATGTCCAAAATAATCCCATACCCGGTCCAAATACCTTACCCGGTCAACCCATCTCACTTCCAGTCAAATAAAAATAAACAAACATCCCCAACCCAGATACATACGCGCCCAAACCATTTTTTTATTGTTTAATTCCTTCATCCCCAGTTACCGATCATCCCAAACTTACCCCAACTTAAAGTGCTTCGGAAGGTCTCGACACACGTGTCGAGAGAGTGTATCTTAGGATTGCCAAAGTGGCAGTTTAGAGGCATTTGATTGGTGGGAACACATCACCAATCAATCTAACGGCCAAGAATGAATGGGATGACAAGAGGAATGATCAAGGGTCGAGATGAGAGTCCCGAAGCTTCCAAGCCTAGCTGAGCTCTCCTCATCGTGCTATATAAAGCCCTTTCATCACAATGTAGAATCATCCATTTTTCAAGCATTTAGAAAAGTGTTACCATTTCCATTTCTCGTCATTTTATTTGTTTTTCCAAGAGATTTTAAATCGGTTTATTGTAATTTGTACCTTAATTTTCATTAATGCAATTTTTCCTTGTTATTTCCAAATCATTTGTCATTAGCTTTAGTCGATTAAATTTGTTTTAAGCATTTATTTTACGTCACTTAAGCTCATATAAGCTTATTCAAGCTTATATTAGCTTACTTTGCTTTTAATTGTCCTAATTCAAAGATTTCACAAAAAGTCAAGAAAAGTCAACTTTAGTCAAAATTAAAGTCAAACAGTTTTTAGCTAATTTCTGATTTTAAATGTGTTAATTAGTCAGTTTTGAATTGCTTTTGGTAAGATTTCATCAAGTTCAGTTAGTTAATTGCATTTTCATGATATGAAGGGGTGTTTGGATGATACTTGATTGTGGAGTCTAAGCTAAATTTTCAAGTTGAATTTGATATAGCAAGTTTAGGATCATGTTTTAAATTTATTTCAGTCAAGGTTTCAAGTTGTTCAGTGCTAAATTGTGCTTTCGAGGTCAGTATCAATTCTGCCTAAGTTCATGTTTCTGCCCATTTCATGCTTGTTCATCAGTTTCTTTTTAGGTTCTATAAGTGTTTATAAGATAGTTTAAATCAGCTTTTCCTACTCTTAATGTAGTTTAGATAATTTGTTTTATCTTATTTGCACATTAGATAGGGAGAGTAGTGCTTAAAGTTGCTTTAGATTGCCTGTTATGCCTTTTCATGAGTTGTTTGATCTTTACTTTGTTCTGAAATCTGCATCTGATCCTGTCCTGCTCCCATATGTCCCTTTCACAGATAAATATCTCGCTTATTCGTTGAAATTGATGTCTACCTTTTAGCTCCATTAGTAGTTCTGATTTGAATAGCTCAATTGGCCTGCAATTTCCAGCTTCTTTTTCTGCTCACTCAGTTGAAAGTATTGTTTGAATTTTAGTTTTTAGAGTAATCCTTAGTATAGTTATAAATTATTTTGATTCCATCAGGTTCTTAGTGCTTATTTCATTGCTGAATTTAATCTGCAAAGTTGCCCATTTCTGTCCCTTTATACCAGTCTGCAGTCTCTTCTTCATCCCAATAGGCGATTTCACGGTGATTTTTGACTTATTTAGTTAGGTTTCATGTTAGATTTTTGGTTCCCAAGTAGACCTTAGTATAGTGTTCATTTGTTTAGCCTTCCTTAGGACTTTAATGCTTATTTAGGAGCTTAATACCCACTATTCTGCTGCTACAGTAGTGCCTTTATTAGTGCTTATTCCCATTTCATTTTCAGCTTATTTAATTGATGAAGTTAGTACTTTAGTTGTTTTGTTTACCTTTAGCTTATTTAATCCTTTAAACCTTTACCTTGTTATAAGATTAGTTAGTTCCTTTAGCTTATTTTGGCTTAGGAGTGTTTAGATTTTCCTAGTTTTGAATCTGCCCTATAATCTGTCTTCCTAACTGCTTTTTACTAGCTTTTAGTGTTTATCAATAATTAGTTTTTGTCATAAGGTTTTGTTTAGCTTATTTGTTAGTGGGTTAAAAAGAAAAAGTCCAAAAAAATAAATAAAAAGCAAAGCCGACTGCATGGGATTCGAACCTGTGTCCGGTTCCTGATCCCACGCTTCACAACACACCACACAAACCATCTTGCCCTTGGGTCTTTGGTATTAGATCTTGCACCATTTAATCTTTTATATACGATTTTATCTTTA
The DNA here is from genome assembly GCA_022545495.1 of Chrysanthemum lavandulifolium. NCBI lineage: Eukaryota > Viridiplantae > Streptophyta > Magnoliopsida > Asterales > Asteraceae > Chrysanthemum > Chrysanthemum lavandulifolium. The sequence goes on from CM040238.1 coordinate 77,301,802, forward strand.
AAGCTTAATAAGTTGTAGTGCTTATTAAGCGCTTAATTTTAATGACTTTTCAGTTTTCTTAATTTTCCTAGGTTTAGGATTAGTTGGAGTAATTTTCTGAAAAGTTTCATTTTTTTCCCCAAATGTTTTAGTATTTTTAAATAATTAATTTGTACTTTTTAGTTTTTAATTCATAAAAAATAGTAAAATACTTAAAAAAATATTCCGCTTTTTCCTAAAATTATATTTTGTCGTATTCTTCGTAGGAAAAATAAATTTTCATTCTTAGGGTTGTTTTTCCAAATAGTTTACATTTTAGGCTCAGGTTTTTACCCGAGCGCGCTCGTTTTTACGTTTTTCTTACATTTTTAGTTTTAAAAGTTTCTTTCTGTCAAATTACTTTTCTTATTAGTTTAGTTTAGTTTACTTTTCATAAAATTAGCTTAAATCCCCATAATTTAGTTTTAATTCACGTTTTTAGAATTCCCGTAGTTGCGTTTTAGGCTTAAATTGCATTTTAGGTTTAATTTGCTTTACGTTATTGTTTAATATGCTTAATTAGTTTATTTTAGTTTATGTTTCATTATCGTAGCGTAGAAAGCATTTATCCTCTCTTTTTAGCCATTCGAAATCACGTGAACGCGTCGCGAGTTGAAATCTCCATTCATCCCTCGTTGGGAGAACGACCCGGGAAATACATTCCTTTGTATTTCTTCGGAAAATATCTTGTGTACGAAAACGACAAATCAGAGCTCTCATCTACCATCACACCATCTCCATTACGTTTCTTAGTCAAAATCTCGTCAGTGAGACTACTTGTAGTGCTTTTAAAAAGTTTGGAGGGGGTCCCATTATCATCCGTAATAGATTCAAGATCCTAATAAAAGACAAATCATATTACTAAGGAATCAAAAGTATGTAACTAAAGGTTATAAATGTGGAAATAAATACGAGTTGTGACACATTTGTATCCTTCACAACGACATCACTTGTTTTACCCTTATGCATTTAAAACATGCATACGAACAGAGTCCAACTCCGCATACTACTGTGTGCAATATTAGTTTGGTGTACCTTTGATGGTGTTACCATTGGAATGAGTGCATTGATGAACTCAGGATCACCAAACATTTTCTAGATAGTCCATGATGGTAACAATTTCTTTTATTGTCAGTTATCCATGTTAATATTGAAAGTGTACTTGCTACCAGGTATACATTTTAATTCAGATGGGAATTCATCTAGCTTACGGTTCTGCATATATAAAATTATTGTGTGCAGTTTTATGTGAAAGAATGTAGTAATTAGTAGAGGGGCTTATATGTTAACCCTTCATTTTTAGTACAACACTTCATTTTTAGTATAAAATATTCTTAGCCTAAATCCCAAATAACCCAAAAAGATTAGATCATTTAAATATTTAATAATATGCAAATCGCATAAAAAGGTACTATAATTTAGTTCGATTTTAATTTAAGGTACTAAACTGTTTTTTTTTCTCAATTTAAGATATCGAACTTAATGTTACCTGCAATGTTAGGTTTCTTTACTTTTCGAAATAGATTATCTGTCATAATTTTAGCCGAAATAATTTTTAAATACTAAATAATAATGATATGTCACATTAATTAATCGTTTCAGCGAAAGCAATGATGGGAAATCTCTTTCGAAAAATAGAAAAAACCTCAAAAACCTTACATTACACATAAAAATAACTTCGATACCTTAAATTAAAGGAAAAAAAAAGTTGGATACCTAAAATTCAAATTGACCTAAAGTAAAGTATCTTTTGTTGCGAATTCCTCTTTGATAATTAATAATTAACTTAAAAAAAGGTATAAGAAATCCATTATGCTTAATTTTTTTTTACCGTTATTCGTTTGTTAAATCTTGTTGGATCAAATTAATGTTTTATTATCGCATCTTGTTAAATTGGACCCGATCTAACCCGAAAATTTGACCGGTTAGTTGGTTGACCCAATGCAATTTTTAACTTGACCAAATCAAGGAACCATTTTGGATTTCCGGCCAGAAAATAAATAAAGCTATAAACAAATCTTAATTTTGAACTCTCATTTCAATATCATCTGAAGTAAACGTACGCTCAATATCTTTGTATGATTTTCAAATTTGGTAGACAAAATAGAGATTTTAGTTGTCAAAGTTTCAAATGTTATTTATGGTAACAATGTTTTAATTTAAAAAAAAAAAAGAAAAAACCATCATATTTAATTAGAAAAACTTTCCTGTATGGAATGTAAGAGGGTGTTTATTGTGAGCTGTATTAATTTGTGGGTTACAAAATCTTTCAAATTGTGGGAAGAATTTAAACTCATGAGCAAACAATATTAGCGGGAAGAATTTAAGAACCGAATTAGAAGTTATCTTGGACACGTGTCTCAACATAATGCTTAGATATATAAAGAAAAAACTGATTAAGAGAGAGGTAGAAAAAGTGTGTTTTATTATATAGTATATATATAGATAGATTACTGTGAATTTGGATTTGTTCTCGCGTCATATTATACAAAATTAGTAACAAACTATAAGATTCAGACTATAAAACTTTGGTATAATAATTTTTAGCCAAAATTTTAAGGGTCGCTTGGTTCAAAGTGGGGAAAGGGAAAGGAAAAGGAAAGGAAAGGAATCTGAAAGGAATGAGTGAGGTGGGAATCAATCCCTTACCACTCAATTTATTCTATAATGGTTCATTACCCATTCTTTGGTAATCAATACCTTACCCTCTCCAACCAAGCATTAAATTGTTTGTGATGTGGCTTTTAAATCTTACCATTCCCCACCCCTTAAACCTCTAACCAAGCACGCCCTAAGATTTAAATGAATTTTAATTTTGTTGTTAAAAAGTTGTAAAAAAAAATAAAATAAAATAAAATTTGTCGGTCGTCTTACTGTGTCTAAAAGATCGCTTGTAAATTGCAGAAAAGAGAAAGCTGAGATGAAAAAAAACTGTGAGTCGTCGGGTCACTGCTGCAGGTAGGGGTGGAAACGAGCCGAGCCGAGCCCGAGCCTGCCAGAGCTCGAGCTCGGCTCGTTTAAGTTTTAAAAAGCTCGGGCTCTAGGCTCAAGCTCGTTTAAGCTCGGCTCGTTCGAGTTTTTTACCGATCCGATCCCGAGTTTTTCACGAGCAACTCGGCTCATTTGTAACATTAGGAAGTTTAGTCAAAACATTGGAGTACCAAAATTGAAAGACAACTAAATAACTCAAGGACCAAACAACTGATCTATATATTAACATTCCACACAGCAGCGGTTAAACTTTAATCCCCGATCTTCAACGATCAAAAACTCATTTCCCAATTTCAAAACTCAAACTGCCGGCTAAGGTACAAGATCGATCACCAAACAAACAGTTAAATAAAGTTTTGGATCTGGTTAAAGTTTATAAAAAAATGGCGTCAATTCAAGGGAGTGACAGTAGTTGGGTTGGAAGAAAACCACTGAGGCGACTTGGTGGTATGTCTGATGCGTTGTCTATTGCTTCTGACCTTGGTTATACGGTTGCCCCACCTCCCTCACAGGTTACTTTTTTTAATTTTATACTTGTTTGTTTTAATTCATCTTACATTTCTGCATTTTAGGGTTTACCTGCTTTCTAGAGGTAGAATTAGGTGGAAATTTGTCTCCACAAACACTTGAGAATATAGAAAACGCGATTAGTTGATTTTCGTATTTTGAAGAAGGGAAGGGAGGGATTTGGGTTACAAAGGAAAACAAGGAAACAACAAAAAATGTTTTGTAGTTTTCCTTGTTAAGATTGGAAATAGGGGATATTTGTTTTGTGGAGATTTTTTTGGAAATAAAGCAATTTGAACGCGATTTCTGTTTTCTTTCTTTTGCACACAACATTTTGTGAAAAACATGGGTGTTTTCCTCTAACTAAACGCAACCTAAGTGTTTTGAAATTTTGATTGTGATTAACTGAATATGATTAGTCGAAATATTTGTTTTTGGTATTGGCCATAAAACGTCAATAAACTATTTTCAAAGTCCCGTTTTGGTATGTGAAATTGGTAAAAGTTCGTTGCTATTTTATGGCCAAAACCTTTTTTTTTTTATATTGGTGGAATGTGTGCCTATTTGAAGAATTTGATGTATTGAGATTGGGTAGTGATAATGCGTTATCTAGGAAGGGTTAATGATTGTAATGGGTATTTGAATTTGAGGTTGCATTTTGTTTTCGATGAAATGAAGTATGTTGGCGTTATTGGGCATTCAGCTTGATGATATAGTAGTATAGGTTTGGCGTTGTTAGATATTGAAAGAAATAAACTTGGACATAGTGGTTACTATCTCGTTGCTCATAAGTTATGAAACTGACTTGATTGTGTGATCTTTGATAACACATGATTAATATTGTCTGATTGTTTATGCTAAAATACCAGTGGTTGTAGTCTTTTCTCGTGCATTCGACTAGGTTTTTAGCTAAAAGCAACGACACATCTGCTTATAATGGCCTAATGGGTCTTTGTAATTCCATTCGAAGTTCAGGCATACAATAAGCATAAGAAAGTAGAAACACAGACTATCCTACAATCAGCAGCACTAGGAAAATTTCCATAAATGGCAATTGCGAATACCCAGTTATAAGGTTGCCTTGCGTTCTGAACTTGTAGTTTCCATCAGCTGATTATTGTGCACTTGATTCATTATTTTTATCCGTTAAAAGAGCTACACTATGGAGATCCACAGTCCCACTGTATGTTGATTTCACTTGCAAGCCAAGTGAATGAAAACACCTTATTCATTATATTTTTTGAAACATATTGTGTGCATATGCTTGGTAAGCATAATCTTTGAGCTTTTAAGTCTTAGAAAACTGTACGGTTGCAATGGTATTGATGAAACATTATAGCAGCAAAAAGCTCAAGTTCATATGGTCGCTAGCTATAATTTGTTTGAGATTTGAGAGAAGTTATGTGTATGATGGTGTTTTTTCATTTAGTTTGAGATCAATAGTCATTTTTAAATATTATAATTTTTGCATTTACACTATTTTTTGCTTTCTTATTCAGGAAGATTTGCAGAATTTATCAGCAGGTGGTGAAAAGGGTGATGACTTGATACGAGTATTGAGAGAACTTACCTCTGTACAACGAAAAATCGCAGATTTGCAAGTGGAACTTCAAGGACGTAAGGTGATTGTTGTCAACATTTGATTCTTTCTAGTTGACTTTTTCATTTGACTGATACCCAACTTTACATTGCTTTCATTATCGTTATAGTTGTTTAAATCTGCCAGTCGCAGGAAGGTCCTTAATAAAAATGTATCTAATGGAACTTTCAGAGTTAGAACCCAATCATGTTTTACCAAAAGGGCATTCATCGCTCGGGATGGTTCGGGTCATTAAAATGTCAAAAATAACATAGAAGATAATCAAGAGTTCAAGAGTCAAGACACAAGACCTGAAAATATGGGACAAATTTTTCTAGGGTGGTGAGAAATGGGCCTGTAGTATTTATATGCATACTTCAAAATATTAGATAATTTTAAGAGATTATAGTGATTGACAGGATCCATGTCTCTGGTTAAACGCGGCAGTTGAACTCACATGTTAAGGAATGTGTTGCAAACTTCCTCATTTCCTTAAAAACCTTGGTATTAAATACTTTTTGGGTGGCAAATTTACATCATATAATGGGTGCAAGCTTGGAGAATATGGATATTCAACCCTTTTGATGGACAATAGAACTTCACAGTTCAGAAGAGAATATGATAGACCCCTTGTACAATACGAAACATACGACTGTTACTACAATCTTTAGCGTAGCAAGTGTAGGATGGTCTGTTAGTTTGAGAACATCATGAACTAGGAGACCTTGAGTTTAACTCAAGACAACCTTAGATATAGCCTCTTAGTGTTCTGTTTGAAAATGAAAGTAGTATTTCATTTATTGGGCTATGAAAACGAAGACTTTGGTGGGCATGAAACCATATATGATTTGTGCAAAGAAGGATAATTGTTGGTAGAAAAAGTTACTTGTATATTTTACTCTTTAAGTAAATTGATGGGGTAATGAAAGTCGATGGAAACATGTCTTCTGAACATTGACAAATGTGGGAAGTTATAGCTTTCCTCTTCTATTATGTTCTGTAGAACAGCTCGACTCATATATGTCAGCATTATACTCTAATCACTTTTCTTGAAAAAGCGTTTTCAAAAGCTACATTCTATGCTCTTCAGTTCTTGAAATAGCGAATGCACCAGCCCACACATTCCGGTGCATAGTTAATTGTTGATGTGGTTTTATAGACCTTATTTGTGATTGCTGATTTCTTTTCTGGCATTTCAGGAAGATAAGAATGTTGCGCACCTGACACATGTGAGTGAAATGGAAAAGAAAATAGAAACTTTAGCAAGGATCACTACCATATTGAAAGATGTTATTCAGAATAAGGTAATGCAGCTTAGTGCCTTCTCTAATTTTTAATTAAGCATTTTGTTGCCTCATTAGGCATCTGCAAATGTGAGCCTAAACTACATTCTTTAGAAGCTATTGAGCTCAGTTACCTGATGAAGTTGTAATTTTCTGATAAATTGAATAAAGCCCATAAGATTTTTTCTTAGACAACTTTTATTGGCTGTTGTGTTATATGTTAATTCTAAAATCAGATCACTGTAAAACCAACTGGCTGCAGTTATCGTGATATTTGGGTTAGTAGCTTCTTCATTGTTCTTCTTTTGACTTGCAGGACCGAATTATAGCACGGCTTCAACAACCATATTCATTAGACTGTATTCCTGTGGAAGCAGAATATCAGGTTAGTTGTCATAATTACAGAGAGCAAATGCCATTAGAATTTGATCCGATGATTGAGTAACAATGATTTGTATTAGTTCCAATTTCATTTTTGTCAAAAAAACATAAAGATAGAAAGGTCACATAGATCTATGTGCATCTTTTAATTTCACATATTACATATGAATCAACTGATACTGCAAGTCTCCATTCCATGCGTTATTGTACAAATTATTATGCTTACTTTTTTCATGTGGGATTTACAGAAGCAATTCTCTGAACTATTGATGAAGGCTGCTAGTGATTATGGTCTTCTGACATCATCTGTTGCAGATTTCCAATGGACTCAAAACTTTAAGGAGCCACCGTCCGTATGGGGGGTATGTCTAGAAACCTTACTAGCTTATTGTATCCGTTCTATATTTTATTCTTTTACTAATAGTAACTTGAAAAAGTATTATTTGACCAAAATTATAAATTTCGTCATTGTAATATTTAAAATTCCCTGGATTGTCAGTAATTATTTGTTACGCATTTTTGATCCATGCAATATAAATAGGGCCATTAACCCATTTGTAAATTACTATTTTATCCTTCATCATCAACTTCTAGAAGAAGATTTACATCATTATTAAACGGTCTGGATCACAAGTCAATCGATTGAATGTGATATTGTTGATATCATTTAGGAGATGCTTCGGCCAATCCCTGTGGCGTTGGCATCATGCACGAGGTTCTTTGAAGCAATGACAGCCATGAGGGAATCTTTTGCAACTCTTCAAAAACTAAGGTTAGGCCAATCTGAGTCTCAATTGAAAATGCCTGCTGGCAGCACAGATTGTATGACACCACCTCCATGGGGAAAAGAATCAAGTTTTGACGATTTGGCTCTTACAAACTCAACAAGGCAAGAACAAGATGGCGGAAACAGTAGTGATTTAGATGCCATGAGCAACCGAAGATTATCATGGCCTTTGGGGAAGGCAAATGGTTTATAGTGCTTTTGGGATTATGGTTATTACTTACCAATGTTATTTTGTTTGTTGATTGTATTGTGTGTGTGTAATTTTCACCATGTTTTTTATATGAAGAATGAGTTTCATTTTGAATATGAAATTAAAGATATGCAGGCATTGCTAGTGTGATCTGTTTTGTGTTCTTCTGCATTTTGCTCCAATTTGTATTGTTTGATAGATAGTTTCACTCCTCAGTAAGCAGTAAATGAAAAAAAAGTGCATTTGTTTTAGGGAAAAGAATCGACACGTATTTGCATATACGGACCTAGGATTTTTAGTAGGATGTTTGCACAAAAATTTTCGTAAGGTTTTTGCACAATTCTACTTTATAAGTATTAAAATTTTTCACCATTTAATCTTTTTTTTACTAAAGTTGCATCATAAAGAAAGAAAGTAGTGCAAATTTATTATTGGGCGATGCACATATCAAAAAACGACATTTTTCAAAAAAAATTACACTTTGTGACTCGGGGTGTGGCCCGTGCCACACTCAGCTCCCATGTAATTCCGTCCCTGCGTGTATGGATATTAATGTACAAAAGCATACATAATATGATCAAATTGGTTAAGAATTGCTTAACTTTTTGTTAAGATTCTGTTTTTCTTATGCAACATATACTCCAAATATGATCAAATTGGTCATTTTCATCTTCATTTCCTTAAAAAACTAATAGGATTTCAGATTTCTTGAGCTCCTCAAAGTAGAGTAATAGAGTAGAAATTGATGCTCTACTCGCCGTTCTTCTTTAACAAAAGAGAAATAATATTTTTACGTTTTGGTTTATGCTTAATTGGCACACTTGCCTCCATTCTCTGATACTTCCTCCCTCTCAAAATAAATGTTCAGTTTGACTGACCTTAAATATATTTTTTTTATTATATAATACTTGATGAAAAATTATACCATTGAAAAATACACTTAAAACCCAATTTATTTATATATATTTCAAATATTATATAACACCCAAAGAAATAGTTAAGGTCAAAGTTGAACTAATTTGACTCCAAAAAGTCAAGTTGAACACTTATTTTAAGACGGAGGTAGTATCATTTATGGGAGAATCTCCGGAAAATAAAACAAAATAAAATGCATTTTCTATTCGGGAATTGATTTGCACTCATTTTTTTTTTATTGGAACGCTTAACTTTACGATTTATATAGTTGTACATTGTTTATATTATGATTTATCTGCTTGTACACTTAAGTATGCAAATCAAATTAAAAAATGTGCAATTTACTTCTCTTTCTATTTCGGTCTTGCAAACATTTTCGATTTGTGTAATCTAATGGATGGGCGACACATGTTTCCTTCGCTTAATAACAAAAGTATGTATTGAGTTATTGGCTTTTTTGGTGCGACTTGATGTATTTTTGGTGCGACTTGGTTTTGTACTATCATAAAATGCTCGAGATTGCGAGTGATAATCCTATTTTTGTGCAACTAAAATCCGAATAAGCATGACGAGTGATAATCTTGTTTTTGTGTGACTGAAATCCGAATAAGCATGATGAGTGATAATCCTGTTTTTGTGCGATTGAAATCCGACTAAGCATGACATGAAAATCTATATGAACAATTTAGCTAGCTTTTAGTATCCTCTTTTAAAGAGAGAACTACAATCATACTTTCCAATTTCCATATGAATCATGATACTAGTCCAATATTAATATCTAGTGCACCTATGAGATTGTACATTTTTTTCTAAAATCCGAATCCAATGTATAATTATCAATCATTATTAAGAAAGGAAAAACAATTATATGAGGGGTGAGGACGAAGCATGGGTTCGATTTGTTTGTTTACAAAACGTTTCATGCAGTTTTCATGAATTATATAATTCACATGATCACACATCCATGCCACATGCTTTCACAATTATTTCACTTCTTCCTCCTAATCTAACATTTATTAAATTTCGTTGTCAGAAGATGATTGAAGAAATGAATATGTATTGTTTAAAGAAAGTGGATTTCTTCGTAGGTTATTCTATGCTGCTTCTTCTTTTTTACAACATGGCTAGTGAAAATGTTATTACTACAATTAATTCTGTAAAATCGAAAGTCCATTTTACGGTTCAACTTCGATTCGATTTAACCAGCAGTGAGCTTTCGGTTTATAAAAACCGGTTTTAGTTGACTAACTAAACACGCAAATATCTTTTCTTGAACATCATTTTTATTTTTTTGGCAAAGCCTTATATGGGAATATATGGATACTCGCGATAATTTTATTAAAAGGCGACTACACGAAAAGATGGAACGTATAGAAAAGGAGACTTGACACGTACATGGTGTCCGTTACGTTGGCCCCCGCATGTGATAATGTGATATCAACCATTTGCATTTTAATTTTTGAGCAGTGATTGGGAGGCATAAAAGATATGTCTAAACTTATGTTTAAATTTGTGTGACATAGCTGCAGTCAAAAGACTCACTTTTTCACAAACAATCAGGATCATGTGACATATGTTTAAGCATGTTTTTAAACACATAATTAAGCTCCAAATTATTTCCTTTTAACTTTTTTACGAAAATCATTTGTTTCATAACAATAACAAAAATCTTTTTATTTAATGAAGATATAAATGTTTTGTGTTAATCAATTTTTTATTAATAAGTTTTCAATTGCAAAATTAATAAAAGCAAAATTGACTTACATTTGATCAATCTCATCTTAATTTTATCCATCAAAATAAATATGTATAACAAAAGGGTTTTTAAGCATGCGAGGCGCAAGTTAACAACACAAAAGACTGTAAACACCACTGAAAGTCTGCGTGAATCGCGTAAAAGTGCAGACGAATGTCTTTTATGTGGGTCACGCATCTTTCGATCTTTTTAGACGCTTAAGCTTGTCTTTCAGAAACTTGCGTTAGAAAAACCCATAACAAAAATATATACAAAATATTAATCTATTTTAATACTTAAAAGTTTATGTAAACTGATGCACGGAAAATTAGAACAGTTAATTATATAAGAAAACTTGAATTATCAAACAAGATAATGTCGCCTTTCTTATTTGCCAACCTAGCCATATCGTCATATCGATCAATTTTCCTTACATGAAATTGGATGGTCACGGAACACATAAAAGTTTCGTAGATTACACACCTGTATGTCTCAAATTGCAGCTAGGTCCCCAAGTTATGAAGCTACCTCAGTGTATTTTCTTGCATCAATGTATTTTCGATCTGATTTATCTAAGAACGTTACTGTTAATAAATTATGGATTTCGTTAAAAAGATACGAATTATGGAAGTTGGCTACCTACCACCAGTGTTTTGAAACCCGATTAGACCCGGTCGGTTCAATTGGTTGGACCATTTTTAGCCGAAAAAACGGGTTAAAATAAACAGGTTTTTCGAGGTTTAAGAATTCAGTTTGACCCGCTGAATTTAATGTGAATCATGTCATCTCAGTGCTTCAAAGTCGGCCGTGTTTGATATTTTTATTTTCTTTATATTTTATAAATTAAAAAAGAAAAGAATAAGATTAATACTTACATATATTCTTTTCTATTTACGTAGAAGCTGAAGACAAACGAAGCGACAAAGTTGCGTCACTACACTTTTAATTAAGAAAGCTAATTCTTTTAAAACTACGTTTGTAGATCTAGGTGTCATAACATTGTTGTCATAAGCTCGTTGGACTACGGTGAGAGCTCTCAAAGCCCTCAGTGCGAGGAAACCAAAAGTATCAAATCGCGAAATGAATAAAAACATGTTGATTTTCAATGACGCTTTCGTGTTTAGCCGTTTTATGCGGTAGAACTTTTAAAGCAACTTGTCCTACTTTAAAACCCGGCTACTCAAACCCACGAGGAGAAACACTCATTGATGATCACATGCATGTTTCCTCCAACCCATCAAAACACCAAAATGTCTCACGGTCTCGAGTGTGGATCTTCCATCCGATGGGTCGATAAAAAGTTCGCAAGTCTTCTTTCATATAAATTGTATATGAAAAGTTTGGATTAAACGTGATGATAGATATTGTTGTTTTTAAGTTTAAAACTTGTATCATCGTTGAATTGTATAGTTTTAGTATAGTATAGTATATGTTTTATAAACATAAATGTGAATGGTATTGGACTCTTTATGCTTTATGTATGTTTGGTATTAAAAGTTAAAGATTTTATATGTGTTTAGTGAGCCAAAATATTGTAATATGCTAAAATGGAAAACAAGGTTGACTCGATGGTCAAACCGGTTGAACCGGTAACTCGATGACCCGGTAGCTCGACTGAATTATTCGAGATCCGGTTTTTAAAACATTGCATGCCACTATGCCAATATCACATGTAGAGATTATAAATGATTCGTTATAGCACTGAATACAACCCATATGATAAACGATAAACAATCCAGATTTATCTCATTCAGTTATTCGAGAAGATGAGTCTTTGATTCAAATGTGCACAACCTCTCGTAACCATTTTTAACACTTTCAATGACCACTAAATATAACGGGGTTTAATTTGAACCCTAAACCTTTTAAGAGAACATCATGTATATTAACGCTAGACCAATTTAATATTGGTTTCCGATACAACTTATGTGTTTAAGAATATTTTATATCAAAAAGAAAATATTTAGTTTATAATTTTTATTACTGAACTAATAATGAAGCTAATTAATACTACTTTCGTCTCATATTTATTGTTCACATTTTCTTTTTTGGTTGTCTCAAAATAATTGTTCACTTTCATAAGTAGATAGGGAATATAGATCAAGTTTACCATATTATCTTCATTTGAGGTTATTATTACAAACTTTAAACAAGTTAGAAATTAATTGGTTAAAGGTTAAATTGTCTTTGCACAAAAAGTAAGAAAAAAAAACTTTAATAATAATGTTTTTCTTCAATTGCGTGTTTTTTGTCTGTGTACAATAATTTTATAACGGAGATAGTAGTGTATTGAATGTTTAAAGTGCGTCTCAACTAAACAAAGTCTAAAACACAACTATTTTTACCAGTTACATTAATTAAGAAATTATTCTTAATTTTATCAAAAGCAACACTACAATTTTTTTTTTTTTTTCCTAAATCAATTCTATCAACATACCTAAATACATATTCATCTATACTATGTAGTAGGGGTAGTAATTTTCGACCGACAGCGATAAACGATCTGAACAGAACTGGAAGTTAAGCGGGTTTGGGTTGAGGATAAATAGGTTTGGGTCAAAAGCAGGTCAACCCGTCTAACTGTTTAATAACGGTCGTGTTTGTGTTGAGTATGTATTAAACAGTCAACCCGTGAACCCATTTAAGTATATAAGATCTTAAAAATAAAATATATAACTTTGGTTTTTATGTTGGATGTGGATTAAATGTATTTTATTATTTACTTAGTATAAAGAATTATAATTTTATACCTTAGATATCGTGAAAATCGACGTTGTAATTCGGAAAATTGTCGTGATAATTATTTGTATGTTATTCTTATCATATTTTAGATCCTTATATCATTTTTGCGTTTAAACTAGTTAAATCGACAAACCACCGATTTTATTCATTGTTTGGCTATTTTCTTAAATGGGTTAAGAATTCACAAATGAGTTCATTTGTTATGCAGGTCTGAGTTAGGGTTGAGTTTTGACACGATTAATAAATAGGTCGTGTTTGGGTAAAGGCTATCTTAACTCGCCAACACGTGAGCGAATAGGTTAGCGAATCTGTTCGATTCTCGCCATCTTATGAGGTAGTAAAGCAAAATTCTTTCGACGAGGGTAATAGTTAAATTTGATATCTTCAGGGGGCGGTTCTATCTTGTTTATTTGGTACAAGGACTTAAATTAAATATTCCACCATAATACGAGGGTCAAACAATTGTTCTCATCATCCCATGTGTAACTAATGTGGTCCCACCAATTATCCAGTGGTCACGCTTCTACGTTCCACGTCAGCAGATCCTAAACCTCTACGGGCGGGAACAGCAGGTCTCAGATCCCTAGACTACGAATTTACGATTCTACCCCTACATGATCACAAGGCATTTTACCAGTATTTCTTTAAACTTACGAGTACTTATCTTACGTGATTTTGAATCATGTTTTGTTAGCTCATTGTCTCTGATTATTTTTGTAACTTATAAACCTACATAAAAAAAAAATGGCATAACAAAATTGTATAAGCTCACAAGTGTCAAAATAAATAAAAAAAAAAAAAAAAAAAAAAAAAAGCCGCTTATGAAGTTATGAAACACAAGCGAAACAACAAAATCTAAGTAAGCCGTCTTCTCGTTTACGTTACTAAAGAAAACAATTCTTGACTAAGATATACACAACATACTCGAGACAGGCCAGAAACAAATATAATTGGGCCTGTTTGGCGTATTTTGAGGGTATTAACTTTTTGTTCAAAATAATCTCTTTTAAAATAAGTAGGCTGGTTTGGACACATTAACTCAAGTTTTTATTTCAAACAAATAATTCTAAATGAAAATGATTCATGAAGAACTTTTAAACATCTTGGGTATTAAAACTTTAAATTCTTGATATCCTCCAAACATTTGCTTAAAATTATAAATATGTCATTTTATGTCATTTTCATCTTATAATTATATTTAACAATTAATTTACCAAACACTTTTATTGAAAAAGATATGAACAGAAATTTCGTATTATACTTTCAGGTTCTGAACACAATTACGAATTTCAGATTAATAAATTCAACATACAATTTCTACAATTAATTTGCCAAACATACCCAGGTGTATAAATTTTTAACCGTAATATAATAGAGTTTAAGATACTAACTAAATAAGACTAAAAACACATTTTAATGTAATGAGGTCATTTAAGATAAATATGGAAAAATCAATGTATTTTTTCTTAAAATTAACACTATATCAAAAAAATTCATAAGTGTCCTCGAACACCGACAGGACCATTTGGCTCCGTCACTGACTCAAAATATTATCTTCACGGCTATTACCATCTTAAGAATATAGATGTTATTGAAAGTACCTTTAAAGAAAATCACCACATATTTCTTGTTAAATAGAAAATGTACGAGATCATAATAGTTATGAGTGAAAATTCGTATTGAGACATTATAAGATAATTCAAACACATTTGACGTGTTGAGAATTTCAATCCAAACATGACCCTCTTGTTAAACGAGTTTTCCATATCGACTACTCATGTAACCACAACCATAGTTTATTTTATTGTTTTGTCGATATCAAGTCGTGTATTCTGATGGTAGGAATATTTTCATGATAATCTAATATATTCTGACAACTTTTTACAAAAACAAACACTTTATATGAGTCAGATTTAGATTTCTCGACCTCTTGTTCACATTAAAATAAAATCATATTCAAACATTTTAGCACATATTCAAACTTAAATATGCGAATAACCTCTTAATCAACAAACATCACATGAAACAAGATAAAAATACTCTTATACCCCTTCGTCTCATATTATCTCATATTAAATGTCCACTTTTACAATATTAAAAACACACAATCACTTTTACAATATTAAATGGTCAATGCTAAACAATATTAAAAATACTCTTATACCCCTTCGTCTCACATTATCTGATTTGTTTGACCAATTTACACAATTCAGAAAGGTTGGTGGCCCATTAGTGCCTAATCGGCGATTAACCGGCCTTTCTTAGCAACAATGGTATAAACCATATAACATCGTTGATTAAAAATGATAACGACATCCACAATAAATTAATATTTTATATAGACAAAAGATCGGTGCAGAACACATTTTTAGCATAGAACATATCCTTCCATCTTTACCGTCCGTTTCATTTACATCCAACGGATAAAAATAGAACCAACTTTTTCATTTATTTTGTTCAGAGGGTAGGACGTCAATAAACTCAATAAACCGCTCATATCTTTCATTATCAACACACACACACACACACACACACACACACACACACACACACACTCACACACACTCTCTCTCTCTCACTCTATACATTCTCTCACCATCTCCAATATATCAAACCCTAACCTCCAATATTTCGATTAATGCTTTTCAATGGACATACGAGATGAGATATCAAACGCAAAAGGTGGGTCGTTGATCCAATCGTCTTCATCGACACTGTTGATCAATCTATGCTGCGATATATATATATATATATATATATATATATATATATATATATATATATATATATATATATATATATATATATATATATATATATATATATATATATATATATATATATATATATATATATATATATATATATATATATATATATATATATATATATATATATATATATATATATATATATATATATATATATATATTATTATTGTTTTTTTGTGTATGTTTTATTGTTTTTGTTTGGTGCTTGATTATACGTGTAAGTTTATTTTGATAAAAATGGAGTTTACTGTTTTGATGCAAATGAAGTTTAGTTGATTATATGTTTTATTTTGATGAAAATGGAGTTTAGTAGTGTTGTTTAGTTGAGTATATGAAGGAGCACATGTGATTCTGTATATGAAGGAGTTTATTGTGATGAAAGTTGAGTATATGAAGGAGTTTATTATATGTTGAGTTTTAGTATATGTCTAAAGAAAATGTTGTTTGTGATTGATTTTATTGTTTGGTAATAGTTATTTGTTTAGTTAAGTATATATTTATTTTTGTATTGAAGGAGCACATGTGATTCTGCATATGAAGGAGTTTATTTATTTGGGATTTACAGGAGCAATTGTGATTTTTGTATCATTTTGGTATTGAAGGAGCACATGTGATTCTGTATATGAAGGAGTTTAGTTGAGTATATGGGTAGTTGACTATATTAGTGGTTCATTAGAGCACATGTGGTTTTGTTTTAGTTTCTTTTCTTAGATTTTGATTTGTTTGATTTGTTAGAGCACATGTGATTTTGATTTGTTTGATTATGTTCTTTTTGTTATGTAGATTTTTATTTGTTTTGAGTTTGTATATGAGTTAGTCGATTCTATATGTTTTATGCTTTTGTTTTAGGTGCTTCATTATGCGGTAGGATCTGGAGTTGATCTTTGTTAAGTCGGTTCTCCGTCCTCGATTCTCTGGTGGGACAACTCGGTCTAGTATAATACACCGGCGAGGTTTGAATCCTTCCCTGTTTCTTGGTTAATCCAGTGCTTTGCAAACATCGGTATGCTGTTCTCGTGTCGATTATTTATAATGTACCTAATCCCAAGGTTAATGTGCCGAAATCAAAGGCTAATCCCAAGGATATTGTAAAGAAGAAGGTGTCTGAGGTTGCGAAGAAGAAGGTGTCTGAGGTTGCGAAGGATCAGGTGTCCAAGGTTGCAAAGGAGCTGGTGTCTGAGGTTGCAAAGGAGCAGGATAAGGAGAATGTGGCTAAGGATGTTTTGAAAGATAAGGATAAGGAGAATGTGGCAAAGGAGAATGTGGCTGAGGTTGTCAATGAGAAGGATAAGGAGAATGTGGATGTTGCAAAGGAGAATGTGGCTGAGGTGGTCAAGGAGAAGGTGGCTGAGGTTGTCAAGGAGAAGGATAAGGTGGCCGAGGTTGTGAAGGAGAAGGATAAGGTGGCTAAGGGTGATACGGAGAAGGTTGCGGATGTGCAGAGGTCTAATCCTAAGGCTAAATCAAAGGCTGCGGATGTCCAGAATATTAAATCGAAGGTGGATGTTGTCAAAGATAAGTAGAAGGTTCTTGAGGTCCAAGTCTAATCGAAGGCTAAACCAAAGGCTAATCTCAGAGTCGAATGTTCTAGGCATAATGCCGTCTAAGCCAAAGGTTGATGTTGATTTGTCTAGTAGGAAAAGGAAGTTGTCGAAAAAGAGGATAGTGGTGAGCATGCTAAATTATCAAAGAAGTCGGGGTTTGGTACATAAAGAAGGTGAGGGGTTTGATAGTGATGAAGTAGGTTCAGAATCATCGAAATTTAAGAGAAAGAAGGGTTCTGATGAAGGTAATGTCTAGTTGGTCTCATCGAAATTTAGTTTATGTTGAGTAGATATTTATTTTTTTATTTTGAAGGATCACATGTGATTCTTGATAAAAATCACATGTGATTTACAAATTATTCTATTGCAAGTATATTAAGTCTGATTTTATATCAATAATCACATGTGATCTTGAATACAAATCACATGTGATCTTTTTTACTGCTTTATTTGTGTTAGAATAAACTACTGCAATCACCTGTGACATTATTTAATCACATGTTAAGTCTGATTCTATATTAAGAATCACATGTGATTCTGTATGTTTTATTATTATGAAATTTAGTTTATGAATCACATGTTTAAGTCTGATTTGTATATTTTTATTTTTGATGAAGGTGTTATTGTCTCTAAGAAGATTAAGAAAAGAAAGGTTCGATGAAGAAAGAGGTTCATCAAGCTTAGGAAGCTTGACAATTTTAAGCTTATGTTTGAGGCGTTGAAGGGTTTAATGAAGATGCTTGATTACGAAGATGAAGGTGTCATGCGGAGGTCGAAAGTGAAAGTTAAGAATCAAAATGGTAAGGTGAAGAAGAGGTTTGAGCGATTCTAAAATAAAGGTATTGCGGAGAAGTCGAAAGTGAAAGTTAAGAATCAAAAGGGTAAGGTGAAGAAAGATTTTTGAAACTAAGAAACAAAAGGGTAAGGTTAAGAAAGAAGATCTGATTACGAAAATGAAGATGTAGGTAATGTTGGGAAGTCTAAAGTTGGGAAAGAAAAGTATGTTGTTGTCACGAGCTCAACAAGAGCGAGTTAGAGTATCTTGAAAATTTCCAAATATGAGGGTAAGGAATGCTCCTTCTTGCTTTTTCTTCTATCCAGTGAATCAAAGGTCGACATGGGTCCATTTCTTACTCAAATAGGTTTTCAGTCATTTCGTAAAATTTTCATTGATCAACTTCCATCCAAGTTGGGTAGGTTTGTTGTTGCCAATTTCAAAACAACAACCAATAAGATGGATTTGTTGAATGGTTTGTCGATTGATGTCACTCCAGAGAAAATTAGGGATATGTTAGGGATTCCATTTGGTGGTTCTTCATTGTTTTCATTTGAGGAAAGACCTATTGACCATCCTTTTGTGAGATCTTGGGTTGAGCAGTTTTATCCAAAGTCGTTGAAAGACATCTGGACGGCCCGGATGTTGCTAGGAAGTTAGTTCTTTATAGCGGTGGTTGATAATCTTTTCAAACTTATCTTCGTAATGTTGTTTGCCAACACGATGGGTAGGTGTGAAGCGATGAAGGGCAACTTTGCTTAGATGTTGTTAAATACATTCTGAAGATCTTCGATGTCTGACATCGATTGGTGTGGTTATATACATTCGTGCCTTCAATATAGTACCAACCCGAAAGGAGATTGCCATTACACCGGTCCATTAGCCGTCCTCATGGTAAGTTTATAGATTTAATTAAATTTAAAAATGGTTCTGGTTCTAGTGATATGTAACTTTTATTGTTTTGTTTTCTTTTCGACATGTGTTGGATCGATGTACTCTAACCAAACTAACTTAAATAGCTTGTTAAGGGTTTAATAACCGGATAAATCCTAAGTTATTAACAATGAAACAACGATTAATCTTTATTAAGCATGCGAATTTACTTAACAAAGCTAAGAAGAATATAACTTAACTTTCAATGATTTTATTAATAACTCTAAATCGCTTGTTATGAGACTCTTAAACAACTCTAAAACTCTAATAATAATCGTACTTTAGGATTCTAAAACATATATCTTTAATGCCAATCTAGGGGTCCTTTATAGGCTTAAGGATAACCTAGTCGGTTTACAATTTGTATCCTTGTGCGACAAGTAATCTAAACAAAGAATATTCTAGAATAACAAAGCTTTCCATAAGCGAATATAGTAGTTCTTTAGCTTTGCGAGACTTTGACTTCGACAAATGATGCTGACTTCTTCTTTAGCGATGCTTTGACTTTTTCCGGTGCTTTGTCATTCTTGAGACTTTCATATCCCAACAATCCTCCCTAACTTGAATTCTACTTCAAGTTCCTTTGTAAACTTATCTTTACTTGACTCTATCTTCAAGGAAAGATTGTGTCTTTGTCTTTGGATTGTATCTTTGTATTCTACGTGCTTATAACATCATTATCAAAGTATTCTTTAGAAATTATTCTTTCTGACATCCTTGATCGGTAATCTCTTTTCGACAACATTCAAGAAGCTCCATCTTTTCATCAACATAAGACAATTTGTACATTAATTCGGTTTAAGTTTGATCTATTCTCATCACTTCCGGTGTGTAAACTCCTGTGAGAGGTGAATCATTGAAAATTTAATGGATTTGATGTCTCTTTACCAAAGCCATTAACTCGGGTAGCCAAATGTTTTGATGTGTAAGATCATGGTACATCTGATAACCATATGATTTTAGCAAATCATCGCCTATCAATGATTTGATTTGTCTTTACCAAAAGTCGTACCACTTTTGAACTAGTTAGTTCTTTCATCTATGGTGAACTAATTACCAATTAATGGTTTTCCACACCTTTACCATAAGCCATTTTCTTGTGGGCTAGCCAACTCTTCACATTCTTGATATGGTGAGTTGATTACCATACAACTTATTAGCAAGTTGTCAACTATAAAGCGGATTTGAGATATTTTTACGAGCCGTTTGCTCATGGATTAGCCAATCCTTTTGTAACCATGGTGGATTGATAACCTATTGTTGTTACCATCTCAAAACTATTTATTTCTTTTAACCTTTGTTTCAAATATTTGTCACTTAACAAAAGTTTTCTGTTAAAAATCATTAAGCGGTTTAAAGGCTGCAAGCGATACTTTGATGAAAATCTTGTTTGATCGTGATACTGAATAAAGTCTTGATTTTTCAAAAATAATTTATTCAATTAAGATTCATACCGATTATTCATGCAACATCATCGACCATAGTCGTCCATCGATAAACAATTTGATGACCATAAGAGCAATTTCATTATCTTCTTCAACTTCCATTCCATGCTCTAGCTTTCTCCTCATGAGATCGATGTAGCGGATATCTTCTATCCGCTAGCATGTGAATCATAGTCCCATCTTCTAACTCTAGAACATGTACTCCAGTTCTTCAAAGAATCTCCGGTTGATAATCTCCCAATCTTCTTGGTTTTCCAAATCTCGGTGATGCTTTGTTCTTGATTTCCCAAATAGTTGTGAGATCTCCAAGCAAGACTAAACCAACTCCTTACGATGGATTGTGTTCAAAATATTCTCGCACTACATGATATAAATGAAATAAATCCACTCTATCTATTATGTGCAATAGATCCCATAGCATATTGAACACCACAAGCTTCGTCTTCTCGTGAAACATCAGATAACTTCCATCCTTTGACTCTACAACTTCAAAAGTAGTTATTGGAGATTTGTTCTTTTTCATTTCAGCATCATCTTTAGAATACTCAAATTCTACTACTCTCAAGTAATTCCTTAGTTCATCATTAGTATCGGACCTTAATTCAATCTTCTTTGATGGTGTGTGTCTTCAACTTGATTGATCTTTTTCTTTTAAGCTTTCTTTTCTTTCATCTTCTTTACGAGCATTATCATCTTTATAGTCTTTGATACTATCAACTTGTTTACGATAAGCTTCTCTAACAAACTTCATACAAACCTTTCATCTCAACATAATTCAACCGCAATCAATATACCCTTGACCTTTTAAATATGCCATCATAGCATTTCTTTCCTTAGCACGATTTGGTCTTCTTGGTAGAGCAAAAATAGGAATAGGTATCGTAATGGTACAACAACTTCAACATTCAATTCTTCTTGCAATTTCTTAGTCGCTTCCTCATTCATAGCCTCTTCATTAGCAACTTCAACATTCAATTCAGCGTGTAATTTTCTAGCTGCTTCCTCATTCATAGCAACTTGAGCATCCCTTATCTGTGCTAAAGTAGGTTTCTTTTTCTTCTTTGTTTCTACCAACTTACCTTTTCCTTTATCCTTAGGATCTATAGTTGGTTGAGAAGCTTTTGGTTGTTCTTCTGTAACTCCTAGAATGCTAACACCCCTTGGCTTTGATAAATCATGCAAGATCTCAACAATGGTTTCATCATCACTTGCAGTATGTATAGGTTTGGGTGTATCAGCTTCCTTTAATGGTATGACAGTTGAAGGACCAGCTTCCTCTTCATGTAAAACAGTTGAAGGACCAGCTTCCTCTTCAAAATCTAACAACCTTGGTGTAATTAATCCTTGTCAGAGGTTCCTTGAAAAGCAAGATGCTTTGATCGGATACTTGATCATCGATACTTTTAACTATAGTGCTTTCTTCCTCAGTACTTTCAATATTGACTTGTTCTTCAGTACCTTGAGGTTGAACATCAGTACCTTGAGGTTCAGCTTCTTCTTCAGTAGATGGAGCATATTCATTCAAATTCTTATCTTCCAATTTCCTCCCCAATTGGAATAAAGATTGCTTGTGAACCCTTTTGGTTTTGGTCTTCTTAAACTGCCTTTGTTGCTTCTTTTTAGCTTTGACCCATAACCGGTGATGTTTAACTAAGGGCCAAACAGACTTCTTTAACTTTCTAAACTTGATCTTCAACTGGGCTATCGGTGCCGCTTGAGCCTCAGTAGATTTCTTCAATCTAACTAACTCTCTTGTCAGAACATAATTATCCAACACCAAACCTTCAGGGGGTATAGTAGTTGGATCTTCCTCGAGATGACGAAAGCAGGAACATCTTGTTCTAGTGATGCCATAGGAGGAGTAGTATGGTGGGATGAGGTGGGAGAAACTTGGTGCCTTTCATTAACATCGGTACCTTGTGAAGCGATACCTTGTGTTGAAGTTTCTTGAGATGCAAGACGTGAGAAGCGGTACCTTGAGTAGTACCTTGAGTAGCAAGTGCCTTCTCTTTCATCACTAGCTTCAGCCTCATCTCTAATAGCTTGAACAATCTCCATCATTGAAGTAGTCAATGGAGTGTCCCTTCTAGTGAATAAATCACTCTTCCTAGCCATGAAAGTGAAAATCTTGGCTGGTTGTACCACAACAGGTAGAAGACTGGTAGGCTTTGGTACATTAACAAGTTGCTTATTCAAGAACACTTGAATAAACCATGGATACATCAACCATCTTGATCCATGTGAGATGTGTGAGAGCATTCCATCTAGGATTAGCCTTGAAAAGTTGAAAATTCGATTTGTAGCCAACCCCACTATAGCAGATGCTATGTTAGACCTAAAATGCTCCCATGATGTACTTTTAGCACTAATACAATGAAGCAAGACATGAACTAAATACTTCCAGGGGGACAAAATAAGGGTTTCTTGAATGTTTGTTCAGTTAAGGACCCTTCATAGCCAATGTCCCTGAATGTATCCCAAATCAGTTGCTTATCAAAACGAACAGCCCCTTCTTCATCATCAAACAATAAATCCTCACGAATTGAGGCTTCAAAAACTTTGACTGTCCTCCCAGCAACTTTAGCTTAAATATATGAGTCATCATTCTCCATATGAACCCTAGCAGTTTCCCAAATATGTTGAATCCATGGCTCAATTATATCTGGTTCCACTAAAAGCGCATAACTAATCAGAGACCCAGTGAGAAAATCAATGATATCATGAAAGATCACATTAGCTTCAGTCTTTTCTAAATTCGCCACCATGTTGTGTTTTGAAGCGTACACGATTTGCCATTGATGATATGTTTACACGAAAGTGATATGATGAATAATATGGGTGAAAGAGAGGATATGGAAAAGATTATAAGTTATCAATATGAGAGGAAAATTAGGAGTAGTTATGTATAGGTGAGATTTAAAAATCACGACCCTTAATAACTAAGTTACCGATAGTGTAGTTACCCTCAATATTACCGTTGGAGCGATACTTTGATAAGACAAAGCAGTTCTTTCCACGTATGCGATACTTTCGAGCGGTACTTTCCAGCGGTGCTTTCCCATTCTCCTCTTTACAATAGCAAATCTGACAAAGAAACATGAATTTCCTCCTCGAACAATGCATGGGACTATACTTATACTAAATAGTCCTCCCCTCAAATGTAGCTTAGTAATTAATCATGCCAATGCTTACCACCAAGTGATTGAATCTTGAAACATCAAATCCTTTGGTGAGTAAATCGACTACATTATCATCCATGTGAACCTTGACAACATTAATGAGCTGTGCTCATAAAATCTCGATGAAGTGATACCTAATCGAATGTGCTTGGTCTTGGAGTGATAAGCAGATTCTTCACAATGCAGTTGTACTCTCATTATCAATGTTGATAGGAGTATTCTTGAAGTTGAACCCATAGTCCAAGAGTTGATTACGCATCCACAAAACTTGTCCACAATGACTTGCGGCCCACATATTACCTTGAGAGAGGATGTTCTTTGCAATTACTGTTCTTACATTGCCAGGAGAATAATCTTCTTCCAAGATATTGGCATCCTTAAGTGGTTGATCTTCTATCATAATTATCACCTGCATAATCACTATCTGAAAAAGCTTCCAAGTGAAAAGGTGAATCCTTTGGATACCACAACCCTAACTTAGGTTGTTGTTTCAAATAACTAAAAATTCGTTTCACTGCATTCATATGAGAGACCTTAGGTGAGACTTGATATCTTGCACATAGACAAACAACAAACATAATATCAAGCCTAGATGCAGTGAGGTACATAAGACAACCAATCATGGATCTATACAACTTGACTTCAACAAGTTGTCCATCTTCATCCTTATCCATGTGTAACAGCTCCAAAGGTTCCCTAATAATTCTTTCCTCAAGCTTCTTGCATGAAGCTTTATGTTGTTTGCCCTTCTTGCACGCCAAACATGAGTGATCATTCTTGTAAGTCTTTGAAGGTAAACCTCTAACTAAATTTCCTTTGACCAATTTGTTGATATTCTTGAAATTTACATGGCCCAACCTCCTATGTCAGCGATGTGCTTCGGATGTTGCTTTTGCCACTAAACATGTGGCTCTTCACGAAGAGTGAAGACTCTTCATATCCGGACTATACACATCATTAGTTCTTGGTACTCTAAGGACTAACAAGTTATCATCAAAAGGCTTGTATTCGTGGGAAAGGATGAGACATTCGTAGTCGATGAATAACACGAGGTGCTTTTATCACGATTTGAAAAAGCGACAAAAGGTTGAACTTGAGCTCCTTGCATATCTAACATTCTCAAAATCTATACGCCCTGCTTTGATGGTTCCTTTTCGGTGATTCTACCTCCATTAGGATCATTCCCAAATGCAACTCTTCCTCCACAAATAGATCTAAAATCGTGAGAATCTCCTTGTCTCTGTCATACTTCCGAGCAACCACTATCCACGATAAGATGATCTTTAAGCTCCTCTTACGGGTTGCCCTGCACAAAGATACAAAAGTTAGTGTCTTTTAGGAACCCAAGCCATTCTTGACTTGTGTTCCCCTTATGGATAACATACTCAAATTCCTTGAGTATGTAATCTTCACGATTTTGTAGCAGAATCAAGCATTATCTTTTGTTTTAAAACTTGTGGTGGATTTTGACAAAACTTTCTTTTCAACAAAACCACTTTTCTTTTTCCACAAAATCATCTTTATCAAAAATCTCGTTTCACGATTACTTGTTGAAATCTTGTTTGTTCATCATCGATACTTTCCTTTTGACCCATTTAGTTTTAACTTATGGTGTAGAGTCCTTGATCTAGCTACTTTCTTGGGTTATAACGCCTTCTAGATTGATAGTAATTAGATCTCCTAGGCTCCTATTCCAAGAGGTGTTTGGTGAATCTTGGCGGTACTTTGAGAAAGTATTGTATTTTGCTTAACACTACCTTGGAAAGTGTTTGAAGGTACTGGAGGTTTTGAAAAAGGTCTTCTACGGTGAGGGTACCTATAGTCTGGTGAGAAGTTTCTATGGTTAACCCTATGTGAATGATTCCAAGTGGTCTAGTCTCCCTTGGTTTTGGTTGTGAGATATGTTCTTTGGGAACTTACTTAGGTACTCACAGATGTAAGTCACAATCCTTAATCAAATGATCGGGACTAAAACAAAGCGAAACATAGTTTTGATCAGAATCCCAAAATTTCTTCTTCTATGTGTATTACCAAACCTATCCTGTCTTCTAGGTGAATGATTAAACTGTTTTGACCAAAATTATCCCAAAAGGTTTAACATTATTGTGAAAAGGTTTTCTTAAAGTGCTGCTTGAAGGTGTAGCAAGTACTTTGAGGTGAAATCTTGCTGGCTTTTAGCATCATCTACCTTAGGTGTCTCAATTGTTTCTTTTGGGGTTTCGGACCTAGATTGACCAATAAGCTTCTTTCTAAACTCTAAGTTGTCACACCAAAGCGAGAAACATCAGGCATAAGAGGTTGATGACTACCAGTGGGATGAGGGACAACATGATAACCTTTGTCTTTCTTATATTCAGGAGGTGTTTCACTAATTGAGTCCTCATTACTAGATGTGTCTACATAATTAATGAGCTCATCATCACTAGTGGTTATATCCTTAAAATCACATTCATCCTGATCACTAGGTGAGTTTTCTATGCTATTAAAGTCCATACCAAAACCTAGGCCATTTTTAATGTAAGCTCTTCTCTGTTTTTCAACATAACTAACCTGAGAAAGACCAGATTCTTTCCAGGCATCGAACTTCGCTAACAGTTCATCTATTTCCTTAGTCAGTTTCTCAATTTTAAATCTTACAATTTAACTTCCATTCACTTAGTTTTAGCGATAATCTGTTGTTCATACTTTTACGCCAAGCCATTTCATTATTTTCATGTGTTAGAATTTTGGCTTCCATTGACTCTAAGGTAATTTGATAACCACTACCTCGGACCTAGCCCTTATCTGATTATCTCTTTCGATCACATAACTATTCAATACTTTTTGATAAAAGTCATGGCATAGAACATACCTCGAGAGATAGGGGTGAACTTGGTGAAGTAGCCATCATAGCAAGTAGAACAGGATCATCTTCACTCTCCATGCTCCAATCAAAGCTTCCTAAACCATCTATGGATTCCAAAGCATGTTCGGGTTCCTCATCAAAAGTTGTGCTCCAATCAAACTCTTTCTTGATTCCTCCAAAGCTACCATACAATAAGTTCTTGGTTCATCATCAAACTCGGTAGCTCGGTCAACCTCGATAAACTCTCTTGAGCAACCAAAGCTTTTGTTTTGATAATAGGAATTTCTTTAAGCTCTAGCTTTGGTTTCTCGATTATCTGTTTGCTTGATATTTAGCAAACCCGCATTCCCTTACAAAGTGTCCGGTCTTTTGACAATTGAAGCATTCAATTTTGGACTTGTCAAAAGTGATTCCACATTTTGGCTTGAAGTCGATGCCTCTTCTGTCTTCTTCATAAACTTCACGATCCTTGCATTGATCATAGCAACTTGCCACGATATCAATTTCTTCAAGAGCATCCTCTTCAATGTGAGAGATCTTCTTCATAAGTGACAGCAAAGTAGCTTGATGTGCAAAGAAAGAGCATACGACTTCATCCGAGTGGATGGTAGGTGTTGGTGTGACTTGTTGAGCAAAGGTGGGGTGGAGAAGACAACGATGCTGAGCACCGATGCTTTGAGTGGGAGAAGCGTTACTTTTATTGAAATCGCCTCTCTTTTCGAGATGACAAAAGGCTATCTTGTGAGACTTTGAACTTGTTTGGCCATTCATCTCATGCTCATACACCTTCGGATGATTGTAAAGATCATCAAAGTCCATAACATCCAAACCAGGTTGTCCTATGATCATTGTAGTAATCACATGCCATGTCGATGGCAAACTCATTAAGAACTTTAGATTAGCATCTTCAATGAAACATCGCTTTGTATAACTCCGACATCCGAGAAGATTTTGGAATCATCATAAAGCGACATCAAGGCCTTCTTTCTCCAACGATGAATGTTTCAAATTCTTCGCTTTAATGATTCTGTGCATCTTCTTGGAAGCATCATTGCCTCCAAACCTTGTCTTGAGAGCAGCCCAGAGTTGCTTTGCATCTTTAGCATCATGGAACTTAAGTAGGTGACCATCAGGTATAGCAGACAAGAGTATGTTGAGAGCCTTCTCTTGATTCCTTATTGTTGCTGATGGTAAAACTACCTTAGGTGCTTTAGGTTGTCCAGGAACATCAATAGGTTCTGGAACAACTTCATTACCATTGACAATTACATTCCATAGTGCATGGTGCAGTAATTGCAATGTACCGCCTCATCTTCATGCTCCATAGGTCGTATTCTCCTTCTTAATGATTCGTATTACGAGTGAGGGTGATTGATGGTGGTGGAGCGACGATCGACATCTTTAGGTTTTGTTGTTAACTAGGTTTTAGGATTTCTTCTTAGTCGAGTTTCCACACAAGCTCGATACCACTTGTTGGATCGATGTACTCAACCAAACTAACTTAAATAGCTTGTTAAGGTTTAATAACCCGGATAAATCCTAAGTTATTAACAATGAAACACCGATTAATCTTAATTAATGCGGAATTTACTTAACAAAGCTAAGAAGAATATAACTTTAACTTTCAATGATTTTATTAATAACTCTAAATCGCTTGTTATGCGAGACTCTTAAATAACTCTAAAACTCTAATAATAATCGTACTTTAGGATTCTAAAACATATATCTCTAATGCCAATCTAGGGGTCCTTTTATAGGCTTAAGGATAACCCTAGTCGGTTTACAATTTGTATCCTTGTCACGACAAGTAATCTAAACAAAGAATATTCTAGAATAACAAAGCTTTCCATAAGCGAATATAGCGGTTCTTTAGCTTTGCGATACTTTGACTTCGACAACGATGCTTTGACTTCTTCTTTAGCAAGATGCTTTGACTTTTCCAAGACTTTGTCATTCTTGACACTTTCATATCCCAACATTGTATCTAGACTCTACCAAATTTGAGAAGTTTCATGTTGTCCGTTTGCGTCCGGCTATCTTAAATTGGTTGACAACCTTAATGAGACAACGCATGGAGCTTGAACTTCTTGAAAAGAAGTTGGGTGTTTAGAGTTGAATGGTGAGTGGGTGAGGCGGAGGCTAAAGTGAGAAGGGTTCATTGATCTTTGGTTTGTCTCAATCTTCGACAAAGAGGTTTGTATAATACATTTTATAATTGTTCATTTGAATGCATTAAAAGAGAAATCACAAATCATTAGTCAGAATCACATGTGATTATTTTGTAGGATCACATGTGATTCTATGTAGAATCACATGGGATTCTTCTTTGAATCACATGTGATTTTATTAGAATCACATGTGATTTTGTTAAGAATCACATGTGATTTATTAGAATCACATGTGATTTTGTTAAGAATCACATGTGATTCTATGTAGAATCACATGTCATTCACTTCAATATTACTTTTCATTGACATCATTATTGAATACAGGTTTTGTTTAACAAACTTGAAGAAAAGCTTTCTTTGATATATTCTGAAAGACGTGCTCTTGAAGCTGATATGGTAGAAGCATATTTGTAGTATGCTGATGATGAAAAATTCATTGAACTTAATGAGAAATATTTTTTGAGCTATTAAAAAACGTGTTTCTTTCGGCAACAATGAAAGTCAGGATAAAGATGGGGCTGTTGCTGATAATGATGGTGTAAGTGATGACGAAAATGATGGTGCTGATAATGCTGGAAATCGTAAGGATGGCAATGTAGAGGATTTCAGATTCAGGAAAATTAGTTTAGATGATTTTGGAAAAGATCCATCTCAGGGTGAGGAAACGAATTCTCCGGTTGAGAAGGAAGTTGTCGTTCAAAAGGAAACAGTCATTCCTGCTGATATTGAGAAGCCAACTGAAAATGTGGCGGGTGTTGAAGATGAAGAATTGGAGATTACCAGTGCGCCTGAGACTTATACTCAGTGGCTAGAGAAGAATGTCGATATGGTGAATGAGGTGATTGATTGTATTGTAGATGAATACCTATATGTAATACTCTAACAGAATACTTTGATTGTTTTGTCTTTTAAATTTCGTTTTTCTTTTTAATTTAAATTATGTTGTTTTGTATCAGGGTCAAGCGATTGATGAAGAGATGAATCTGAATGTGGTCGTCCCGAATCAAGGTTCGTCTACTCCTGAGAGAGTGGCTACTCGTGCATCGAACGTTAGCCCTGAGGTTGTTCTTCCTGAAAAATGAGCTGTAAAACCGTCTTCGTTCCTCTGCTCCCCATACATGAATAAGAAGACCAAAGTTGTACCGAACATTACAATGGTGGAATTTATAGTCGGAAACAACTTGTTTTCTATGCAGGGTGACAAGATGTAAGTTTATATGTTTATTATTTTTTAACTTTGAGCTTATGTCACATGTTCTTGTAAGTTTGAGGTTGTTTTTACCCAGATCATATGTGATTCTTCACATATCACATGTGATTCTTCACTGATCACATGTGATTTCTTTCTGATCACATGTGATTTTACCCAGATCACATGTAATTTTATCTAATTACATGTGATTTTTTGTTTTATATAGTGAAACTATTTTTGAAACTCATTCTGGATTCAAAGTATCATCAGTTCGTTTAAGTATGGAAACTTTAACTCCCGGTTTGTGGGTTGATGTTAATGTCATTGATTGTTAGGGTGCTATTCTCAACCATGAAGAGAGTTTTAAGGAAGTTGGAGCCCCGTCGAGGCATTTCTTTCCGACTGGTTGTATTGTAAGTGTTTTTGTTATTTTTTATGAACTTTATTGTATAATTATATATTTTTGATTATACTACCTCCGTCCCAATATTATAGTCCCCGTTTGAATTTTTTTCTTTTTCAACTTTGACCTTAAATATTTTTGTTTATGTTATACAATAGTTGATGAATATTATACCAAATGAAAATACATTAAAAACACAATCCATTCATATATTTTGCATCAAGTATTATATAACATAAACAAAAATACTTAAGGTCAAAGTTGTAAAGGAAAGACTGAAAAAGTCAAAAGAGGACTATAATTTTGGGACGGAGGGAGTACATTTTATGTTTGTTATTTTCTACAGACAGAGCAAATGATTGATGGTAGTTTGGATTCTGAGCAGCAATGGAAAAGTTTTGAAGCACAAGTTTGGGGTCATTTCGAAGATAATTCGATAGAATTAGCCTAAAAGGCGTTGATTTGGTAATGTCATTTTTTAGAATTATAATTGTTAATCGGTATTTTAATAAGTTTACTTTTTTTTTGTTAAATCGGACATTTTTCCAATTTGCAATGGTGGGCATTTCTATGTTGTTGTGTTGACCTTTCTAAAACAATTGCGATGACAATCATTGATAACATTGACAATGGTGAATCTTATGATAAAAAGTATAAAGGAGCATGTGATGTTCTTGTAAGTTTGAGTTGATTTTACACAAATCACATTTCATTTTACACAGATCACATGTGATTTTACACAGATCACATGTGATTTTACCCGGATCACATGTGATTTTACACAGATCACATGTGATTTTACACAGATCACATTTGATTTAACATGTTCATTATTTATTTGTTTTTGTAGAAAAATGTTTTCCGTCATCTGGTTGTATGGCAACAAAAAGTATGCTAGCATCATTAAATTGAAGCCCCGGATCCCAAAGTGAAATGGAGGACTAAATCAAACTCTAGTGATTGTGGTATTTTCGCCATGTTTCATATGGAAAACTATATGGGTGAAGCTGCTACAAAGTGGGATTGTGGCATTGTTCACGAGTCAAAGTTCTGATTCGACATGTTGAGGAGGTGAGGTTCAAGTATTGTACCAAGATCTTTGTTACATGAGCTTAACGTGTATCGGGAGAGGATGCTTAGGGAGGCAAAGGAGTTTGACAAAGTTGATCCTGCAACAAAGTTAATAACAATTGTGGAAGCATATAAGAACAGGAACAAACGTGAGGATGTTAAAGACATGCACTCGATACAACAGTGAGTGTTATCGTCAAGACTTGGAGAATCGTCTTTTGTGCCTTTTGGAGAATCGTCTTTTATGCATTTTGTGAAGGTGTATAAAACATTTCTAGATCAGTAGTTTTAGTTTTATTTTAAGTATGTGAAGTTCAGTAATTTCCAGGGTTTGAACAGTAAGTATGTGAAGTCTAGTAATTTCGAGGTTTGAACACTAGTAAAGCGATGCTAGAATAGTTGTTTTAACATAGCAGGGTTTTTCTTTTTGTGTTTTGGGAAGTCAAATTAAATCCTGCTTTTGTTATAACTGATTTCAACAGTAGTTGTTTCTTTTTAGTTTCTCTCTAGTGCCTTATTATTTATTTTGCATATACTTACTTAGGAATGAAACATCAATCACATGTGATTTTGTATGCAATCCACATGTGATCTGGGTACAATCACATGTGATTTTCGTATATAATCACATGTATTCAACAATCTTTTTGTAAATATTCCATAAGTAAACAGGAGTTTCATAAGTAAACAAGACTTTCATAAGAAAGTAAACAATCATTCAATGTATTATTGATTTGTAAAAATTCTAAAGAAAATCATTATATTTTTTGAAGTAAAAATGCTCAACCATCAACCTCAACATTCAACATCTACTTAATCCACTGATGTTGGCTCACTTGGCCCAGACCCGCCAACCTTAACACTAACGCCTGGCCCATTAGGGTTAACCTTATCCGCTTCACGAGCCACAACATTTACTTGAACGGCCTGACCCACCACCGACCCTGTCCCAACACCAACCTCAACACCAATACATGACCCACTAGGGTTATCCACACCAGATTGGAGACGGTTATGTGGCGCCTTTCGCCTTGCTTTAGGGTTCAATGGACAAGTTGTTTTTGTATGTGAGTTTGTCTTCTCCCCACAATGTCCACAAGGCTTCATTTGTTTCTTTTTTAATTGTAAGTGCTTTTATCCTTTCACTCTTTCGCCTTTTATTGCGTTCCGCTTCTGAAATATTCCCTTTGTTACTTGCTTTTGTTGGATTGTTAACTGTTTTTTTCTCAGGTTTAGAAATAGCAAAATGTTCCCCAATCACATCTGTCATTTTTCCCGAAGGAGCATTTGGCACCTCATTCTCCACTTCTTTCTTCAATTTCTTCATTTTTTCAACAAATTCACCCATCTTTAATACGCCACCGCCCAACCGAAATAAACAATCATCTAATAGACAAGTTGCTTCATTTGTAAGTCTTTCAACTTCTACGTTTTTTCCCATATCTGTTTCTTTTTCTTCTCAAGTCGGTGGAATTATATCCCTTGTCCACCGCCTCAAAATATATTGATTTGGAATGGCGTCAATATCACGATTCTTGAAGACACAAAATATGTCGGCATAGGAACCCGTGTCGAGCAAAATGTCTGCGGGAACATACAACCGACCCATCTTCTATAGTGCGAAGTACCTTCCAAATCAAAATAATACAAGAATTATATTACGTAAATGTTATTTATATGAGATCACATGTGATTGATATTGATATCATGAATCACATGTGATTCAACAAGAATCACATATGTGATTCAACAGGAATCAAATGTTATTTATATGAGATTCACATGTGATTCTTTGTAAGAGATCACATGTGATTTACAAGAATCACATGTGATTTACAAGAATCACATGTGATTCTCGTAAAACAAACATATATTTTTAGAATTCAAGATTACATACTTTATAGTCTACAACTGTTTGTGCTTCTGTATTGCTTTCGTCTTCAATTTCCTTGTTAAGTGTTCTATAAGGCATTGGATTTTTGTCTCTAACCATGACAATCTCACAACCTTCTTCTATTTTCAAATTTTGTATACTACAAGTCCAACATGCTTCAGTTATTTCCTTTTGAACAAGCATAAATATTGTCCTAGTATACACTTTTGTTGCATGACGCTCAATTTTTAACCTTGTTTCACACTTTAGGGCTGCGTCTAATGTTTTAAAGTCTAAATATTCCTGCCTATAACGTTGCCTTTCCATTGTTGCTTCATAGGACATCATAAAACTAACTAGTGTTGCTCCTGGGCTTGTGAAACTTTTGAAGAACGAGTTTTCACTCTCAGACCTTGATGTGGTTCTCATTAATTCAAATAATGGAGAGTCTATAAAATAAGCTGGAATCCACATTTTTCTAAGGTTAAACATCTTTGTCATCCATTTGTGGTTTTTCAAACCAAAATCTTCAATCAACTTGGCCCATTCCTCTTCAAATTCCAAAGGTTCCATGAACATATTCCAAATGATCTTCTTAAAATGCTTCTTGAAATCAATTTCTTTGTATATTGCTTGACAAATCTGTTTTATTGTTAAATAGAGTTTTAGTGCCTTATTTTTCAACATAAATCACATTATATATTTAAGATGAATCACATGTGATTCATATGATTTTATAAACAAGTCACATGTGATTGTCACATTATCATGTGATCCATATTTAAAGTGAATAAAAAACATATTGTTTAGAGAATATATTTACCTTTGCGAGAATTTTTGATCAATATGCCACATGCAAAGTCCGTGTTTTGAGTTAGTGAAAGCGGCTTCAATAGCTCTCTTCATTGCTCCATCTTGATCTGTTACAACCATGGTCGGTTCTTTCTTGAATGCACTCATAAATGCGGTTAGTAGCCACGTGTATGATTCAATATCTTCTTTAAAAGCATTAGGAACCAAAGGTGACACACTTTACGTGATATCTCGCCGATGAATGGTACAAACACCATGTCGTACCTAAGAACATTACCTCAAATAATTAGTGTAATGTAAAAGTAAATCACATGTGATTTCATTATGATCACATGTGATTCCTAGTACGGTATAGTGATCACATGTAGTACATCTAAATCACATGTGATTTTAAATAAAATCACATGTGATTTTTGTTATAAATTAGTTCATATAAAAAAATCTTATTTGTTACTCACGAAGGTTCCATCAAAAGAAACTATGTCTCCGAACTCTTTGTAGTTGCATTTTGCAACCGTCGCCCAAACATCGCCACTAACTCACTTGTTTTCTACCTTATATTGAAATGTAAAGTTCGGGACATACATCTTTCATTTTCCATTTTGTTTATAAGCATTTCTGCATCACTTTCCCCTATGAAAGCATTTATATCCCTTTGATGATTCTTAAAATCATCAGATGTGCCATGAACGTATTCATACCCACCTTTCAAACTGGTTAAAAAGTTGTGTGCCCGTGTTGCACCAATCTTGTTTGTTGCCGCTTTGACAATAAACATTTTATCTGCTTGAGTAATTCTTCTTTGTTTTTTTGTAAAATGTTTGTACTCTTTTGGAATTAGGACATGGTTGTGTTTAGCAATAAACGAACTAACTTATATTTTTGAAACTTGGTCCAATTCTAACCTTATCTGAGCTTTACAACCCGTTATATGCGAGTTGTATTTCTCTTTGTTTGTCCTTGTTTTGAGGATCCAAAATGTCGATATTAATCGTCTTGGAATACCTTCTTTATTACACATGATGTATTTGTGTTGTACCATTCAGTTTTGTTAATCGTTGCCTGAATTTTTAATTTGAAAACCTCACCTTGAGATAAGTACTATACATCTCTATAGCTTCCTACATAGTGTCATAGTATTTCCCTATTACAGTACACGAATTCCTTCTACATGAGGCTCCCAATATATTGATCCACCCGGTGTTTCAGCATGCTCATATAAAGTTGGTCTTGGTGAACTCATAGAATCTGCATATGAAAAACAGAATTACTAGGAATCACATGTTATTTAATACACATTTTTTTTAATAAAGATGTTATTTACTGTTTTTTCTTAATCACATGTGATTTACAACAAAAATCACATGTGATTTCATAGAAAATCACATGTGATTTATAACAAATTACATCTTTGTCTACATTCAAAACAAAACTCTAAAACACTAAAACAACTGATTTTGAATATAAATCACATGTGATTTTGGAAAAAATCACATGTGATTTACGAATTATACAAATATTTTTTTTTAAATTTAAATCACATTTTTTTAATAATCATTTTATTTACTGATTTCCTTAATCATATGTAAATCACATGTGATTTTCATGTGAAATCACATGTGATTTTCATGTGAAATCACATGTGATTTATAACAAATTACATGTTTGTTAGACTATTTTTGTTTTTTCTACATTCAAAACAAAACACTAAAACAGCTGATTTTGAATATAAATCACATGCGATTTTTCTCCAAAATCACATGTGATTTATATTCAAATCAGAATAATAAAACAACTAACTCACTTTTGATTTACTACATACAAAAAATTTGTTTAATAAACAACAAAGATCAAATCACACGTGATTCACCTTCAATTTCTTTCTCAACAAAACCTGTTGTGTCTTCAACTTCTGGTAAATCATCTTCCTGGTAAATCATCTACAACAGATGTTGTGTTTACAACATCTAATGGAACTTCGATTAGATTATTTTCATCTATAACGTCGATTAAATTCTG
This sequence comes from Chrysanthemum lavandulifolium, assembly GCA_022545495.1. Taxonomy (NCBI): domain Eukaryota; kingdom Viridiplantae; phylum Streptophyta; class Magnoliopsida; order Asterales; family Asteraceae; genus Chrysanthemum; species Chrysanthemum lavandulifolium. The sequence continues at coordinate 77,337,961 of CM040238.1, forward strand.
GTTTTCATTCATTTTAAATCGTGGCGGTGATCTGATGGTTTTTATGGCGTCTGGTGTTTTATGGCGGTGATCTGACGGTTTCTGATGATCTGAAGGTTTCTGATCATCGGTTTTATTTTTCCGGCGTGGTTAGAGGATTCCGGAAGAGGCGTGGTTAGAGGATTCCGGTGTGGTTAGAGGTTTTTATTTTGAGAGGTGCGTTTTTATGAAAGGTATGTGCATATATTTTTCTTTTATAGGATAGACGTAAAATTACAATCATGCCCTTGTTTGTAATTTTCAGATGTCATCTCCACCATTGGATGAAAAAGAAATGGATGGTGGGGATGTTGTGGTTTGTTCTTTAGCAAATAGTGGGTTGTCATGAATCTCAACTCATTTTATATATTGTTTAATACTCAAACTTTTATCATTTTTTGTTTATAATCCGTAAACTATTTTTTCATAATAACTATAAATTAAATCCATAAATATTGCACAACAAAATCACAAAATTACAAATTCGAAATTATAATTATTTACCATTATACTCCGTTAGCTTACGAAAGTATTAGTCTAGTTTCATACTCCATTAAATGTTCATTTTTATAATACAATAAACACGTAATATACATCCACCTATTAAAGTTTACTTTCAATAGAAAACCAATTCGGGTGATGATGGTTAATGCCCCTGTATCTCCGTAACAGTATTACAGTAGTAGTAATATAAACTCCTTGCCATAAATGTCCTCATTTCAAAACTGCTTTTCATTTCGTACGTGTCATTGCCGGAAACTTCCACGTCATCAACTGTTCAAAGTTATCCAAATTTTGGAGGTCAACTTTTATATGACTATGCATTGCATAAATGCAAGTATATTTATTAATAAATAGTCTTTAATACAGCATGATGATGATATGATTCATTTTATGAAGCTGAATGGTGTTTTTATACATTGTTGATCTTCCTCAGGTTCTGAAAACTTTAGAATTATATATACTTTTTTTAAAAATGTTAAGTAATTAGTATATATGCTTATATATTTTCTGTTGTTATCTCAGGTTATAAGATGGCTAAATGCAGCAGTGATCAACATTTTTTCGGTTTAACGAGTCTTCAGATTGGGTATAAATCTTCTTCTTATCAACTGTGGGGGTGTTTGTTTAAGCTTATACGTGGCTTATGAGCTTATTTGTGTTTCGGCTTATATTCAGGCTTATTTTGAGACTTGTTGGCTTATATAAGTTTATTATAATAGGATAAATTTATATAAGCCAGAAAACTGAGGCTTATGAAATATAAGCCGAAATCAAATAAGCTCATAAGCCTATATATAAGCTTAAACAAAACACCCCCTGTTATCTGTTTTTTTAAGTGATTTTGACTTTGGTGTAGCTTTAGAATGAATTTCTTGTCTAATAGAGGTGCTACATTTTGGATTTTGATGCCAAATTTTTGCTATAAACCACTATCAAATCAAAGTGGTAAGGTCTTCGGTTTCATAACAAAAAGTCGAGAGCTCAATAATTGCTAGGTGTGTACATTTGGGGTGGTCAGGGAAGGGTTGGAAATGCTCTCCGGAAAACCTCATCCGTTTACCCGTTTTATGCCAAAATCTTGCTATAAATAATAATGCGACACAAATTTTTTCCTAATGTAGTATAAATTTAAGGTCAAAATTTATGGTAAGTTTTTCTTGTAAAATTTGAATTTAGTTCCAATTTTGCATTAAATTGTCTATCCATCTGCAAAGTAGACATTGTGCGACAGCGTGTGTGTGGAGACGACAAAATAGTTCAATTTTGTGGTTTTTCGAACACATATTTTCAGCAGCTGTAATAATTCCACTGAGTAGATGTTCGATTCATCAATTTTTCATGGTATTTTTTGACACTAAGCTTAAGACCTACTTTTTTTTGTTAAACTTTGTGTACTTCATGGGTTGTGCTTGATAATTGACATCTCAAGCTTTTATCTGGCTAAAGCGGAATTTTTTGACCATAACTTGGAGTCGTGCATCATTGATATGGTCTGAGACAGTGAGATAACAAGAGCAACGATATTAGAAGATATTTACGAATGGACTATGTGCCATTTAGAGAATTAATTACTATCAACTCTGAAATCCTTTTCATCTGAACCCATTACTTGTTGAAGAAATTGCCGAAATGTGTATATTGCAACTTAAAGTCATATCATCGACTCATTCTTTGTCTCATGTTTATCTTTCTTGCAGAGACTTGCAGTCGTATCTTTCGGATCTTAGCCTTTTTCTAGCACCTGATCGCAAGACCTTGTATGTATTAGTAGATAATAGGCCATGGCTGCAGAACTTGGTGTCGCGGCCTGCACAACTGTGGCAGTTGATGGTTACAAAGGTTGCTTAAAAATCAAATCATATAAGCAGTTCTCTAAACACTATATGTCAAATAATCATAATATTCATCTTGATTAATATTCAGTCTCGGATGTCCCCTTTCGCCATCACAAGAGCACAAAAGGGTAGGAAAGATGACTCACAATCAAGCGACCTGAGTTACTGTCCTGAAACTTCTGCCCCCTCTGAAAATTTAAGAAAATGGTTCTCGGTGATTGATGCTGCAACACTGTCAAGAAAGAGGGCTTTGCTACCTGTCGAAAAACTTAGGAGTTCATTGCTTGCAAATAGCAAAGTGCATAGGACTTTGTATGGATTTATCGTTTTTGAAGTGGCATGGAAAGATGTGCGTGGTATCAATTATTTAAATGAACTTCAGGTACTTCAGTTTCAACTGATTTCCTTATGTACTTTGTGTTTGAGTCGATGTTAAATGGTCTTACTTAATGAACAGACTGATACTTCACTTGCTATAGAGGCGAAATATATGAGAAGATGGGAATTTGATAGTATAGCTGAAGCTGCTAAAGGCATAGCTGCATGGTTTCCAGGGACACTATCTGGCGTTTTCTCTTGGAAGAGCAGCTTGACTCTATGCTAGGTATTCACTTACACAAAAATTGTTTATTTTCTATGAATAATATGGGCATAAGATCATATATTCTTGTTTGAGATCTCTTCAGGGGACGTGTTTCATGATGCTCCAAACTGCCATGCTACCGATAATGATGAAAGAATCTCAAACGTGTTGTTTAGTCACAGTATTGGTGAAGAAACAGAAATTTCAGAAGATGAAATGAGTATAATAGATTCATCTCCTGGTAATGATGATTTTTATTCTGAAGAATCTCAAAGCGAAAGCTGTGCAAGTGACTGTGAAGAAGCAGATGAAGCTACGGAGTACAAGGATGTACTACTTTTGCTTCGTTTCAATGATCATGATCTTCCGTTCAAATTACAGAACATAATTATGTCTGATTTGAGATTACTTACTTTATTGGAGGCCGGGCTTCCGTCTTGGGTTATTTTTTGTCAGTCTTATCCGGTTTTCTGCCATATATATCGTCCATGGATGTGCCCCTTTGCAAGAGTTTTATATGTGGCAGTTTCCGTTGTTACAGTGGTCATTGGTTTCTATGATCTGTACAAAAATATCCCTCTTCTTAAGGCAACTGCTGCTCGTTTGTGTGGGCCCCTTTTCGGGTGGATAGAAACATGGGAAATGGTGTCAAGGATTAAATACTTGGGAACTATGTTGTTTTTGCATAACTTTAAGAAGGCTGTTGAGTGGTTCTTGGTGATGACACGAACCGTAAGATCATTTGTTTCAGTTATTGCACAGCCTTTAGGTCAGCCATTGATGGTGGTTTTGGATGTCCTTCTTCCTGTTTGGAATACGTACCTACAATTCATTTGGATCCTTGTGGCAACATTTTGGAACCTTGTGGAGAATCTAATTGAGATCATACTATTTCCTGTGTATCTGATCTCGTCAATTGTATGGATGATTGGTAAGTCGATAATATTTATTTTGGATTGGTTATTGGTTTCTATGTAATTTGAGAAAGTGTTACTGATTTTGGATTTTACGATGAGTTGTTTGCAGCAACAGCAATATTGTATCCGGTATTCTGGCTTCTTTGGGGGTTACTCTATTTTCCAATTGGTCTTATCCTTGGGCTATCAAATTTTGTGGGATTCATGTTTAACCACATGTATGAGTTCGTTGGAGGTATTTGGCTGTTTGTGGTGGCTTATTCAAGTTAGCTTCAAATGCTGAGACAACCGCTAGCACTTACGAGGTTTCCATGTGGCGTGCCCTTTGGAATGATCTTTTCTCTCAGGTACCTGAGCCAAACTTCCTGCTTTTATAGCTGTATTTTATGTATCTTGTAATCTAGTACTCCATTATCATTTATGGATCCTTGCGTATTAAAGTTCATATCTTATTGTAGATATTCCGTGCTGTTAGGAGCATCTTAAATGGCTTTGTTGCATTCTTCACAGCTTGCAATAGGCATCGACTAAGGTGAGACTCACTGTATTCACTGGCACCTTGGTATTTCAGTTAATGGTATTGAATAAAAACCTATACCCAAGTCTTAGGTGTGTCATTGCATTTAAGCATTTGCTAAATCAGGAACTTAACTAATATAAATAACCAAGTAAGCAACCATGCTGAATGATAAATACATCAACATAGTGATTCTATCACTTGAATAGTTGAATCATATCATCTGCCTCAAGCATATTTTACCATTTGTTTAGAGGGATAATGGCGATTTATGTAATTGCTGAGCTGAGATGTCTTTATAAATAAATTTAATGTTGTTTGGACCTTGAACTCTTAATAAGAGAAATCACTGAGGCTACCTGTCATTCTACTGATCCATAAAATATAGATCAGTAGAGTTGTAGTCATGGAACCATAATGCGAAGATTGAAAATATAGGCATAGATCTTTATCAGCTTATTGGTTTTCACTTGTGCCTAGAAAATGAGTTATTTTCTCGGCATCTGATGATAACTTAATCTCCCTATGCTTTTGCAGATACAAAATAACTTTTCAGACAGGATTTCTCACACTCTTTGCAACTACTAAAACAAAATTATTTTCCTTGTATTTGCAGCATATACAATCATGTACAGGAGTTAGTTAGAAGACTTAATCTGCCAACTCGAAGATCACGTATCTTGAGTTCTATCCAAAACAAGTACATCCGGAGGTAAGTTGTTATGTATGAAATCGTCCATTGTTCTTGGTTGATCAAGTAAAAGCCGGGTGGGTGAAATATGTTAAAAGACAGCCTTGGGTTGGTGTGGGTTATATTTTGTAGGCGTAATTTCATATATATCATGTAAATTTGAAATTACATGTATATCCTTTTCTGGGTTTTGATGCGTAAAGTCAATCTTTTAATCGTGAAAGGATATATATGTAATTTTGAATTTCTGAGATATATATATAATCTTTTCAAAAAGAAGTTAATAGCGGAACAATACTACTTGTATGATAATCGAATATAACAATTTAAGATGTTTGTATTAAAAGCTGACTTTAAACGACTTTCACATATTCAACCTATTCAACTTTTTGCCAACTTTTTAATATAACCCGTTTGAAATATAATCATAACTCAAATCAGCCCAATAACAGCTATACTGAATTGAAATTGCAACATCTAGTGTCAAGGTTTCTTCTCCATTAATATCATCCTTTATTTGCAAGAGTGTTGATTCAACTGTGAATTTGTTTGTTTGCAGGTCGAAGCCAGGGAACAAAGGACGTCTTGCTTACTAAAAACATAAAACACAGTTGACACCTTTTTGTACCAAACCACATCACTAACTATACACTAACCATACAAGTAGTTTAGCCGAGTCTGGTGCTGCTGTATTCGTTACATTTCCTAACAGAAAGACGAGAACTTAAATGACTGGTTGTTTTGCATCAAAGTATGTATGTATGCTGATAAATGAGAAAAGGTCTTGATATATAAAATATATAGATGCGATATTGTATAAGCTGTTGTTGAAACCATAATGGTTTAAAGTTTCGGGTTTTTTTTTGTCAATGAAGTAGTTGGGACTTATACGACTATACAAGTCTTATCCTTTTGTACATATATTGTGTGCTCTAAAGACACAGAGGAAAGACAAAATGAAAGGCTTAACCGAATCTATCAATTTTATGAGAAATTTCTCAGAAGGGCAAAAATTAAATCAAGGTCCACTAGATACACAGAGAAAATATAGTTTCAACATGAGAGGGAATAATACGAGTGAGTTCTTAATTTTAATTAAAAATATATATATATATATATATATCAATTTTACTTATTTATGATTGGCAAAATGATCTTTTTTTTTTTCTTCTTCTTCTTTTTCTTTTGAAATTTGATTTTCATTGAACTAGCCAAAAGCACTACCAACTAGTAGTCGGCACCCATCATCTGAGGATATTCATGGTCACCAATTCTGTACGTCTTAGAGTGATTGTAGGAGATCGCCTATTTTTAAAACAAAGAAAACTAAAAGCCATAATATCTTGAAGGATAGTCAGGGCTTCCATCTTGCCATTCTCGAATTTCTTCTTGTTTCTTGCCTTCCAAATGCTCCAACATGTGATGATTATAATTCCTTTTCCAATTATGAATTTCAAAAATGTCCTTCACCGTAAAAAAGAAAAAAGGAGCACATTTGCACCATTTGCTCACTAGGTACCAAATTTCCGTAGCGACCATACAAGATCCGAAAGGTGGTCACCGTATCTTCCTCCATTCCATAAGCACGCGATCGATGGGGCCGTATACACGATTCCTCTTCTTTAAAGCCATGGTTGTTGGAAGCCTATCAAGCCGAGGGCGCCACATAAAGATGTTACACTTGCTAGGTACCCATTTAGACCAATTAAACACAAATCTATTGCTATAGTCTTGGTCGCTTCAAGGAAGTCTTTCACACCGCGGACGTGAATTCATTCTCGTCTCTACTAGCCATTTCCATCTATCCAGGTTGTAGGATAGCTTGAGTCCGTTCAATATCTGCTCGAGCCCGGCCCGGTTCAACAATATGTCTCGGCCCGATACTTTGGTCCGACCCGAACGCCGCGAACTTTGTTAGTAGGCTGGGCACCACTTCTCCCGACTAGACTTCCTTTATTGTTATCCAACTTAAGCGACTCAAGGAAAACGTCTTTCAAAGGCGCATTCAATGCCCGGATCGACCAAAATCTCACTTTCGTCCCTACCACGGTCCCCGAATCGATTCTTTGTAAATTTGTTCGACCGCTAATCTTGGAGATTGTCCCACAATATTACACGCGTGCTAGACATGTATCTATTGACGGAAGCGGACTCAATTCTTTTCGTATGATGAATCGAGTCGATCACTTTCCTCCATAAACTCCCGGTTAACTTCTATACCTCCAAAGCCACGATAATAAAGCCATATTGGAATCCGAAGTTTATGAACGAGGCCCCTGCTTTGGCGGGAGGTCACCGCATCAGGCGACCAATGTATTTTCTAAATTCATCCAGAGCCTCCCATACGAATCGCTTTATTATTCCTTCTAAGATGGAAATAACTTTCAAAGGGGCTTTGAAAGAGAGAAGACATACGTGGGAGGCTCGAGTCTGACCTTAATCAAGACTACCGCCCCGATCGAGATCGGCGATGCTTTCCATCGAGACAATCTCTTTTGAAAATATCGATAAGAAAATCCCGATGGCTAACACGATTCATGTTTGCACCAATCTTGATCCCAAATAATCACATGGAATCGAACCCAGCTTGCGATTCACCGTCTTAGCAATCCGATTCACTTCATTCTGTCACACCGATTCGGCTATGCTCGACTTATTAAGATTAATTTTCAGGCCCGATACCAGATAAAAGCACCTCAGAATTCGTATGATTGTCTTCACATTTTCTTCCGACCACTCCCCAACGAACAAACAGTCATCGGCATAGAGCAAATGTGATATGTTTGGTCCGTTGTTGGGTAATTTCAGTCCCTTGAAAGTGTCGCTACTGTTTGCTCTCCGCATAATACTTGTGAGTCCTTCCATTACAATGAGAAAGAGAAAAGGCGAGATGGGATCGCCTTGCCTTAATCCTTTTGTGCATTGGAATTCAAACGTCGGGGCCCCGTTGACAAGGACCGAAGACCTTGAAGAAGAGATTACTCCGTACACCCATTGACACCACGCTGCGAAACCCATTTGAGACATGATGGATAAGAGGTATCCCAATTCACATTGTCGTAGGCTTTGTTGAAGTCCACTTTAAAAAGAGAACCTTCTTTTTACTTTTTGGCCCAATTGACAATTCGTTGAGGATTAGAGGCCCATCGAGGATGAGGCGGTCCTTTAAAAAGCGGATTGACACAGCGAGATGAGCTTCCCAGGACTTTCTTCAATCTCTTATAGCGCTTTCGAAATAGCTTTGCTTATGACCCGACCAAAGTGATTGGGCGGTGTCGGCTAAGCTCACTGGGTCTTTGATCTTTGGGATAAAGCGTAATGAAAGCCGCCGGTCCTACGTTGAAGTAACTCGATTCATGAAAATGATTGAAAATATTTATAAAGTCATTCTCGAATAGTTGCCAAAAGTGTTTGATAAATTTGATTGAGGAATCCATCGGGGCGGTGGCTCTATCATCACGCATGGTTGAAAATAGCGGCTTTGATTTCCTCCCATTTAAAGCAGCGTCCGGTCTCGATGTCAACTTCATCCAACTTTCCTTAATTGGCGCTCGACCGGTCTCTCCTTCCTCTTCTTTAAATTTTTTCTAAAAAGTCAAAGACAAGCTTCTTAACCCTTGTTGGTTTAGATACCCATTCTCCTTCCTCTAGGAGCCGGAATCGCATTCGTGACCTCACATTATTAATGAGCCGTGGAAAAGCTTTGAGTTCTCGTCGCCTTCACGGACCCATCTCACTCGGGATCTTTCTTGAAGGTCATTTAGTCTTTTCTCTTGAATTCCAAAATATTTTCTTGCATTCACTCGAGCCCATTCCCGGCCTCGTCGAGATCGGCTGTCTTCTAAGGCCTCGTCCGATTCATCCATTTCCTTTTGCATAGTGATTCGTCCCAGCTGTCGAGTTTATTACACAAGTCAACCAGCATGAATGGTCATGATAATAAAATTCAAGCGGTCTAAAACCAATGCAATAAAGTCCGAGAGGGTTTAGTGTTTCCGGGTCGTTAAGTCCAGAAGCGAGTGTGTAAACTATGTCTAACGAATCGTGATCGGGTGATATTGAATGGAAAAAGGGTTTTGAGTGATTTATACTAAGGAAATAAAGAAAATAGCTTAAACAAGCTATAAGAACAAGCACGTGAAAGCGTAATACTTAGAAAAGTCTAAAATCTAAAAGCAGCGTCGTTTAATTAAAATTCTACGTAAGCGTCGAAATAAAGCGTAAAAAGCAAAGAAGTAAAATTCCTACGGATATGGAAATTATATTTTTACAATACTAATAATAAAATAAAATTATTGGAAAATTAAAATTATTTTTATAACTATTTATCTAATTATTATTAATTAAAAACTATTTTTAACTATTTAATAATAATTTAAAATATAAGAAAATATGAAATAAAGCTATAAAAATGAAATTATGACTTAGAAAAATCTAAAATATTAGAAAACTTATTTTAAAACTGAAAAGATATTTTTTAGACTTTTAATGTATTTATTATGAATTTAAAACTATTTAAACTTAATTAAATTCTAGAAAATAGAATATGAACAGTAAAAATTATGAAAAATTTCCTAAAATTATTTTACATTATATAAAAGCTAGAAAAATATAAAAACATGGTTTTACTTAATAAAATTAATTTTACTATTTAATACTTTAATATTAATTAATTATTAAAACTATTATTAATTATTAAAAATACTAGATGAAAAAGGAAAAATCTGAGAAAATTCCTAAAATTACTTTAAGATGACGAAACTTAAGAAAAATATAAAAGCAGATAAGTGCTTAATAATAGTGAAAAGAAAATTTAAAAAGCTAAATTATATTAAATAAACGCTATCACTATTTTTAAAATGATGATTTTACGGATTTTTCTTTTACAAAACTATTTAACTACTGAAAATAACAAACTTTTGTGAAATCACTTTAAGTGGGGCTCGGTGAATAAGCACTTCAGTGCTTATTGCTGTTGATTGACTTTGGTCAATTGCCGAGCAATAAACTTCAAATAAACTAGCTATGGCCCCACGGTGGTAAATTCTAGTGAGAACAAGTTAAGTGACTAGAATTAAGCTAAAACAAACCAAAGAGAACCCACAGAATAAGCAATTTAAGCCAAAAATAAGCAAAACTAAACCGGTTTCAACTCGAAATGGGACAATATTCTGCTTGATCTAGGAGTGGGGTCCATGAGCTTAAGGCTCAAACAATGGTGAAATAGAAAGCTAGCAAGGTGGTGAATACTATGGAACCAAGAACCACCACTGGGGCCCTTGATGTGGCTGTGGGACCCACCAAAGTGGTGGTGATGGTGGCGTGTGGTGGTGGTGCAGCAAGTGCCTTGAGGGAGAAACTTCCCTGCAGACTCACTTTGAGCCATGTGGGGCCCACACAAAATTCACAAAAATAATACAAAATACTAGAGAGCAAGTGGGTCTAAATGATTTCCCAAAAGCTCATAAGCTATAACACGATAATAAGCTCATTAAAATCCACAAGTTTGAAGCTGGCGGTTTATGCAATTTGACTTTTATAGGTAAACCGAAATGTTGACTAAAGTGAGATTTGAATCAAGTTTCTTGATTGATTATGATGTTTGATGATATAATAAACCTAATGCAAGCTATATTATCTATATTAACACCTAAATGTATGATTTCACTAATTAATTTAAGCAGATATGAACACTAAGCGGATGAAATGCAAACTTTGACTATCTCTATACTAAGATGCAAATAAATGATGAGGCCGACTTTATAATGCTAAAGTAGACTAATGCAATCCTAACTAATCATAGACTTGAACCTATACCTCAAGCAGAATCTAATCCAACACTCCTTTATTATTGGTTTTGCAATTTAAAAGCGGTCTAGCTAACACAGGCCAAGGACTTAACTTTCTAATGATATAATAACTTAAAACTAAGCTACCCAACAGAAATCAAGTAGGCATAAGCACTTAATAAGCTAAACTAATTTATGACTATTTTATGATTTTTATGAGTTTTTCAAGAAAATAAAGCAAAGGCTATTAAGGCTAATATAACTAAAGAAATACACTTACAAATTGATATTAAGTAGATAATCACTAGAATAAGCTAATAATAAGCTATGCTACGATAACATGGAAATTAAAACAAAAAGCGAAAATTGCTTACAAAGATTTCCAAGTACAAATCGGTGAACCAAAGGCCGAATACACTTTAAAGACTCCTTGAGGTACTAATACCCTTGCAATCCAAAACCAACCATGTTCATTTCTTCAATCTTCTTTTCTTGATTTTTATTTTTGACTATTTATTTAGTGATTTTTGACATTTTAGTAAAGCGAATGAGAACAAGTTTAATGACTTAAAAGCTTATAAGGCGATTAGTGACTAAAATGAGCTTATAGAACCAATAACCAACATCTTTTGACATTACAAGAGTAACTTGAGATTTTCAAAGGTAAAATTGCATAAACCGAAATTGTACTAAAACACTTTGAATTGATTATTGAAATAGAGTTGAAATACCTTTGAGTTAACTTAGTTTAATACTAAGCTTAAAATTACTTTGAAAATTGAAATTACACTAAAAGCGACAAACTACACTACACTAAATTAACTACTCTTTTTTTTCTATTACAAAGCTTTATAAACACTAAATATTCTTTGGAAACTCCTTGTCGACATCCCTAAATCATTCGCACCCTTGGATTGCTTGATTTAATCTCGGTATTCAAACCGATTTTGGCGCCAAAAAGTCTTGAGCGGGTTTCTTTTAATTAATGAATTTTGGGAGATTGTGGAGGTGTTGGGGAGTGGGTAGACATCCGGGGAGCAGGTGTAAAGGTGGTGGTGAGGTGGTGAAACCACCACAGTTTCTGGTTTTGGAATTGCAGGTGTGGGAGAGAGAGTGAGCAATGATGGCGGTATAATATTTAAAACGTGGGTTATTTTGGGCCGGTGGGTATTGGGCTTGTATATTGGGTTGGGATTAATAATAAAAGAGGTCCGGTTTGGTTTGTAGAAATAATAACACAAGGACCATTCATGTAATTACGGATTTTAGGGATGAAAGTGCCAATATTCCAAAGTTAACACAAGGACCAAACCTGCCAATCTTTAATAGTACAAGGACCACTATTGCATAAAATTCCATTTTATAAATCCAAGGACCAAACCGACAATTTTGTAACTCAGGACCAAACTTGTAATTTTCTCAAAACTTATCATATAAGGACCAAATATGCCACATTTGAATAGTACAAGGGTGTAGTTTGAATAATTTCCATTTTAAACACCCGGGGTGATTTTGACACTTTTGAAACTTGAGGACTAAAGCGCCAATTATGCAAACTTGATCGTTTTCATCCGATTTTGGTATTTTTGTATTTAAAACACATAAAACACTTATTTGTGATATTTTTATCATTTTGATGCATTTCTTAGTATTTTCAGATGTTTTTGCAGTTTAAATAGTACAAAAATGATTAGTATTTAGACACTCATCACATAGCTCCATGTCTTCCGATTCACTACTTTTAATTTCTTCTCTCCACTCCTTTAGAGCATTTCGGATGTGTTTGAATTTCCTGACCAACGCCACATCGGGGGGGCCCTCAAAACAGAAGCACTCACTAGCTTTGTTTAACCACATTTCGTAATCCAAGTTGCTTGAGCCAAGAGTTGAAAAAGCGGAATGGCTTTGGCCCAAAATTACAATCCACCATAGATAACAAGAGAGATTGTGGTCGAGTGTAACCTAGGAAGAGACCGAAGACAAGCACATGGCCACTTGTCAATAAATTCCCGCTTAGTAAAAATCTATCGATTTTACTCCATTTCCTCCGTTTTCATCCTCTTTGAAATATGTATACCTATACCCTTTCATCTCGTACTCGAATAACTCCGCTTCCTCAATGAAGGTTGAAGTCATCCGCACTTTTTTTCTTAAACGCGGAGCCTTTTCTTTCCTCTTTGCATCGCACCGTATTAAAGTCACCCATCACGATCCACCAACCCTTGTTGCTTACTTTCACATTGTTTATCTCCGACCACACCGCGGCTTTATCTCTTTGTTTTTGAGGAGCATATACATTTGCAATATATACCATCTCATCACGGTTTTGACCTTCCCAAAGCAGGACCAAAGTTTTGAATTTTATGGTTCCACCAATTTGAAAATCGATGGGTCCCAAATACTCACCAAACCCCGATCTCCCGTTGAATCCAGACTCATATTGAATCCTTTATTCCCCAAAGTTTTAACTACGCGGATGAAACATCCCCATTTGTGATTCTTGAATCGCGAGAAAAGCAACATTCTCCTTTCCAATAATTCTCCTAATCCATCTAGGTTTAAGGTCTCCCCCAAACCCCTAATGTTGATAGATAAACAATTCATTTAAACAATTTTAATACCTTCCTCATGAATCGCATCACGGATCTCGCTATTGACTTCATCGAGATTAATGCCGATTCCTTTTCCAATTCAATAGTTTCTACTTCTTCTATGTTCTCCTTCAGGAGTCGTGATCCTCCTTTTGAACCTCGAGTCATCCACAACTGTTGTGGATCCCTAGTCTTCGATGTCTTCCATTGGAGAGTTCAAGCTTTGATTGAGGTCGAAATTCCCCCCAAAGTTGGACTCACCAATTCCTTCTCTACCTTCCTTTGTTCCCGATCCTTTGTCACCATCTGTCGGGGGCTCATTGTTATTGTTATTAAGCCCCAAGAGCCCATCAAGGGAGAATAGATCTGATTCTCTGGGCCTTTTTCTTGGCCTGTTAGAAGGCCCATCACTTAAATTATAATTCCTATTAAGCCACTCCTCCGAAATATTAAAGTCTTCTTCTTTCTCTTTTAAATTGCAAGTAGAAAACCCAAAAGATCATGTCGGCCCTTTCGTGTCCCCACCAACGGAGTTATTCCCATTAAAAGCCTATCATAACTACTATCTTGAAACCTTCCCATGCACGCGCCTAAATCATGCTTTGTCCTATCCCCATGCAAAACCTCTTCGTTTCCTTCACCTGTAGGCCTAAACTCTCCATCTTCCAATATCTGGTCTACCGGTGAGACGTCGGAATTTTTTCCAGCCGTATCAACCTCCTCAGGATTTTCAAAGTTGCAGTCGGGACACCAATTAACGTGTTTTTCAACTATCCAAACCTTGAACCTCTTACGCCTCCAATCAAGAGTAATGGTCTCTCTTACTTCAGCTCCTTCCCCGATCAAGATCCCGATGCCTTCCCCGGACTTATTCTTATCTTCATCATTAGTGGTTGACGGGGACACCACCTTTCCAAAAGGTTTCCAATCTTGTTGAAGATTTCCATGCCGTCAGCTAGGTGGAGGCACTCCGTAAATACCCACCCAAGCTATCCTCTCAAAGGTAATACGGCACGACCATGTTTCGACCTTAGTGAGCCACTTTCCCAAACTTCCTTAGGCTAATATCACGATGGAAATATATGTGGATACACGATAGTCATACAATTCCCCAACCGGACTCACTTATCGAACATGTTAGAAGCGATCAACCGATAAACAATCACGCAAGGACTCAAGCGAAACCAATCAAGGCATAATGGGAATACATGATGAAAATAACTAAAAGAAATGCTAGTATAAGATTTATGAATTTGAAAATCACTCATAAAATAACTAAAAAGCGGGTTTATTAAACAATTTAGTTGTTTTCATTCGTTTATACTTTTATTTACTTTATGTTTGTGTCGAAACAAAGTTCTTAAGGTCGGGCGTAATGGGGATTGGGGCATCTCACACAGTGATCTCCTCTCCACTACTGAGTTGTGGCTATTATTGTCCTTTCGTCACCATGCGTGGTCTTCAATTTGTTGCACTTGTTTGGTAGTGTAGACCAAGCGCGTGAAAGAATGTTTTTGATTTAGTGCGTGTAGGTATAATTGTATTTAAAGAATTATCTTTGTGTGTTTGGTTTAATGGTCATTACTACTGCTTTGTTTGGTGATCGGTTTGAATGTTGAGATTGCGGTGATGAGTTTAGTGACCATGACATCACCTAACGAATTGCTAGATATTGCTCTCCTTTTCAAATAAGACGGGATAATACAAAGCGAAAAGAACCGATCTTTAACAAAATGGGTAATATACAAGCGTAGATGTGGTTTTTACCTTCTTTTAGCACACAATTTGATTAAATCATTTTATAAGCGATAAAATAACACTATTTTGTTTATTCGGTCTCAAAATAAATGTTCATTTTAAATTGAACAAAATTTTAGGAAATCACTTTGACTACTATCCATTAATCAAATATCATCTATACTCACTAAACTTCATTTGATTGATTAAAACTAGAGGTAAGCAGTCGAAACCGCCAAGCTCAAACTCGACTCGGCTAGTTAAACTCGAGCTCGACCGAGTTTTAGGCTCAAGCTCGAGCTCGACCATCATCAAAATCTCGAGCTCGATTAGTTCCCTATTTCAACCTCGAACTCGAATTGACTCGATTTTTAAGAAAAATTAAGTAATTACATGTATATAAAAGGGTAAAAGTGTATTTTAATCAAAGTTTGATAAGGCTAGCGAGCTTTTCGAGCCGATTATTTTGGAGCTCAAACTCGAATCGAAGTATACTCGAATGAGCTCGACTCGTTAATCGAGTCGATTTTGAGTAGTTCTGAGTCAATCTCGAATAAATCACGAGTCTTGTCGTCTCATTTACACCTCGAGTTAAAACACAAAGTGAACATTTATTTTAGGACCATCAAAATAAAAACATGAACATTTATTTTGATACATCCAAAATAAAAATAACATTTATTTTAAAATAGAAAAAATATATGAAATGAAAAAATTTATAAATAATATGATATAAATTTATCTAAAACTAAGTGGTACATCAAAAGTCTCTATTATAATAGATTGTCTCCCCATATTGCGAAAAATAAAAGAGGATAACTAATTCATAAGTTAAAATTTCTAAACGTTACACAAATAATACTATCAAACCTTACTTTTAATAAAAAAGCGGTTGTAGGCGCAAGTAGTGAATAAAAAGAGGCCTCTGAAATGTGATTGGTGTATTTTAAAAATGATTGGTGAATATGAGAAAAGAGAAATTGTGTATTTTAAAAAGGGTCATGTGGTTTATACCCCACTAATTTGTTTTGACTTTTTGTTGACCTATTTTTGTTACCTCAAATTTTGTTAACCTATAATGAATAAAAAATTAAAAGATTATGCCAATAATTGTTTCCTCGTATTTTGAAATAGTGAACTAAATAAGTTGGGCTTTTATTTTTATTTTTTTTTCCCTCCTACTGAATTATGGATTAAATAAGTTGGGCATTTAATGTATTTTTTTATTCTTGAATTAATTTAGTTAATTCACACCTATATTCTCTAGTGTACGTTTACTTTTTATTTTTATTATTATACAAAATCGTCATCTATTGATTAATGTCTTTGTAAAATAATTAATTTTATCGACGAAATAAATATAACGCTAGTGTTGTCCTATCTTTTATATATAACTAGCGAGAATGCCATGATGCGTGGCCGGTATCGCTGTGACTATATTTCATGACGATCGAATGTTATTACATTTTATGTTTTAACAATAATTGTACAAATAAATGATAATTTAAATTAAATTAACTTTGAGCAATAACAATGCAAAATATTAATATCCAAATAGACGGGTACCCGCGTGTTGCGGCGATGATTGTTAAAAGTTTAGAGATGTTAAAAGTTTCACATTACAGTATGAAAATAGAAAAACCATACAAAATTAAAAAAAGCATATGAAACTTAAAAAGATACATCAAGTTATTAATAAACCAATTTTTTCGTTGATGTTTCTGACATCTTTCGATAAAATTCAGTATCTAAAGGCTCGAAAAATTTTAACCAACAAATATAAAATCCGCTCTGTCTTGCCATGTATGCCTTATCTGCATCTTTTCTAATGTTTATCTAATTATTTTTAAACATATTATCCGTAGTTCATTTTTATCTTTTGATTTAATATTTTGGAAAACAATTTTATGAAGCATAAGCCATCAGGCGAGTCATAAATTAGTTTTATTAATGTTCCTTGTACAAAAAGCTTTATGTAGTTGTATGAACACCAACGTTTTTTTACTCTATTACATCTTTTCCATCAAAATATTGCGAGTAACGAGCCAAAATGTTGCGCGTTTTTTTTTTTTTTTTTTTTTTTTTTTTTTAAAGAAAAAAAAAAAAAATGCTAAACTAAGTATTATATTATGATTAATTGTAAAAACAAAAATTAATTAAATATGATAACAATGGTTATTTAATGATTGAGTTATATTATAAATGAAATAAATGATAATGATTATTTGTAATGATTGGTCTAGGTGGAGTGGATCTCCTAAGTTAATGGGGTAGAAACCCACAAAGCCTTATTTAATGATTGAGTTATATTATAAATGAAATAAATGATAATGATTATTTGTAATGATTGGTCTAGGTGGAGTGGATCTCCCAAGTTAATGGGGTAGAAAGCCATAAGCTAAAAATTAAATATATAAATGAGTTAGGTGCCTATTTAAGTCTCAGTTAGTATCTTTTATTTATCATATCTCTTTAATAAACTTCTAATCCATCATTTTCATTACAAAAATATATAACCACATTTACCTCTAATCAATTATTTTGTCACAATCAAAATTTCTGAACGTTACCATAAACAGTGCAACATTCCCATTAAATTTCCAACCACAAACAGTACTACTCATGTGGATCACAAACTAAATGACAAAGTTTACGTTCAACAAATCCCCACTTTTTAAATTAACCTCCAAATCTACGGCCACCTTTTCATCATACTCCGGCCCCACTCCACGTGGCAACAGATCAATGACCGTATTAGCAGAAATTAAAAATTAAAAAAGCAATTGGTCTCTTTGTCCGCCCTATACGAACGGTCGAATTTCTGAAACACGGACCCACTTTAAACATCATCTAATCTAACGGACATGATTAAAGTTTTCTAATCAATGGCTGTAAATTAACTTTTGTCACGTAGGACCCACATAGTTTTTAACCCATATAAACCCTCGTTTCCTTTGTGCTCACTACCTCATTTCACTCACTACACTATCCAACAATGTCGACACATATTATCTCATTCATTTTGTGCTTGTTTTTCGTCATTTTCACATTTGCAGGTATGTAATATTATCCACACGTTCATTATGTGTGAAGTGTGTATGTTTTGTAGTGATTAATGTTTTACATTAGTTAAGTAATGAATGACATACATGTCTTATGCCCTATATATGAATACATTTTGATTATGAACACTGCTATAGTTTGTTTGTTCTAGCTTACTTTTCGGCTTCTGCGTTTATTTGTTTCCGCTTATTGCTTTATTTTCTATAAGTCTATCTTTCTGCTTATTTTACCGCTTGTTATCTTATTAAGACTTAAACCATAGGAAGTTTTTGGCTTATAAGAACTTATCTGTACCAAATAAGCTTATAAGCCCATAATTTAGCTACATTTTGATTAATTAGTAATCATTTATTAAGAATGACCTGCATTTGTTGGAAGCAGCTTCAGTTTTGGTATTTATATGTAGGAAATGATTTAATCGTTAGTTTTACGCATTGCTTTCGATTTACAGTAACTTTTTAAATCATTCTTCATTTCATGTTACAGATGGAGGTTCAGTTGGAGTAAACTATGGTCGAATAGCAGGCGACCTCCCATCCGCTTCAAAAGTCGTAAAGCTTCTCAAATCACAAGGAATCAACCGCGTAAAAGTATACGACACTGATCCAGCCGTACTCCATTCCCTATCAGGAACCGGAATCAAAGTAACCGTAAACCTCCCAAATGAACTCCTATACGCCGCAGCCGAAAACAATCATTTGCAAATGAATACATTCGCCGCAATGTAGTAGCATACTATCCCCATACACAAATTGAGTCGATAGCCGTTGGTAACGAAGTATTTGTTGACCCGAAAAATACTACAGCTTACCTCATTCCGCGATAAAAATATCCATCAAGCTTTAGTTAAATATAAACTTGATTCGGTTATTAAGCTATCGTCTCCTGTTGCGTTAAGTGCTTTACAAAACTCGTACCCGTCTTCAGCTGGCTGTTTTAGACCCGAGTTAATTGAACCTGTTTTAAACCAATGTTCGAGTTTTAAGACAAACCGGGTCTTATTTAATGGTTAATGCTTATCCTTTTTCGCGTATGAGTCAAATTCTGGCGTTATCTCCTTGACTACTCTCTTTTCGTGAAAACCCGGTGTTGTTGGCGGGTAATGGTTTACGTTACTTTAGTCTTTTGATGCGCAAATCGATGCCGTTTTCGCAGCGATGTCGACCTTAAAATACGACGATATCCCAATCGTTGTGTCCGAGACGGATGGCCATCCAAAGGTGACGATACGAAATCGGGCTAGTGTAGAAAATCGGACGCGTATAATGGAAATTTAATTAAAGAATATTAACGGAGGCGGTACTCCCAAGACCTACCATAAGCTAAGCTTTTTTTTTATTCGCGTTATTTAACGAGAATAAAAAGCCAGCGATTCGAGAGAAACTACGAACATTTTACCGAAATATCTGAAAAGTCTACAACATTCCATTTAACGCGGAAGACTTGAAGGATTTTCATGACGAGAGCTCACCCGCGACCGGTGGCGACCATGATCAAACACATTTTTTGACACCGGTTAAGCGCGGTGGAAAAATAAACGGGTCGGGTCAGAGTTGGTGTGTAGCTAAAGAGGTGGGGAAAGATAAGCTGCAATCAGGTTTGGATTACGCTTGTGGTGAAGGAGGTGCTGATTGCCGTTCGATTCAGCCTGGTGCCACGTGTTACGATCCTGATAGCTTAATAGCACATGCTTCGTATGCGTTTAACAGCTATTATCAGAAGATGCGACGCGCTGCTGGCGCGTGTGATTTTGGTGGGGCAGCATATGTAGTAACTCAGCCACCTAGTACGTATACTTCTTATTCTTCCATTCTTTAAATAACTGTTAAAAAGTAGAGTAAATGTTTTTTAATGCTATAGAGTAAAGTTTTATAAAATATAAAAAACGGCGTAGGTTAGCATGTTAACGTGCGCTTAAATATGGAATCCAGGTCACGTAGGCAGCACGTGGGTGATGTTAATTTCCAAATGTGCTTTTGTGAATATTTTTTGTAGCCCCATGTTGCTTTTATTTCTCATTAACAAAAAAGTTTATTTTAAAATGTATTTTGTGTTTTATGCAGAGTTTGGAAAGTGTGAATTCCCCACTGGATACTGAAGTGGATTAGAATGCAAGGAAGACTATGGCATAAGAAACTTGTTTTAGAAGTATAATTGTATTAGTGATTATGATTATTCATTGTAGGTTTTATTTAAGTTTGTGGTTGTGATGTGGGGTTAGTAGACCTTTTTTGTAATTATGTTGATCATCATTTATATTAATTATATTTATTTATATATATGATACTAGTATATGTTAGCTTTATGAAAGTGCTTTGTTAACTTTGTACAACTTGTATTTTGCCTATCTGCAAGAGATCCCAACTCCAGGATCCTATGTGAAATATAAGAGAAATGCAACAAGATAATCACAAAATGTGAAAAGATATAACAATACTCTTTGTCTAGATGATATAACGAATTGAAACTAACAATCTAAAAACTACTCAAGTAATTAGCAAGGATTGGAAAATTAGAACACTAAACACAATAGGGTCCAGGCCAAATTATGTTCGAGCAAGGATTGGAAAATTAGTTAGAATCACTTTATTGAACTAATCATTTAGACTTTAGAGCTCTAGGTATGATGACCGAAAATAACATTGAATCATATTGTAGCCCACTCATAACACGAAAAATGAACCTACTAAAACACACCCAAATACACACACATGGTAAAAGCGCGTAAATACAAATGACTGCTAATAATAACGCACATGACATTAAAGTGGGGTGTTAGATGTCATTCACTATTACTCAATGACACTGAGGACGCAATATGATACCGTGTCTCTTATAATCATTCGGCTGGTTATTTTTGAATACTTATTTTTTGATTGACAAAATTAGCAAATGCACTCATCCATGCTTATACAGTGATTTGTCTATCTAACAATATTCAGACTTATTTTCCCTTGTTTCTTGTGGTATATGACGTTTGCTGTTGCATAGGTTGAAAATGGAATGGTGCATTAATGTATTTGGGTAACTTGTAGCTTCAGGAATCTATAAAAGTATTTTTGCAGTGAAGCAAAGGTAAAATAAAGTAAAGAGGCTGCCTTTGCGTTTGTATTCCGTTGGTCCCATAAACTTTGGCTTATTAAAAGTGCTGAAAAAGAAGCTAACATCATAACTTTCAGCCTGTTAAACTAAAGAACTTTAAACATTAACATTAGTAAATTATCCATGCATGTTATTGCAATATGAGAGTGCATTAAAACTTGAGTAAAACAAGTTTTTCTTGCTCTTGTGGCATAATTAAACTTATAGTAAACATTTCAATCTAAAGTTGGGGTTTCGTGTGTTTGTTAAGAAGACAATTATAGAAGGAAAAAAGAAAATGAAACATTCCCATGTTGTTGCTCTGCAAATCCACCACAAAATTCAACACACTTTCTCCCATATTTTGTCCTCTCTTTGTGGTTTGGACTTTCTTTGCCAGGAAGAAACCAGCGACTTACGTCATCATGATGCTCATATCACCCCTAAAGTGGTCGCATTGGTTGAAGAATCATCGGTTGGGCAACGAGATTTTGGAGGCACGACCGATGTTGAGATCGGTTGAGACGATTGGGGATGTCGGTTGTGACATCGGTCGAGCATCAAATATTTGGCATATCGGTGGCTTCTCTCGATGTGTAAGGCTTCCAAATCCACTTTTGCTTTGACCGTTTGTAAAATCACACACAAGTTTTAAAATCGACCGTTTGGTCATTAAACTAAAAAAAAAAATTGAAACCAATTCTGAAACTTTATAAATCTGAAACTTCACGCCAAACACATTTCTTACACACATGATTTGAAACACGATTCAACCGCAAAATCTTACCAACACAAGATTTAATATGAACTTGCCTCCATTCTGTTGAAGATATGCAGTGTGCGTTGAAATCGATGCGATAACGACGATGAGGTGAAAAAAGCGCTATTATAAGCGTCGTGAATTGTTTGACCGCGGCGGGAGAAGGAACAAATGAGACAAAACTACAAGAGTTTGCAGCGACATTACGCTGAGCGAAAAGGCGTGATCGACAAATTTTGAAAGATCGAGCCGCGAATCGCGATGTTCTTTGACGAGTTGTGGCGGTGTGTTCGAGAAGATAACGAACAACGTCGGCACCAAAATCAATTGGAGCTATCGGAGAACAAAAGCGATGATGTTGGTGCATCAACATTCTGACTTGATTTCTGGAGCACCTCTGCTGAGACAAGGAAGATTTGGCTCGCTTGAGGGATTTCAGGTTCTCGTCTCCTCGTATATTTCTGCGTGCGGGGCGCGTTGATTAGATTTATGATTTATGTATTTCGTATTGTTTTATTTAGCATTGTAACATTTTAATTATTAATGACATTTTAGTTTATGTTAAAATTTTTTTTAAATAAAAAATAAAATAAAATAAAAATCCTTGGGTCGTCATTGAGGCGTCCGGGTTGTCTCGGTCATTTGGAGAGAAGAAAGTTGATGGCATTTGGATGGCCAGGGTCATAGGTGGGGGGGTCGCGGCCAAACCGGCTAAGGATGGGATTTAATCCAGTGATTCACGCGTTGGTGGGTTTCAAACCTGGGCCTGTGGGGAAAACTCACGGTATCTCACCACTAGGCTAGTGGATCATTGACGACTCCTTTTCATACCTAATCAAGATTGAGCGGTTAAATTATGAGTGGATCATTCAAGTCCACACAAAGTTACTTATATGATAGTACATTTGAACTAAAATAAAATAAATATTTTTTGATAATGATGATGTCTTATTATATTAAGCGTAACATTCATACTCGTGTTGAAGATCCGTACAAGTCTTATGTATAGTTGAATCAAACAAAGTAACCTTTAAAAAAAGGTAACCTATTGAGACACTTTGTTGCTCCGAAATTTCTATATTGTCGGCATTGATAGTAGACTAGTAGTCTTGTTTAATCACATGTTAAATTAATGCTTTTTAGAGGTTTGGCTATCTTCTTATTTTTTCATGTTTTCTACTAGGTGACTCGCCCTTATATTGTGGTTTACATGTTTGATGGGTTCGGTGATCATATTTTGTGCATTCGGGTTGTAAAGTCTTCATCCAAGGGTTTGTACATTTTACGTGTCAAAGTGCAAGCCCGGCAACAATCCTTTGCCAATGAGGCAACTAGTGAAACGAGTTTAAAGGTGTAATTGGATCAAATTATGTATAGTTTTTAGTTCAAGTACAAGCTAATGAAGCTATATCTGAGTGGTGTTGTTTTATTTTTTTGTTAATCATTCTCAATCAAGTCTGCATAGTTTTCGGTTTGTATATTCTCAAAATCAGTATAAACCTTAGTTTGACACACCCAAAAAAAAAAGAGTATTGACATAATAAAAGCCCCTTGAGTACGACTGGATTAGTATGGTTTTGGTAAATTTGGTGTACACATGGTAGATCTCACTAGAGAGTGAACAGCATGAGATAGATGTAGCAAAGATTCTTTGTGCCCATTGATTACTGAATAGCCCACATGCTCCACTTGCCAATTCAAGTCGCTCTACTTTATGATCCATAATGTTCATGTTAGAAAAATATGAAATGAGAAAGATGTGGACACTTTCTTTACTTTATCCTAACAACATGTGCTTGAACAATTATACTCTCATTGTACCTTCCATTACATGTTTGCAATTTATGTTGTGCAAAAGTAAGAATTCACCCCGATGAAAAAATGGGATTTGAGAGGCTAGCGAATCGGAATTGTATGGAATAAGTATCTAAACACACATAATAAATGTGTATTATGAACTATGAAGTCATCGCATTTCTTAAAATAGCACGCATTATGTTAGTTTTTGAAGAGTTCATAGCATTTAGAAAATATATTGAACAGAATGCTCATTAGGCGCTCTGGTCGATCCAACAAAAGGATAGACACTAGTTTTTGCTCATAGTGGATATGTCCTCTGAGATTTTGCAAGGCTTACTAACTTGACTTGATTCCTTTCTTACTACCGATCACACAAAACTCTTGATTATTTTGAAAGAAGTAGATCACAAATCCCTTATTTAGACAGAAAATAAAACTCATCTATCCATGTTTCTGAAGAGCCTCAAATTCACATCAAGGATCATTAGTTTAGAACCCCATAAAAAACCTTAATTATCTCAAAGATAATGAGAGAATTAAGGAATAGCCATTAACAAAAATACCATTTGTTTGATTATTTATGCAGAAATCAACCCCATCTTCACATTTTCATCTTCCCTCTGCCAATCTCTTGCAAAATCTTTATTGCTGCCCAAATCATACATAAATTTAGCAATTTTATCAAAAGGGCAGCAAGCAAAGTTGCAAATCTTTCAAGGAAGACAATAAATTTTGCAAACCAAACAAGAGATCAAAGAGGTGAATCATAAATCACATTTACAAATCATAAGAATAATCAAAATGCCAAACAGATTACAAAAAGCCATAGGAGTATTCAAAGATCAAACAAGCATTAGTCTAGCCAAAGTCAATAGTTCATCGAATATACATGTATTAGTCCTCAAAGCCACCACACACGACGATTTGCCCATAAATGAACGTTATGTATCCGAAATCCTTACCCTGATATCCTCAAACCAAATCAATGCAGCTTCTTGTGTAAGCGCCATTCGCAAAAGAATCACTCGAACCCATAATTGGGTGGTTGCCTTAAAGTCATTGATGCTTGTGTTACGTATATTTCAAGATGGTGATCCTAATTTTCCTAGAGAAGTTCTTCACGCAAGCAGTAATGGTGACAAGCTTCTAAATCTTTCTGAGTTTAGTGATTATTCGAGTTCAACCCCCTGGGATTACACCGGGTTTATTCAAGCATTTGCTTTATATTTAGATGAGCGTTTGGATTGTTTATTAACGGAAAAGCTTCATAGAAGATATACATATAACAAGAAAGTAGATATCCGATACTATAGAAAGAAGACTAATGACTATGTTTGTGATATGGAACCTGCTATGTTGCTCGATAAGATTGTTTACTGGCAGCGATTGCTTAAACGAGCAATGGAGACCAAACCAACTGGTGTCGCTAAATACAATGAGTTGGTTTTGACATCGGTTTATCCGGTTGTTAGAGAGAGTTTTGACTTGTATAGAGATATTTCAGATGGGTTGACTCTTTTGCTTGATAAGATCTTACAGTTGGAATATCAATCACGTGTTAGCATCGATGAGATTTGCGTAAAGGCCGAAAAGCAGTTTGAAGAACTTAACGAATTCTATTCTTTGTGTAAAAGGATTGGTGTTGGGAAAACTGTGGAATACCCAACCATCCAGTTTATGTCGAGAGAGTTAATTGGGACACTACAAGAATCTTTGAAGGATGAAACAGATTCTGAAGAACTGGGAGAGGCGTTGGTTATACCGGGGGCTGGATTCGGTGCGGCAGTAGAAAATGTTTCTGATAAAAGTTCCGAGTCTGGTTCAGAATACAAGTCATCATATGAACTAATGAGTGAGGTTATACAAGGGGTAGGATTTAGTCTCGCTATAGAAAATGTTTCAGATAAAAGTTCAGAGATGGGTTCAGAATACAAGTCATCAGACGAACTAATGAGTGTGACGGAGACAGTAATAACTCCTGCGGTCTCAGCTGACATAGAGGTGTACGCAGAACAATCTGATAACATGGGTTTAACAATGCCTATGCCCGTGACAAACTCAGAGGATGACCTTATGTCTTTTGATGATTGGCCAGCTAACGACGAACAAACAGTAACCCAAGAACAAAATCTAGAAAAATCGATTTTGGTGGACATGCAAAACAAAAACCAAGAACAAGTTTTGGAGGAGTCAATTTTGGCGGACAATTTGTCACATTTCATTGATGAAACTGAATCAAATGATTGTTGCGACCTTGTCTTAGCCCAGACACCCACCCGCCAACAATCAGACATTTGGTTAAGCACATTTGATGAATTTCACACAATCACATTGTATAACAAACAGCATCAACCTATACCTCTAAACCATTGCAACCCATTTTTACAAGATCTACATGACATTCCGGTCTACGACTCTTGTGTGGCAGCATATTGGTCACAAAATCAGACTTGTGATATGTTAATATACATGTAACAATGTGATGACTCAACAGCAGAAAGTGTTGAGTAACCAGAACAAGATGACAGCAATAACATGCTTGATATACTCCTTTTGGTTCTATAAGTAATCTTCTAATGCATCCAATGTGTGATCGTATTACTGTATTTTGCTACCAAATAACAATCAAACATAAACTAGTAAAAACAGAAGCATCACTTAACGCAAATGAAAGTCGGGAAACTAAACAAAATAGCCATTCTTAAGATGGTACAATCTCTTTTGGTTGAAAAATAAAAGTATCCGATTCTCATAGATCAAAAGACAAGTAAACAATCTATTAATCCTAAAGTTCAAAACACCAGACCTCAAAAACGACATCATTCTAATTCATCCTCCTGATCAACTCGTTGATGAAATTCTCACGGTTACCAGCATCTCCACCTTCAACGTAATGGTTTCTCTTTTTCTTAAGACCACCCAAAGGCGCCTTCAGCTTAAAGGGCCACAAGAAGTTGTTTGCCTCCTTGAAATGAGGACCAGCAGTCAAGATCTCGTGAATAAGATCTTCAACACAGATGATGCCAAATTTTCCAAGTCCCTGCACTCCCAAAAACAATTCATCATTATTATCTTGCTGAGAGTTAAAAAAAAGCACATATAAATAACCAAAGAAAAACGCAAACCTGTTCAACAATTGAGTTGTCAGTTAATGGGATTCTTTGCTTGTTAAGCTTTCCATACCCTCTCTTGTAGATCAACTCCTTCACGCTCTTTAGGTTGGGGTAACTGCGATAAATAAATGTACTTTACAAAAAATGTACAAAATATATATAAGAACACTTTAAAAAAAATTCATGTGTAAAATACATACCCATAAGTAACATATGGCTCAACCCTATGAAGCATGTTCAATGTGGCCTTGTTAACTTTCAAGAAGACGCCATTGAAGATCTGAAAAAAGAAATAGATGTATAAATAAAAATTAAAAAAAAATGGTTCTGTGAAAAAATAGAAAGGGTAGGCATCCATCGCAAAAAACAATCATATTCAGGTGATATCAGTTCATATGGAAGCCAAGATAACATCTCAAATTACAAGATAGATTTCTAGCGAATTAAGTTTTAGAAAGAACAAGGGATAAAAAATCCTAAGTAAAAAAAGTCAACCATAGTCAACTTTCTACATTTAAAAAACTATCGATCACTGTACAAGCGAAGATATTATCCTTTCGGTTTATGAAACAAAAAAGCATGATATATTATCCTTTATGGATATAGTGTAAAGTATTCTAGAAGCTCGTTTAAAATCAATTACATTTAGCCAAGCTTTCAGGGTTTTCGTTTTAAAATGATAAACAAGAAGCAACTTTAACCAAACAACAAAAGTATTTTCTTAGTGGTTCATTTCATAATAGATAATCAAGAGAGTGCACAAAGCTCACTTGTAATCCATCATAACAATTTCAAGTGAGGTGTGAGAAAAAGAATAAACATAAGGAACAGAAAAAACCTGTCTGAGGCTTAATAGCTGGAGAATTTTCTTTGACTTTGGGTCCATGGCATTGATACTGAATGTTTCAAAATACAACAAATAAATAAATAAACTACTTCAATAAAATGCATAACACAAGATAACAATAGACTGTTTGAAACTGAAAGTAAACACATACCCACGGATACGGATGATGAAGAGCATCTTAGCTTCAGGGTTGACATAGAAACCACCTTTCAACCTTGCCTCACGCTTCAACTGAATCAATTCCTTGTCCTGCAATTCAAATAAACATTCACAACTCAATTAAGTATACCAATCACACAAACAAAACCTACAATTAAGACACATAAACAAATTATGTATATACCTGAGCCTCATACTCCTTGGTGTATTGCTTGGCCCTGTTAAAGATCAACTTCCTGTTGGCGGCGTTCTTCTTCTTCAACTCCTCGGTCTGTTGAGTCTTGGCAAGAGCCCATTCTTCGGCTCTTTTTTGCTTCTTCAAAAAAGACTCTGGAACAACTGGTCCTCCTTTAGCAACTTCAGCCATTTCTTCAATCTACATCATCACATTTATCATAAAACCAAAAAAGTCAATTGAAACTCCAAAAAAAAGTAAAAACTATACTTTGATACTAAAACATAATGTGTAAACCATGTACCATAATTATAAACTAAAAAATCAATGATATTAGTACCATTATCGAACATGTCCTAACAAAAAGACCACTGATCCAAATTAAGAAAAATGGTAATTCAGACTATGGGCCTTTGTATTAGCTTATTTGATGGCTTATGAGCTTTTTGAAAACTGAAATAATAAGGTCAAACAGAGACAGGGCAGATGATCTTATAACTTAGCACAAGTGAATAGAGTCAAAAGCCTTTCATTATGACCTTTTAGCTTTTCAAATTTTAAATAAGCATTTAAGCCCATATAATAAGCTGACACAAACACCAACTAAAAATCCAACGTTACGGATCATATTTTATAAACAGCAATAATAATGATAAACCTAAATTATCACATAAATTTAGCATCCATAAAAATCTTACATAACAAAACATTGCTAATAAAAAACAATTTAGTGTTAAATGTGTATCTAAAGTATAAATCCAAAATTAAATATCTACAGTATAACTGTAAATCAACGACCCGGATATTTGTCAGAAATCCATAATATTGATAACAGTATCAAAACTATCCCACAAAACAAACATCACTAATCCATATAAAAATTATAAACTTAAGAATAATGATGTATTTATAAAAGGTAATTCAGGTAAATGAATGTTTGTATTAGCTTATATGATGGCTTATAAGCTTATCAAAAACTTGTAAAGGTAATAAGCTCAGTCATCCATGCTCTATGAGCTTATCAACTTGAGCTTATAGCTTAGTTAAGTCTATAAGCTCAAATGGATAAACTCATACAACATCCAACATGAGCTTGCTAGCATTTCAAATTCTTTATACAAGCCAACGCAAACACCCGCTGCTAAAACACCTTTATCTTACAGATTCATATTATACAAACAACCATAATACTAATAAAATTACTCTAACGACTAACAAATAAATTTGTTATCCATATAAAAACAACAATATATCTACAGTTAAACCTTAAAATAACATAAAAGCATAACAATAACACAAAAGCATATCCTAAAACATAAACAAAACACTAAATAAAAACATTTATTTGAAACACAGACATATCATTTAAAAAAACATGTTACAAGTATAGATCAAACATTATTTCTAAAGAGTAATCTAGTTATATTTATTAAGTGACAGTAAACATGCATAAAAATGATCAGTAACCTTTTGAAATATGTAATTTCATAGCTAATAAATTGTTTAATAGTTAGAGAAGGTTACCTTTAGGAAGCGGCACCGGCAGTGAAAGGATGTGTGCTAGAAGATGATGGCTGAGAAGGGATTAGGGTTTTGTAGGGTGTGTGAGTGTTTTAATTTAGGTGTTGCATTGTGGGCTTGGGTTTCAGATGGATCTATTGGGCTTGGTTTTGACTATTGTTTGGTTTTATGGCCTTTGGTGTATTGAGTGACTTGCCCAAAAATAATTCGTTGGAGGAAATGTGAGTGACTTTAGTAGGCCGGTTAAGAAAGTGTCCACCCGCTAATCTTATACTTTGTAATTTGTATAACTGGAAAGGATTTTGTTATTTGTAGCCTTAGGGCTCGTTTGGTTCGGCGGAATCACAAGGATTCGATGGAATTAATCCGATTCGTTTCATAACGTGTTCTTGAAAAGTTTAAAGAATTTGGAATTTGAATTAATTCCTTCTTGTGTTTGGTTGGTAAGCGAAATGGAATGAAATTCTTCGAAATCCCATATATATGGAATTGACGTTCAGTGACAATCGAGAAGGATTGTTTCTGATTGATGGAATTCATATTATCTTTATCATTGTCATTGCTATTATTATTATTATTATTATTATTATTATTATTATTATTATTATTATTATTATTATTATTATTATTTTTATAAAACATCACTTTATTAAAAGCTCATAGGATTCTGAGAAATTGGTGGGAATCAGAAACCATTGGGCCCTACACTTTTATTATTATTATTATTATTATTATTATTATTATTATTATTATATATATATATATATATATATATATATATATATATATATATATATATATATATATATATATATATATATATATATATATATATATATTTATTTATTTTTTTTTTTTATTATTATTATTTTTTTTTTATTATTTTTTTATTATTATTATTATTACTATATATTTTTTTTTAATAAAAACATCACTTAATTAGAAAATCATAGGAAATTACAAGAAATTAGAGGGGAGCCTATAAACTAACTCGGCCCCCACTCCTCTAGCAATAGCAAAACAAACCCTACTAAAAACGATCATTTAATTATTATTGTTATTATTATTATTTTTTATAAACAACCATGTTATTAAGATTTAAAAATTATTATTTATTTAAAATTGAATATAAATTATTATTTATTTAAATTTTTTTTATTATTATTATATTTAAAAATTATTATTTTTTAAAAGTTAAATATAATTTATTTATAGCTTACTTTTTAATTTATACTTTAAAAAATACAATTGTATTTTATATAAAAAAATTATTTATTTAATATATTATTTTATATAATATTATTTAAAAAAATTATTATTATAATTTGATAAGTAATTTATTTATTAAATAATATTTAGTTTATTAATCTTAAACTAAAATTAAATTTTAAATATTTTAATATAATTGTTTTTTTCCTCATTTCATTCTTCCAACCAAACATGCGCTAGTATTCGCAAATTTCAATTCCGTCAGATTTTAAATCCTAAAGATTTCAATTTCTAACATTCCATTCCTTCACATTCCAATTCCTTAAACAATTTCCAATTCCGTCAAAAACATTCTGCGAACCAAACGAGCCCTTAGGGTTTTGTTTAATAGTTAAAAACATGCAATGAGGGATGATACATTTAGGTTGGAAGAAGTTGAATTCAAGGCTACGTTTGGCATTTTCCAACTCGAAAACCTAAAACTGATAGCGGAGTTTTGCAAAACCTCAAATTTTACAATCCTCCTAGGCAGTGTACATAATCGTTGTAGGTATAGGCAAGACACGGGAGATTGATCGTTCTCTAGGGGAATAGTGTTATGAAGGCCAAAGTGTATGTCGAGATAGGTCTAAAGCTGAGGGATGAGTCTTTTTGTATTTTTTAGAAAGCAAATTAAAATCTCAAGGTTTTAAGATTGGTCGTTTTAATTTTAACTACTAGTTAATTAAAACAAAACTAAATAAACTAAAATTAAACTAAGTATGAGGAAAAGTAAAGTGGTAACTCTTATGATAAGAAAAACGTGTTTACTTAAATTATCTTTACTCCCTAGTCATCTCTTATTGATTAGTCGAATTATCACGTCCTTGTTTTAATTGGAGCATTGTATTCCGTATTATTGATCGTAGGGAGGTGCCATATGCCCTAAGAAAGCTTAAAGTCTATTAAGTCTTCTAGGATCTATAAGCCGCAATTCATGCAATAAATACAACGAGAAAAAACACTAGCGCACTCTAGGGTTGCGTTTAATAAGATGGACAAGCTAGTACATATAAGAATTAAGTCAGTTTTCTTATCCTCACGCGAGGCAACCAGTTAAACAAGAGATCGACAATCAATAATTAATAACTAAGTTTCATTCGATATAAGCAAACACTAATAGATCTAGCATAGCATGTTAAAGCGAAGAAAATAAAAGCATATAATAAAACAACACATAAATATATTAAATGATTAAAGTTGAATTACTTATCTTCAATAAAACATGGATAAAGTAGCTGTAAAAAGCTTTGTAAAAGAGCATAAATTCGTCTAGGGTTTCACCTCTCCAAAGTGTTACATCGACAATGGAAAACATACAAAAATATATATAGTTTACAATTGTGTGGCCGCTTTATGGTTGTGACATCGTCACTTCGCTATCATTAGGGTTTCTTGATTGCATTGTGTGGTTGTGTGCGCTAATAATCATGACGCCCGTCGAGATATCTAACCCGTCTCTCTTGAAAAGTCGAGCCGTCTTGTGTATTTTTTTACTTTGAATCTTGGTCTTCAAATACAAGTGACACCGTTAGGTTCTAAACTTGCTCAAATGTTCTGAGCCGTCACATGTAAAATTTCCATCAAATCATCACATCAAAATGCAAGTGACGGCGTCACGTTGAGGTTCTGACGCCGTCTTGAGCCCTTTTCCATGCTTTTTTCGTGACTTGGTCGTTTTCTTGTCCAAATTAGTCCAAAACGTGTCGGTTCCAGCTTCTGTGTCCCAAGTACCTAAAATGTGAAAAGGAACGATTTAAGGTAATAATTGATCACAAATGTACGAGTTTAGAGCTTAAATGACCCCCTAAAACGCACGTTTTAAATCCTTATCAAATATCCCTACACTTGGGATTTACTTGTCCTCAAGCAAATATGCTTTTATCCAATCAATTTACAAATTAGGAGCATTTAACATTTGTTATAAACAGTTCACGACATTCACAAGCTTTACAATACTCAAAACAAGCATGAAAATTATATACTAGCACCTCACATAAAGTGTTTGGATTCTCTCATCTCTCGGGTGTATAAGTTGTATAACATGTATGAAAACGAGAAAATTAAACACTCTCCACCTATCATAGCAGATAGATTACCATAGGCTTGATAAAGGATCAAACCTCCACCGCTTTGGTGTAAACACCTAGGAATAGCTATCAAAAAGGACTTTTAAAGGGTTTTAACGTTAGGTGTAAGGGTATGGAAAGGTTTATAGTGAAGTCAAGATATGGTTTCTAAGTCGAAACTTGCAACTGAAAATTTTGGACAGAATCTGTTGGAATTAAGCTAACTTATTTCACAATTCCGCAACACTACAAGCATATATAAGTGCTACAATGACTATGGCATGCATATATAAGTAATTCTAAGTATGAAAGGAGTTTATGGAGCTTATAAAAGAATGATGGATGTTTTGTGCAAAGAATGAACAAGAAACCCCAAGAACACTAACTAAAACCCAATTATGATCACCCTTACTAACACCAAGTAAATAAGCTACCCAATAAGCCTTCCATAAGCTAAAGACATATTTTAATTGCCCCTTTTGTTTGTTTTCTTCCGTTCCTTCAAGAGAGAACAAAGGATATGATTTGTGTGTTTTTGTTTGTGTAAGAAACCAAGTGTTAGGTGTAAGTGTTCTTATACATGAACTTTTGGTAAGTGTTGAATAACATTTTGGATCCAATAGTACCAAGATAAGCAAAAATGTGTTAGATTTCTACTTGAGCCTTGTGTTGGCTGAATATTTTGGTTTCTAAAGGAGTAAAAGAGAACTTTGGTTTATTAACCCATCACATGAATACATAGGAATGGAATTTACATAAAAATAGCCATAAGCAAGACCAAGGTTGTTGTAATTACTACAATTAGAAGAGTGGGGGGGGATATGTGCTAGGATAGGACAAAATTGAGATTTTGGTGTAATATAATTATTAGTGTATGTATATGTATATTTATAAAGGGTGGTGTAGTTATATGCATGCATAAACGTCGTAAACGCGTAATAAGAGCATTTTACGTAAAACTTGAAAAATAAAAAGTGTAGACTTATAAAATATGATTGAAATAGTAATATGACATATATTTGACGTATACTTAAAATTTTCTAATGCCGGTTTACGTTAAATGACGTTTCCGGTTTACACGATTAAATTTAACGACACGTAAAAGTAATTATGTAAACTTTCAAAGTAAATAGTTTTGAGTTTATAGGTAAGTGATGCGCGTATAACTCGTTCGGGGTCAAAGGAACTTCTTTTTCGTCGAGCAAGTTTTTCAACACCCTAGGCAGTGAACCTAATCGTTGTAGTGTAGTATTGGGTAAGCCTCGGGTATTGATATCGTTCTCTAGGGGAATAGGAATGCTAGTAAGAAGTGTACTATGCTAAGGTTGAGGTTGAGGAAGATTATTTTTGTCTTTTTTATATTTTTTTATAAAGCTAAGGGTAAAATCTCAGGGTTTGGATTTGGGGGTTTTGGTACTTCTACCGATTACTCTACTATCTAATTATCTAAACTATGGGTAGTCTTGTGTCTATTGATGTGTGCTCGTATGATGATTAAAAATGTGTCTACCTAGATACTATTACTCAATAGTTATCTTTTATTGGTGGTTGAATTGTCACGTCCTTATTCTTAACGCGTTGTGTTTTCTAAGGTCGTAGGGTATACTTTTTGTTAGGAATTAGAAATTCCAGGTATTAAAGAGTCGGTCACCTCAAGTATATGTATTCGTTAGAAAGCTCGTAGTCATGGTTATTTTATGTTAAGTAGTATTTAGTTAAGTAACACCGTGGAGGACTGACGGTCTTTACCAGCTGTATGCGATCCACGACCCGTTGTGTGGCGTTTATGTAAGACTATAAATACTCTACCTCCCAGGTAGAGAGTTGGAGCTCATAATAATATCTTTCACTTTCTCACTAAGTTCACAAACCTCTAACTTCTCTCTCTAAAACACTCTTTGCACGCCCACTTGTGTTAATGGTTTGATGTGTATGTGAAATCCAATATGTTACAATTGGTATCAAGAGCCATGGTTTGATCATTCATCTTTCATGTTCTTTGTTTTGGTGGATTTCATAAGGTTTTGGGGTATTAAGGGTTTAGGAGAGTTTGATTCATTTAGACAAATTCTAGTGTTAAAGTTTGAATTTTGCTTGTACTTTTGTGTTTAGGATCATCATATGTGTTTAGGTTTTGAATTGGAAGGCTTAAATCATTGTGGTTTGGTTGTTTTGATTGATAAAGTGGTTATATTTGAAGATTGTACAAAGCGAGTTGAGTCTCAATTCACATTTCTTCAAAGCGAGTTGCTTTGTTATTGGATGCGAATTGGTACATGCGACTTGGGCTGTTTAGCGAGTTGATTTTATGCGGTTTGAGTTCTAAGTGAGTTGTTTCTTTAAGCGACTTGAGATCTAAAGCGACTTAGCTATTGAGCGAGTTGTAAAGCTAGCGAGTTAATTTAAGCGACTTGGTGTTCAAGCGAGTTGATTGTGTTGCGAGTTGATACTAAAGCGAGTTGGCTATTTAGCGACTTGATTCATTAAGCGAGTTGACTGTGTTGTGAGTTGATGCTGATGCGACTTGGCTATTAAGCGAGTTGATTACTTAAGCGAGTTGTTAATTAAGCGAGTTGTGTGGTTAGGTACTTATTTATTTAGGCTTGTTACTTCTTCGTGATACATTCTACGGTTGTTCTTTTGGTTTAGTAAAATCCGTGAAAGAATCAATTTCGGTTTAATCAAAGAATAGTAAAATCCGTAGAGCTTGAAACATGTCTACAAACGTTCTACTATCATCTCCACTGCTTGTTGAGGATGTTCAAGCAGCTGGCTCGAGATACTAAATCCACCCATGCTTGTGAGCGCGACTATGACTCTTGGGCTCAACGAATCGATTGTATTGTCTTGGAAAGGAAAATGGGTCAACATTCTCAAATCCATTGATGAAGGACCTTATCAAGTTGAGGCGACCGAGATACTCTTGAAAGCGAGCACGAGACGGAAGCGTGATCTTAGGCTTAAACGGACCAAAGACATATGATGAGCTCGGTGATAAGGAGAAAAGAGATTCGATCTCGATATCGGGGCTTAACATCATACTTCAAGGTCTTCCAAAAGATATCTACAAACTTATCAATCACAATACCGAAGCCAAAGCGGTGTGGGATAATGTCAAGATGCTTACTCTCGAGTGCGAATTAGCGTGGAAGAGGAGAATCACAACTCTATGATGATTTTGAGCACTTCAAGATGAAACACGATGAGAGTGTTTATGAATACTATGTGAGATTTCACAAGCTTGTCAATGATATGAGGAATATCAAGATGACTATGCCAAACATTCGATTGAACTCAAAATTTGTGAACAACATGAATCGAGAATGGCACAAGTTAGTTACATCATGAAGCTTACCAAAGGTTTGAAGAATACAAACTATGAGCAACTCTATGCCTTCCTTCTTCAAAATGAGAGACATGCAATGTTTGAAAAAAGATTCTTGATCGGTTCAAAGCTCGGGGAGAAACAAGCTCAACAAATGATTCAACCGCATTTTACTCAAAAGTTGGGATTACCACCAAAGCTTCTCAAGTTGTACCTATGGGTAATGGTAATCATAAACTCATTCGGATCAATGTTTAAACAAGGCGATCTTGATGCGGGCATGAAAAACTTCATCAATCAAGCGGCACTCATGATAAGTCAAAACATGAATTCTCTCATGAACCAACAACAACCTCGAGCGACATCTAACCCACACAATCAAGCTCTTGTCGAGAGATGGGAGGATCGTGGTGCAACCAATTCGGGAAAGGCGGTATGATCGGGAAGAGGTGGGTGGTAGAGGTTATGTTGGTAATCGAATCGAGGAAGGAATGGAAATCAAGGTCAAGCTAAGCCGATCAAATGCTATAAGCGTGGTGGTGAGGACACATTGCAAGGCGCACATCTCCAAAGCGTCCATGAATCTTGATTACTTGAGAGATAAGATCTTGCTTGTACAAGCTCGGGATAATGGTCTTGCTTTGGATGAAGAGGAGTTGTTGTTTCTTCTTGAGGCAATGCCAAAACCTATGATGCGAGATGTGGATGAGCGACGATTCGGAGATAGGTCACAATCATCGAATGCCTTTCAAGTCGTTGATTGTGATGCATACGACTCGATGTGGATGATGGACCCTCTGCACACACAATTTTATGGCTAGCATTTCTCGATGGTTTCTCCCAAGGTCTCATCTTCACCACAGGTGGCCCATCAAAGACAAACTCATCTCGGAGGTATTAAAACTATCGATGATTTGATGTGCAAAGATGCATGACAAAGTACAATCAAGCTGAAACTATTGAATCAAATATTGAAAATATGGGTAATATCAATGTTGTCCATATGATCAATATGTGAAACAAAGTGAAAGTGAAGTTGTACCAAGTGATGCATCTTCTGCGATCAACAATGACTATGTTTTTATGAATACACTTGCATGTGCCTTGATGATTCTGTTATCTACAGGCGAATGCCTATAAAAACGTGTTGCTATTTATGAACAACGTGCCAAATTTGAGTTGACCACCGTGAAGCGGGAAATGGATGACCAAATCGCACAACTATTAGAAAAAGTAGGTTTAAAGAAGAAATATTAAAACAAGAGTTAAACTCCTTACAAGAAAAGGTTTCTAAAGCGCTAAGCAAAAACAAGAACTTCAAGAAAATGTTAAAATGCTTAAGCAAGAATTCGATTGCTAAGGAATCAAAACTTTTGAATGATTTTTCTAATCTAAAACCTTGAAAAACAAGCTTGAAAATAAGTTATGCGTAAGGAAATACCATTCGATTGCTCACTTAATCACTAAGCATAGAGTCTTAGCGATAAGCATAGCATTCCCTTGTTGAGGAACGAATCGAGGTCATTAAAAGGCTAGAAATGCTCATAAGGTTCTTTATGATGGCAATGAAATCCTTAAACCTAGGCAGAAACCTAGTTGCGTTGAGTGCCGAGGAAGATAAGAAATCGAGATGAAGTCTCAGGAAAAGATGAACAAGAAATTAGATGATCCCAAATGTAAGAGAAGAAAATAAATATCACACCCCATGATTACAAGAAGGAGAATTGGATTTCTTTGAACATGTTTAAGCCTCGAGACATTGTTGACTCCAGAACAAGTGTTACGGAAAATGGACTTAGATAAGCGAAGCGGAAAATATTGTTGAAACAAACTCTCCCTTAGGAAAATGCCTAAAGCGTTGTGTATCCTCCCGATATACCAATGCATCTAGTTCCTAGAACCATTGCTACTAAAAGCAAGACCTTAATCGGTCAATATGTTATTTTTCAACTATTTGTTGATTTTGAGAAAACTTGTAAGAAAAGGATCACACCACTGGGATAGCGAAGGGAAAGGGGTTTGAACAAACAAAGAATGCTATTTAGCGAGGTCATGCCTTTCTTTAAACTTCTAAAAGATCACTTTGAGAGTCTTAAAAGGGGATAGATCTTGATATTAAGGGAATGGTAAAGGAATTTGATGCAATGATAGTTGAGGTTAGTGACTATGAGCGAGCACTAAAATATAATGAGATTGAGAGGAAGAACTTGCATACACTAAATGAGAACACGATTTACGAATGTATTGCTCAAGATGTGTTCTACTCTCCTACTAACTGTTCTATTATCGCTTCTCAATTTCATGAAGCGTACATTGCTAAAGTCTCCCATGATCGTGTCATTGAGTTTGAAATCAAAAACTCTAAACTAAGTGAGAAAATTGATCGGGATGACCATGATAATTTGGTGAAACATCTTTCTAAACTAGAGGTTGATCATTTTGATCTACAACTAAAATATCAACATCTTAAAGAAAGTGTTAAAACCTCAAACATCAAGACATCCTCGGATGCTCGAGTTTGATGCGAGTTTTCAAATAAACAAACGTGACGAACGATTCAAGCTCATTGTAACACGATCGAAAGTTGAAAGCCAAATCGCTCAATTAAAGGGTGAAATGAACAATGTGTGGTCCCCAAATGCCTCCTCCTTTAGATTCTCGAATTCTCAAAACTTTCATCTTCAAAACTTAGTAAATGCTTTACAAAAGGAAAATGAGAGTTTTCTTAAAGAAAATGAAAAGGTTAAACGTCATTTCAATGAGTTATTTGAATCTATAAAGGTCACTCAGTAACAAAAATAACGAAGCGGTAGCCTCGTTACAAAAGAAATTGAGAATCTAAAGAGTCGGGTAAAGGGAAGATGCCAATGACCAATGGGAGAATGGTGTATCAAAGGTACATGTACGTAATAAATATGCTTTGTCATGAAATATGTTCCTCCTCATCTTAGGAATAACAAACTTGCTATTCAAACATATTTCTCATACCTTAAGGATGACTAGAATGTCTCCGTGAGATTGTAGAAGAGGATAAGTTAGAGAAACCGGATGATAATACAATTGGCCATGCATGCTTATATATGACGATCTCAAGAACTTCTAGAATGCCTAATTACAATATGCCCTAAAACCTTGGGTGAGCAAGTCAATCCCTTGATACCGTGTTCTATGCCTAGTGCCAAGCATGCAAGTCATTCAATGCCAAATGTTATGAATGTGAACCCTAATGTGCCTTCAAGTAGGTCGATTCCAAATCATTAGTGCTAAGAATGTGAACTCGAGTGTGCCTCTAGGTGTTCAAATCCCGATTACTTCTCTTTGTTAAGAGAGTGAACTTTAATGTGCCTTCAAGCAGTTCGGATCCCAAAGACATCTAAGCAGGAAAAGCAAATAGTAGCAAAACCAACTAATGTTCCCATTCCTCTACGGGAGTAATCGGTGACATTAAAGCAAGCGGTCAAAGTCTCAAGACAATACAAGGAATGATAGGACCTCGCAAGCTAAGAATGTGCATTGGAAAAGAGTAGAAGACCAACCTAGGAACTTTAAGTTTGGTAGAATAAAGCGAATCGTGTTGATGCTAGTATTAGCCATAGGCGTCTGTAATTAAGTCGAATTCGATACTATTTGCAAACCTTGTATTGATGTCTGTTTGAATTCTGTTTCTAATCATGAATGTGATGTTAATGTTTCGCCTAATGATGTTAATTGTCCAGTTAATATTGTTAATGCTAAAAATATGCTAAGAAGGGTAAAAGGCAAAAGCGAAAGAAAGTTAGAAAATAGTGGAAGCCCACAGGAAGAACATTTAGTAAGATAGGTTATCAGTGGATACCTGTTGGCCATAAGGTCAATCAGACAATGCCCACTAGAAAATGGATGCCTACTAGTAGAACTATTCCCTTAAGAAGTGAACATACTTTGAATAGGGCAAATCTGGACACTAATCTTGCATCTATTCATAATGATTCCATTTCTTCAATTTCGATATGGATGTTTCTATTTACGATGTGGGTGTTCCAATCTACATTACTAACCAAATGGAACCCATTCTTGCATGGGGATCCCAATTATCGTTATCCATTCTTATCGTGTTCAGCTGCGGATCGTTCAAATCGATTACGTGGTACACGGACTCGGTTGTTCCAACATATATTTGGAGACCGGTCATGACTCATGAACTTTGTGAGTAAATTTATCGGGACAGTTAGATTCGGGAACGACCATTTTGGAGCTATTATGGGTTATGAAGAGTATGTGGTTGGTAAAGTGTAATTTCGGTATATTATGTGGAAGGTCTTGGTCATAATTTGTTCTCTGTTGGTCAATTACGTGATTCCGATCTAGAAGTGGCTTTTAGAAAACATACTTGCTTCGTTAGAGAACTTGATGGTGTAGAATTGTTAAGAGGAACCCGTGGTTCTAATCTATACACCATATCTATCGAAGACATGATGAAGTCCTCTCAATCGCTTCTTGTCAAAGGCTTGAAAACTAAGTCATGGTTATGGCATCGTCGTCTCAATCACTTGAACTTGGCACCATTAATAACCTTTCGAGAAAGGATCTTGTCGAGGCTTACCCGGTCGAAATATGAAAAAGATCATCTTTGTTCGACTTGCCAATTGGGAAAAAGCACGAAATATGCTCACAAACCAAAACCCACAAACTTCGATGAATGGAAGTTCTTCATACCCTTCATATGGATGCATGCGGACCAATGAGAGTGCAAACAATAAATGGGAAGAAATACATTCTAGTAGTTGTTGATGACTACTCTCGATTTACTTGGGTGAAGTTTTTGAGGACAAAGGATGAAACTCGGATGTCATCATCAAACTTATCAACGACTTGAGTTCAACTCAACAATACTGATTAGAATTGTTCGAGCAGACAATGGCACATAATTCGTCAACAAAGACTTAATGCGGTTTATGAAAGTGTTGGAATCGGTCATCAAAGAAGCGTTCTCGATCTCCTCAGCGAGCGGTGTAGTTGAAAGGCGAAATCGAACTCTTGTGGAAGCCGCAAGAACAATGCTTATTTATTCAAAAGTTCCAATGTTTCTATGGTGAAGCCATTGCCACCGCTTGCTACACCCAAAATCGTTCCCTTATGCACACCTCTTATGACAAAACTCCATATGAAATTGTCCATAAGCGAAAACACGAACTCTCCCACCGTGTGTTTGGTGCTTTGCTATCCTACGAATGACGATCAAGACTTAGGAAATTAAGAGCTAAAGCGGATATTGGAGTTTTGTTGGTTATGCATCAAACAAGAAGGGTTACCGAATCTACAACAAGCGAACTCAAGATATAATGGAAACTATTCACGTTAAGTTCGATGAGTCGGCCAAGCATATGGCTCTGGACAATCGATTCTGGACCCGCATTTCAAAAGCAGTCCCATTGGTTCATCTTTTGTACCAAGCTCCTCACCAATGAACTCCATATGTACCTCCGTCGGGAAGGCGATTTGAAGAAATTGTTTGATCCAATGTTTGATGAACTTTATGAGCGAGGACTAATGATCCTTGACTCCATCAGAGGTCGCTTTATCCTGTCAATGAAATTAACCCTTGGTTTATATATCATTAA
This sequence comes from Chrysanthemum lavandulifolium, assembly GCA_022545495.1. Lineage (NCBI taxonomy): Eukaryota > Viridiplantae > Streptophyta > Magnoliopsida > Asterales > Asteraceae > Chrysanthemum > Chrysanthemum lavandulifolium. The sequence continues at coordinate 77,379,904 of CM040238.1, forward strand.
GTCAAGAAGCGCTGCTGGCGATCAATCATCTCATCAACAAACCTTCAATCACCGGTATACATCATGGAATTGCTACGGTTCCCATGATGAAGTAAATCCTTTGCTACTCCCGAAGATGCTCCATTTGAAAACATATTTGCTCACGAATCTTCATCGAACCATCTTCATCGGAGATCCAAACTCGCTACTTGAGTTCCACAACAACAACCACATGAACACCTTAGAAAGTGGACACATGATCACCCATTGGACAACATCATTGGAAACCGCTTCTTGTCCGGTATCCGGCGATGAGTGTCTAAATACTCATCATTTTATCTTGTTTAGAATGCCAAAACATCCGAAAACACTCGAAATGCATCAAAATAATGAAATTATCACAAACAAGTGTTTTATGTGTTTTAAATGCAAAACATCAAAATACGGTGAAAAAGCGTATCAAGTTTGCATAATTGGCGGTTTAGCCCCCAAGTTTCAAAGTTATCAAAAATAGTCACAGTAAATCAAAATAAAGAAAATATCATTTAAAGTCCCTAGGATTCATGAGTTGTCAAAATTAGTCCTTGAAATTCAAAATTGCAAAATTACAACTTAGGTCCCTAAACTTTGAAAATTGTCATAAATGGTCCTTGGATTTATTAAAAATGGAATTTTATGCATAATGGTCCTTGTACTATTCAAAAATGACAAGTTTGGTCCTTGTAATATCTTTGGATTGTTGACAGGTTTGGTCCCTCAATTTGGCAGAATTACATCTTTAGTCCTTGTATTAAACAAGCCAATTGGACCCCCTTTTGTATTTAGAACCCCAGCCAAAACAAAAGACCCCTGCCATTTATCCCTTGATCCCCCATTTTGACCCCCGTCTATTAATATCAAAAAGTCAAAAATAGTCAAACGCGCCCAAAACCGCTCCACTGTTCACCTTCCTCTTCATCACCTATAAATCCAAAACCAGTGTGGTTTTCCACTACTTTTCCACATTTCCACCTGTTTTTCCACTTGTATACATCTCCCCTCCACCTCCACAATCCCCCAAACTTCTTTAATTGCTTAAACACCTCTTGACTATTTTGGCGCCAAAAACTCCACATGGGCGATTCGATGACTTTGACCAATCAATGGTTGGAATGAGGTGGAAATGCTCGGAGATGTCGACAAAGTGAATAAGATCATTATAAAGAGAAGAAGAGGCAATGTGGAAGCTATCTAGAATAATTGTAATTTAGCTTATGTCGTTTTAGCTTAAAATTAAATTCGATGTATGCTTTAGCTTTCAAGCTTTGTATTTCAAGTTTTCGATGTATTATAAACCTTTTTAATTATCAATTTCAAGTTTCAAGTTACATTTCGGTTTATGCATTTTCAAGTTCAAAATCTCAAAATGTTCTAATGTTGTTGTTAGTTGTTATTAAGGTTGAGTAGACCACATAAGCTCTAGATAGCTTATATAAGCTATTAGAAATCCATTAAAATCGGTTTAGAAGCAAAAGCAAAATTCATAAAATCAAGAAAAATCGGTAAAAATTCAAAAATCCATGGAGATGGTGCAAGTAAGCTGAAGCAGTCTGGTTATTGGATGGGAATGGGTTAGTGAACCTGTGGAGGTTCTATAGGAAGTATCATTTGGTCCTTGTTCTTGGTTATCAACTGATTTTCACTTGTAAGCCCTTTTAAGCTATTTTGGCATTTCACTTTTAAAGTCATTTGTTAACCTAAATCTTTGTATTTTTATATTTCTTAGCTGTAGTTAAGTAAAATTATCCAATAAAATAGTTAGTTTGTTATTTAAAATTGGTAGTTGATATAAATTTTATTTTAGCGTCTTATTAGAATAATTGTCAATTCGAGGTTTTATGTTGATATTCTTTGTTGTTTTATGTTTATATAGTCTTAATATATGATATAATAAGATCTTTAATCAATGGAATGGTATTAATCTTTGTTAAGCTTTGAAAAATTTCAAAACAGTTTCATAAAGGTTGTTTGGTTTAATTTGTTTAAGCGTGTTGAAGGTTGTTTAAGCCACTTGTCCTTGGTTTTATCTGTCATACTTGGTCTTAATAACCCGGCAACAAAGAAAACCGGTGGTAATTTGTTAAAAAGTCAAAACATCCTTTGATCTCACCTTGTTCATTAAGCTGTTGAATTTTCATGATTCATGATCTTGTTTTCTTGCTTATAAGTTGATAATATTGATCAAATAAGTCTTAATACACCTTAATATATCATAATCGATAAAGTGGTATTGATTTAAACTTCATCAAAGTCAACTTAGTTCAATTTCTTAAATAGTCAAAAACATGCCCTGTACACAGTTGAGCCTATCACTTTCACAAGCTCACACAGAGCTCATCAGTTAGCTTTAGCTTGTGATTCTTGGCTTTTTGTGAAGCTAACCTAGCCATCTTTGAGTCCCAAGCTTAATTTTCCACTTTGTAGCTTATTTGATTAGGCTGCACATAGCTTTTTGTTTGTCGAAAAAATCTCAGCATACATTGAGTTATCACTCGGTGTTTTTCGATTTTTCTCAAGCTACCATAAGCTCTCTAGTGGATCCCACGGTGAGAGCTTTAGCTTTGGAAGCGGAGTTGGTCAACTTATTAGTTCTGATTGCTTATTTTCATTTTCTAGCTTATTAAAGTGCTTAAATATTAGCTTAAAAGTGCCTAGTAAAAACAAAAGTGTCATGTGTAGATTAAGCTAGTGCTTATTTTGGCTTATTCAGTGCTTATTTCTTAGTTATTTAGCTTTTTCAGTTGTCAAACTAGCTTATTATAAGTATTTAGCTTATTTCCATTTTTCATTTTGCTTATTGAGTAGCTTATAAGCCATTTGGCTTAATCTTTGTGCTTATTCCATTTTTCACCAACTGTTAAGAAAAATAAGCTCAAACTGAGCTTATTAGTTGATTTTGTAAAAGTTGTAGTTATACAATTTGCTTATCTTATATTGCTTAATAAGTTCCAAAAGAAAAAGTCCAAAATAAAAGAAAAAGCAAAAAGGAGTTCTTTGGGATTCGAACCACAGCCTGACTCACCACACACACCACACCTTTGCCCCTTGGGTCTTTTACGGTTTAACTTTGCACTATCTAATACTTAACCCGTGTTTTCTTTTTAACTTATCTGAGCTTATTAGCTTATTTACAGCTTATTAAAACTAGCTTTTCAACTTTTGTATTTTTCCTAGATTTGTATTAGTATAAAGTAATTTATAAAAAGTTTGATTTTTCCGAATAGTTTTAGTATTTTAAACATTTAATTAGTCTAAAATAGTATTTAATTCATAATAAAAATATAAAGTCAAAAAAATATAATTCTTTTTCTAAAATTTTCTTTTGTCATATAGCACGTAAGAAAATTGTTTTTACATTCGTAGGACTTTTATTTCATAAATTTTACGTTTTACTTGCAGTTCGCATAATTTTTATACTTAACGTCGTTTCATTTTAAGTCCGTTTTAGATAATTTAAGTTTACGTTTTAATTAAAATAGTTTATTTAAGTTATTTTGTTTTATAAATCAAGAAAAACATCATTGTAAAAATAGTGATAGCGTTTATTTAATATATATTAGCTTTTTAATTTTCTTTAATTTGCATTTAAGCCCCTGTAATTTACAAAACTTTTCTTTAGGTATAAATATTCCAAAATCCTTCTTGATCACTATCCTTAGTGATTATTCGACATCTGTCGTGTTAAACACCATTCATCCTCCGTGGGACTTAACGACGAGGAATCAGCTATATTCCTCGATCTTAATTGTATTGCTTTACGAAATTTGTTTTAAGTTTATTACGGTTGACCATTCACAAGTGGTTAGCTTGTGTGATTAAACAATTGTTTGGGAGCGAATCATCCACTCGTAAACAACTTGCTCACGATGCCTTATGGTGCTTCTTTAACTCGGTGACTCTCGGATCGAACCTAAAGATGTTAAAGCGCTATGAATGAAGATAGGCGGTTCGATGCCATGCAAGATGAAATTCATGAGTTTGATCGATTAGATGTATGGGAATTAGTACCGACTCCAGTTGTGCTATGATCATTGCTCTTAAGTGGATCTTCAAAGTGAAGCTTGATGAGCATGGTGATGTTTTGAAAAATAAGGCTAGGTTAGTGGCTAAAGGTTATCGTCAAGAAGAAGGTATAGACTTTGAGGAATCTTTTGCTCCGGTTGCTCGTGTCGAGGTGATCGAATCTTCTTGGCTAATCTGCTAGCAAGAACATGGTTGTTTATCGGATGGACGTGAAAACCACATTTCTTAATGGAGATCCGAAAGAAGTGGTTTACGTCGACCAACCGGAGGGTTTGTGAATCGAGCATCCTACTCATGTTTATCGCTTGAAAAGGCCCTATATGGTTTGAAGCAAGCTCTAGAGCATGGTATGATCTGTTGTCAAAGTTTCTTCTATCTCTTGGATTCAAGAAAGAGCGATTGATCCTACTTTGTTCACCGAAAGTCGCAAACACTTAATTCACGTTCAAATTTATGTTGATGATATTATTTTTGCCTCGACCGACCCAATGGAATGTGATCGTTTTCTAATGAAATGGGTTCAAAATTTCAAATGTCAATGATGGGTCAAATGTCATTTTCTTGGGATTACAAATTTCACAAAGTCCGGAGGCATTTTCATAAATCAATCTAAATATGCAAACGAGATTTTAAAGAAATTTGGATTTGATTCTAGTGACCTGTTGACACTCCCATGATTGAGCGAACCAAGTCGGATGAGGACCACTCGGGGATCATGGTAGATCAAGCGAAATATCGTAGTATGATTGGATCACGATGTACCTCATGACTAGTAGACCAGACATCTTGTTCATTGTGTGCATGTGTGCTAGATATCGATCTAAGCTACTAAAAAGCACCTTGAAGCGGTTAAGCGGGTCTTCGGTATCTCCAAGGAACCATCAATATGGGACTATGGTACCGATGGACACCGGTATGTCACTAACGGCCTATGCGAGATCTTGATCATGCGGAGTTGTCAAGATACACGTCAAATACGTGCGGAGGTGCTCGGTTTTGGGTGATAAGCTTGTGGTGGTCTTCAAAAAGCAAATGAGTACTTCTATTTCCTCTACAGAGGTGAATACATAGCCATGTCATCTTGTTGTGCTCAAATCTTATGGATGAGATCTCGATTATCGACTATGGCTTTGAATTCAACAAAATCCCTGTCTTGTGATAATAAAAGTGCTATTGCTCTCTCATGCAACAACGTTCAACACTCAAGAGCAAAGCATATCGACATTGAAATCATTTCATCAAGGAACAAGTGGAAAAATGTGTGGTGGAGCTCTATTTTGTGAGGTGCGAATATCGGTTAGCGGACATCTTCACAAAGCTCTTCCAAGAGAACGTTTTGAGTTTATTCTTCCACGTCTTGGCTTGAAAGGTCTTCAACCAGAAACACTCAAACGTCTTCAGGAGGAAGACGAGGAGTAAAGGTCTATCTTCATCTAACTCTTGTATATATCTATTCGAAAATCAAAATACAAAATTATAAAACCCTCAAAAATCAAATAGAAAAATATAAAATCCTTCAAAATCCATAAAAATATGAAAAATTCGAAAATAAACTTCAAAAATTATTGTCAATTTGTTATGTTTTTCTCGGTTCGATAATATCTACGGTCTTTGTCCTGTCATTCAAAGAATGACACGGGACTTTAGATGTTGTTAATTCTTAAAAAAAAAAAAAAAAAAAAAAAACAAAAATTTTTTGGGAGAAGAGAAACAATGGTTTATTGTCATTTGAGCGATAACCGCTTTTCAAAGAAAAACGAGCCATACTTTATCATGTTTTCAAAATTCCATGCTCGATTCTTTAAACATTTATCTGTGAAAACTAATTGTTTTTGATAAATAACTTGGACTCAATTTTGATAATCATCATGCTTATTTGTCAAAATATCTATCTCTCAATCAACAACCTATGTCATTGATTGAGGGGAGAATGATTTCAATTAAATTAAAATGTTATTTGTCATTAAATTGTTTTCAAAAGATAATCATGCATGTTCAATCAATGGAGTGTTAAAGTCTTAATATCCGATCCTTATCGGTTAAGCGCTTTCATAATCAAGTCACAATTCTCCTTAAAGCTTTCAAAATCAATTTAAATCTACAAGAGATCACAAATCTCAAATGATTTGATTATTGTGATCGGGGGAGAATTTGTGATTTAAATTGGATTTAAACTGATAATTCGGTAAATTGTTTAATAAGGATGCACAAGCTCTCCTTCCCACATGTGACAAACGATTTCAAATTTTCAAATTTTCCATGCACATGTTGAGGGGGAGCATTTATCTTAAACCACAAAGATCCTAGACGTGATCAATTTATATCAATGTGCATGTTCCTCTAGTATGTGCAAAATCTTTTCAAACCTTGATGCACATATTGAGGGGAGCAAAATGTGAAAACCTCATCCTTCCGAAAATGCTTTATCTACTTGTTTTGATTAGGGAAGTGGTGATTGATATCTTTAGAAAATAGAATTCAAAAAGTTAACTCTTTCTCTTGCCTCCGTGTGCAAAACAATTTCAATCACTTGATGCACATATTGAGGGGAGCTCTTGTTCTAAAAATATCAAAAATAATTCAGTACAAAATACTTTGATAATATATCACAAGTATCGGATTGATTTTCAAATGGTTTTCAATTGTTTCCCATGGCGGATGAACAATACCAAATAGACCGACCAACTTTACTTTATGTATGGTGATATAAGGATGATAAGGTTAGGTATTTGTTCCCATGATCCATGAGCCGGAGGGATCTACCGAGGACTATCCACTAGTTAGTGTAGAGTTCTTAGGTATGATGATAAAAGGAGAAAAATGAGATATGGGAAGAGTGCGGATGAGGCCGAGCTAGTCTTGGAATAAACCCAACAAGGTTCTAGTAATGAAGTCTCGGTAAGCTTGAAGGGTTGAAGAATGAAAAGAATTGAATGAGAAAAGGGTGAAAAGAAATAGCCTCCATTTATTCAACCTTAGAGGCGTAAACCGGGTTCAATTCATATGCTACTAGTGGTTACTAAGGTAACACTTGGTATTGAAGACAAGTCGTCATGGACCCGGTGACGCCTTGCACTAACTTCCCAAGCTACTCAAGTTCCTCTTAAAGGGCTTGTTTCATTCTCTCGGGAACCTACATAATCTATCGACTCTCTTAGAGATTGTTGATATTGAAGAAGAGACCTCTCCTAGTCTACGCACAAGAAACCAAAAGTGCACTAATTGAGTCTAGAGCAACGAGATCATCAATTAATCTCATTAGGACACTTGTTCTTGAAGACTCACAGTTTCACACTTTGTGGAATGTGAGAATATATTTTGAGAGTCCTACGCAATATTCTTGTGGTATTGCTAAGACTTGTTGTGTCATCTGGACTTCATCAATGGAGCGTTTCATTATTGAATCATTCTCTATCCAGGAAAATGGATTGATGGATATCTTTGAAAAACGGTCGGTGTGCTCAAAATTCTTTTCTTGACTCATTGATTGTGTCTTGTGTTTTCAAAATCAAAAGATAGTTATGATTGATAAATTGATTTTTCAATAAAACCTTCGTTGTATTGCAAAACACTTTATACTAAATACGATTGTTTTCAAATCATTTTCCTTCAATCGATTGAATCTCTATTCATTGGTTCACTCACTCCGTGTTGTCTTCTTTGAGGCGCTCGGTTTGAGAACAACTAGAGCATTGCGAAACCACATCAAGGAAATTCTTCAAAACTATACACGATCACAGGCGGTGCTTGTACCGATAAGCGGGAACCGTGGGCGTGTACCTCGATTCAACGAAAGTGATCAAAGACTCTTTCGTGCGTTTGTTGCTAAGCTGTTTTTATGTGTCGCTTGGCGTTTGCGGTGATCGAGAATGGGCGGTCAATCCATTGCCGCATGCTCACACAACACATTCATTTCAAGGAAATCATGATTAGTGTATCAATGACTCGATATTTTCACGCCATGCTTACGCTGCTGCTGCCAATATCATGAATCAACGAAAACTTCCGCTACTACGATATGAAGAAATCATGATCCGAATGTGAGCATGTCGGTCGAAAGTCACAACATCACATTAATACCAACACCACAATGGATGTCTAAGAGATTTATGATTGCTAACGATCTCAAAGTCGGCTCAAAACTCATTATCACGTGGATCGATAAAGACCTCCACTTGGATTATCAAACATGCAATGAGAAGATTCAATGACTACGAGCTTGAGCAAGTACTACATCAAGAATGCAAGAACAATCTTTTAATGTAATATATGTTTGTATTCAATGTAAGTTTAATGTGTGTTTGAGGTGACCTCCACTTAGGGAGATTGTTAGGAATTAGAAATTCCGGTATTAAAGAGTCGGTCACCTCAAGTATATGTATTAGTAGAAAGCTCGTAGTCATAGTTATTTTATGTTAAGTAGTATTTAGTTAAGTAACACCGTGGAGGACGGACGGGTCTTTACCAGCAGTATGCACGATCCATGACCCGTTGTGTGGCGTTTTATGTAAGACTATAAATACTCTCTACCTCCCAAGGTAGAGTTGGAGCTCATAATAATATCTTTCACTTTCTCTCACTAAGTTCCCTAAACCTCTAACTTTCTCTCTCTAAAACACTCTTGTACACCCACTTGTGTTAATGGTTTGATGTGTATGTGAAATTCAATATGTTACACTTTTATCCCTAACTCTTTGAGACTACCTTAACGTTATTTCCTACGAAATCTCTAGGTTTCATAAACTAACTCTAAGGTTATCTTTGGATGTTTAGCCTACAATTTCGATAAGTGGTCTATAAGCTAAGGTTCACAAAGATTACTCAAGCATTCAAACACAACGATGGCCTAATGCATTCCTAAGCCAATTACAATTAAGATAATAGACAACCAATCAATAATTAATAACTAGGTTTCATAGATCTAAGAAAACACACAAGAAATTTAGTCGGACATGTTAAACACGCAAGCATACACACATTCAATCGAAGACATAATGAAATCAATGAAGTAAAACACTTATCTTGATGTAAAATAGGGTATGAGAACCCTAAGATACTATCTAAACCGGACCAAAGTCGTTTTAGGTTTTTACTCCACAAGTCTACCTCTTAAAATTCGAAAATTCGATTTCTATATATAATTTTACATTTTGCGGCGTCACCTTATAGGTGGGATGCCGTCGGATCGCCGTCATTAGGGTTTCGTCTTGGCAGTAATAGTTGGGACGGCGTCACGTTGTGTTGCGCGTCGATCTTCAATAGTGACGTCGTCGAATACGGATCTAGGCCGATCGAGAAGAAAAGTCTTCGTGGCGCCCTCTTCAAAGCGACATAGAGAGGACGGCGTCGCCGCTTGGATTGTGGCGTCGACTTTAATTCAATGACTTGAGAGTCTTTGATCTTGACATAGCCATTTTCTTCATATATTCACTCCTTTTCGTCCAAATATGCATCATTCCGACATTTTGCTTCAAGAGATATAAACTTAAAAGGCGAAATTAAGCAATAACGGATATAAAGTGGGCGATTAAGGGCTTAAATGACCGTTAAAAGTGTATGTTTTAAATCCTTATCAAATATCCCTACATTTGGTATTTGCTTGTCCTCAAGCAAATGTGCTTTAACAATCAATTTATAAGTTAGGGGCATGAAGCATTGGTTTAACATAATTCATAACAAGTAAAAGCACCATAATAGTCATAACAAGCACGAATTTATATACTAGCACCTCATGAGGGTGTTTGGATTCTCTCATATCTCGGTGTATATGAAATATAATAAATGGAAATGGAAGATAAACACTCATTAACTGGTCATAGTATATAGATTACCATAGGCTTGAGACTAGATCAAACCTCCACCGCTTTGGCATAAGCACCTAGGAACAACTATCTAAGAGGTCTTTAAAAAGGGTTGTAATGTTAGGCTTACGGTAGTGAAACAAAGGGTTTGGTTGGATAGGCGATTAGTGGTGGCAAGTCAAAAATCTTATGTTACAAGCATGAAAAGAATGGCGTTGCTAAGCCAAGATTAGACTCACTAAACTCTAGATAATTTGAAACAAACAAACATAAATATAAAGATAGATGAAGGATGGTAGCCCTTTTTTTTTTTTTTTTTTGCATACACTTTTACTCTACCATCCTCTAAGATAACATCAAAATATAAGGGATTTATAGGAACATCCCTACACTTAAGTTTTTTATTACTCTAACACTAATTTGACCCGAATTGAAAAGATCAAAACACTTGGAGTACCTTATTACGTAAATAAAGGGAATTTGAATTTAACGTTCTTTCCCGTCACTCCATAAAATTTGACTTTACCCATGAGTCCCAATCATCCTAAAACTGTGTACAAAAGATATGACTCGACTTAGCAACCATGCTAGTAACTAGATAATTGAACTAAGGGTTTAGTATGATAACTATAATGCACTAAAGGTGAGTGCATACAAGGTAGGCTAAGGCGATTTGGGTGTACATTTGGGGGTGGATTGTAAACAATGCTCTTCATTGATATTCCGAAAAAGCGAAACATCACGAGAACCGCAAAAGGATAGGCTCACGAGGGGTTAACTAGGGGTATCGTGTACTAAAGAAGAGTACATCGCATGAGGGTGTGGGGTAATTACTCGACCGATGTGGAAGAAGTAATTATAATACGGTATCAAACAAGGGTTATCCTCTCGCCTCTTATCATTTAGTTATTCCTAACTACACAAGTGTAGTCTCCTGGCGATCTCGGAATGCATCACAAAACAAGTTCAAGAATCTATTATACTACCGGTACACTCTCGAAGCATTAAAGGGGATTGCTTTAATTCCTATAGATCTAGGGGCGAACCTCACATTTTTTGGGTGGAATTTGAGTGGTAAAGGGTTTTTTTGCTAGTCATATAACTCCTATCCATGAGATGCTTTATTAAGACTAAAGTCCCACCCGTACATGTCATGAAATTTTTTAAATTTGGTGCTAAAATTGCCCTAACACATATTTCTCATAGCTTATTACACAAATGAAATAGGACAAGACAAATGATCAAGGATGAACATAGTTTCAAAGTTCCCGTTTTATTCTCCCTCCCTACACTTAAACTGAACATTGTCCCCAATGTTCCCCGAAAGTATCAAAGTTATGATAATGGAAGGTAATTAAAAGAGAAAGAAATTAGTACTCCCCTGATTAGTTCGGTAGCATCCGTGTGAAGTAGTGGTTAAATTCTTTTTCAAGAAGAATGTGTCCGTGATAAGCTCCTTCCAATCTTATGTTTCTTTTTCTTGATAAATAAAACCTGCACACTTTAAGAAAATAGACGAAACCTTCGCGTAAATTCGGCGGTAAAACTATATATGACTCTACTACACTAGGATATAATGCTTGTGGAATGGATGTTTGCAGATTTTCTGGAAAATTAAGTGTTGGGTCCAAAAATTGACCCAATCACCATGAACAAGATTTGAAAATAAAATAGCCTAACTCACTAAATAAATAGTGAGTGACTCACTGATAAAGAAATCGGTGAGAGTTGTTTCACGCTCTTACTTACTCATACGGTGTCGATTGAGTAAAATATATGAGCTACAAACAACACCGGACAACGAGATTTGACAAATGTCTCGATGATCTGACGCTATCTCTACATCTGATTGAAAAATATGGGTGGGAACTTCCAAGAGATGAAGTCAAACAGTACAAGACTTTACCATAAGAGTGGGAATATTGTGATGACACATTCAAAAGGATGGTTGGTGCTTTTCCAAAAGAGGAAGATGAAGATGGACCACATGAGGGACCACTTGTCACCATCATCACATGTATTTGTATTATTAGTTCTTATATATATGTCTGTAATTGTAATAGATAGGTATGCATTCCTAAATAAACACAATACATAGTATTAGTTGATATGATCATCCTCTCATTGAAACACAAGCATAGCTTGGATCAATGAGAGTTTATTTGTCATTAAATGGGGATAATATACCGAGATTATCCCCCTAAAAAGTTGAGGATGTTATCATATAGTCTAGTTGGTATTGAGAAATCTTGTATTTATTGTTCTTCATGATTAATGAATTTATTCTTTAATATATCAAGATTTACTCAATTCTTTGGACCAACATTAAGACCTAAAATTTCCAAAAATTTATAATTAGCCTGAAAGCGAGAGAAAGTCGGAAATTTTGCTCCTCGGCGTCGTCGGGTTATAATCTGCGCCCGTCGGTTATCTGACGAGTCACAGTGCTGCTGCGTTTTTTACGGAAAAATTCACGCAAAACATCCATTGTGACTCGATACAAGCATTTGACTCTAACAAACACACATATATCATTTTCAATAATCGTAGTTCTCATGTTCACGTTCTTTTAAAAGCGTGTGTAATCTTCCACACTTATCCTTTTGTAAAATACCTTTATATGTAATTAAGGCGAGGTTAAAGACAAAATAAAGCATTTTCACAAATTCAAACATGAGAACATACAATAATAAAAGATATATGACACACAAACAAGCAAACAATTAAGCATGGGTTGCCTCACATGGCGCTTTTATTTATTTATGAGTCTTGTAGCTAGACTCGAAGTCGTGCTCTACGTGACTTCATTGCCGATCACCTTCTTCCTCATCACGGTCTCTATTGCGGTTTTCCATGTTATAATAATGCCCTATTATGCATCTTTCTAGAAAGTCATCTTCCCCCCAATCGGTTATATATTCCGGTTCCAGTTTCAAACAATCTTTATAGAACCCAAAAATCTTATTCATCACATAATCTACTCCTTTCTCCTTATCCTCCTCATTCCTATAGTAGACCGATAGCTTAAGTTCTTTTTCATCATTAGATAGTGATGAAAATTTCTCAATCTTAAATGGCATTTGGTAAGCTACGTCATCGGTCTCATTTTTGAATCTAACTATCCCTAACGACGGATCATAAGTCATCCCGGTGTTTTCTGTGAAAGGGTTTCCTAGAATTACGTGGGACAAGCTAGGATCTATGGCCGTACTAATATCCTCAACAATTATGAAATCCGTAGGGTACGTGAAACTACCTACATAGACGGGCAATCCCTTAACTCTACCAAGGAAATTACAACTAACTCTAGGATCATCGGGGTCTTGCCTATTTGGGATAGGTTTCTTCATTACCCAATTATAGTAGGTGCTAGTCATTATATTTATTGGGGATTTGGGATCAATGTAGGCCTTTGCCACGAAAATATGTCCTATGCAACATGGTATGTTGAGATTCCAAGGATTCCCAAATTTGATCCGAGGGCTTTTCCTAACATACATGTGACGAAGGTCGCGTACTAAGTATGGGTGGCGAGAGAGTTCCTCTTCCGTAGGAAACTTATTGAAGTATTCATCACCTACTTCATCTACTTCGTTGGTTGATTCTTCCTTAGGAGTTTCACTAACCTCAAGTGCCGTCTCATGGTTCGCTTCGTCACTAGTCCTATTTGGTCTCACTAAAGTGATGGTATTGACAAATTGAACATGCTTGGATAACTTACTTGGGTCCTTAATTTTCACACCGGAAGCTTCGGGAGAATGAGTCGAGATGGCATTAACCTTTTCGGTGATCTTCCTATCACTATTGGTCATGGCTTTCAAAAGGTTATCTATCTTCCTATCCATCTCGGCTTGTTGTTGGTTAAAGCGGTCCGAAAGCTTGGCTATTTGAGCTTCTTGGGATGTAACTAGGCGTTGCAACATCCCTTCTATGTTTTGTTGGCTAGGGTCGTGGGACCATGGGGAATCATTAGAGGTGAATTCTTTGGTTTGTCCCCAATTTTAGTCGGGTTTGCCCTCCATGCTTCTCGGGCATCATTGAAAGTCCTAGGTCCGGTGTTGTGGGAATCTTCCTCCCATTCCATTGGTGCGCGAGGATGCGTAGTCAACGGAAGCTTGTTCGGGGATTCTCGTGCAAGTACGAGTGTCATGGGGACCACTACATAGTTCACACAAGGAAGAGAATTTGTTCACTTGGCGTGAAGACATAGGATTTTTGTAGGAGCTCATTAGGAATTTGACTTGGTCTTCAAGCTCGAGCATCCTACGATCGAAAGTTTGTGAGTGAATGGGAGGCAAGGATATTGCCTTGACGGTTTTGGGCAACTCACGGGGGTCATTCCAACTTTCGTTGTCATAGAGGGCAAGGTCCTCTATTGTACCCCACGATTCTTCCGCGGTGAGATCACTAAGTTTGCCACCGGCCGCTTGGTCGATAGATTGCTTAGTTTGGAAGTTGACATGATCGTAAAAGATTTGAACTTGAAGCCAAAGATCTATGCCGTGATGAGGGACTTTATGGAGAAAGTCCTTGAATCGAGTCCATGCCTCGTAGAGATTCACCTTGACGTTGTTGGAACATCAAGATTTCATTCCTAAGTTTAGTAGTTCTCCCGTGGGAAAAATTGGGCAAGGAAGCAGTGGTAAGATCATCCCAACTTGAGATGGATCCGTGGGGAAGTCGCTCAAGCCAATTACTAGCTTGGTCCCGTAAAGAGAATTGGAAGAGGCATGGCGCGTGGTCTCCGTGTGGTAGCATCAAGGTCGATGGAATCAACAATTTAAGGAAATCCTTGAGATGTTGATTAGGATCTTGAACGAAGTCCATGGAATGCACATCCATGTTGCACCAACCGGATGGTGTCGGATCGCAGGGCCGTAGTTTGAGCTTGATCGGGGAGCTCAATAGTGTTCCTATAGCCTTGGTGGCTTGGTCTAGAGTATTCACTAAGAGTACGGCCTCTTGGCGGGTCAATGATTGGTTGGTCGATGAGTGGTGGCGGGTTATCACCTTCCATGATGAAAAGTGATGGGATTACTAACAAAGTCACGAAGAAGTGCGAGGAAGCTAAAATGAGAAAAATGTTACTTGATAGGAATCAAACAGGGAACCTAAGCGAGATAGAAATCTAACTAGCTATTCTATTCCCGACAACCACGCGAAAAACTTGATGTGCGTATAACGCGTTCGGGGTCAAAGGAACTTCCTTTTCATCGAGTAAGTTTTTCAACACCCTAGGCAGTGAACCTAATCGTTATAGTGTAGTATTGGGTAAGCCTCGGGTATTGATATCGTTCTCTAGGAGAATAGGAATGCTAGTGAGAAGTGTACTACGCTAAGGTTGAGGTTGAGGAAGATTATTTTTTGTCTTTTTTATATTTTTTTTATAAAGCTAAGGGTAAAATCTTGGGGTTTGGATTTAGGGGTTTTGGTACTTCTATCGATTACTCTACTATCTAATTATCTAAACAATGGGTAGTCTTATGTCTATTGATGTGTGCTCGTATGATGATTAAAATGTGTCTACCTAGATACTATTACTCCTAGTTATCTTTTATTGGTGGTTGAATTGTCACGTCCCTTATTCTTAACGTTGTGTTTTCTAAGGTCGTAGGGTATGCTTTATCCCTAACTCTTTGAGACTACCTTAAGGTTGTGCCTCACGAAATCTCTAGGTTTCATAAACTAACTCTAAGGTTATCTTTGGATGTTTAGCCTACAATTCCGCTAAGTGATCTATAAGCTAATGCATTTCTAAGCCAATTACAATTAAGATGGCCTAATGCATTTCTAAGCCAATTACAATTAAGATAAGAGACAACCAATTAATAATTAATAACTAGGTTTCATAGATCTAAGCAAACACACAAGAAATTTAGCCGGACATGTTAAACACTCAAGCATACATACATTCAATCGAAGACATAATGAAATCAATGAGGTAAAACAATTATCTTGATGTAAAATAGGGTATGAGAACCCTAAGATACTGTCCAAACCGGAACAAAGTCGTTTTAGGTTTTTACTCCACAAGTCTACCTCTTAAAATTCTGAAAATTTGATTTCTATATATAATTTTACATTTGCGACGGCGTCGCCTTATAGGTGGGACGTCGTCAGATCACCGTCATTAGGGTTTCATCTTGGCCAAGTAATAGTTGGGACGACGTCACGTTGTGGTTGTGACACCGTCGGTCTTGATAGTGGCGCCGTTCGAATACGGATCTAGGTCGTGCGAGAAGAAAAGTCTTCGTGATGCCCTTATCTCTTCAAGCTTGTGTTGTCGGTGTAAATTAACAAAATTCTCTGGTCGCCACAAATTTAATTACGTGAGAGGACGGCGTCATGCTGTGTGTGGCGCCGTCACTTTAATTCAACGACTTGTGAGTCTTTAATCTTGACTTAGCCATTTTCTTCATATATTCACTCCTTTTCGTCCAAATATGCATCATTCAAACATTTTGCTTCCAAGAGACTTAAAAGGTGAAAGGAGCAATTTAAGCGAAGAAGGATATAAAAGTGGGCGATTAAGGGCTTAAATGACACCTTAAAGTGTACGCTTTAAATCCTTATCAGTAAGTATTGACTTGAAAAATACGAATTGTTACACAATACATTACAACTTTACCCCACTAATATGCATAAATATCAATGCTCACTAAAAAGAGCTACCCCAACGGTATTCCGACCTCGAAAACCACCCAAAAGAATCTCGCGATTCGACTTAATCACTAAGACCACAAAGACTTCCCACAAGAAGTATCAAAACCCAAACTAGATCTCCTACGATCTAGGATTGATCACCAAGATACAAGACTTCCAACCTAGATCTCCTACGATCTAGGATTGATCCTGAGATACAAGACTTCCTTACAAAATAATAAAGGTTATTAATTCGAACCAAGCCTAACCTACCCTAGAGACTCGATTCTAGTAGATAAGGTATAGAGAAGTAGACCCTCAACAACATTCACAAGAGTACATTAGGTTCTTGTGAACCTTCCCTTGCGAAGATGTGTTCTTTTAAGAATGATAAGAGATGAGAATTAAGAACACAAGATAGTAGACTTAGAGGGTTGAGAGAAAAGAAGAAAGGAAGAAAGAATGAATGTCAATGGGTGAGAAATGCCCAAGAGAAGAGGAGGTATTTATAGACCAATCCACGAAACTCATACACCTGGCGCTCGGGCGCGTCAGCAGCGCGCCAGGCTCTAAAGTCTTGGGCTTGGTTTTATAATTACCCCGTTTTGTTAAACCCACAAGTGCACTTTACATTAGACTTTTCCAATATCATTCCAACACTTATAGTGTGATAAGGTCAACCAACTCAAAAAGTAATTTTATTAAAAATATTTTGTGAAGTGTTTAAAATAAGTCTTGGGGAAGTTTGTCCAATATCAATGGAAGAGGAAAGAACTTTTGGACATTATATAATGGATAAAGGTTTTCCTCCCATATTTGAAATTAAAATTCAAAAACTAGTTGTTGAAAGTTGAGTGTGAGATTGGATAAGATGAGTTCTCAAAGAGAGGATCTAAGTAATATGCCAAATGGATATGAGGGAAGAAGTAAAGATATTTAAAATTCAAATTCAAATGTTGGATAAGGTTAGAATCTAACCATGGTTAGGTTGGTGAGTTGGCATGGTTAAGAGAGAAATAATATGCAAAGAGAATATTCCAAACTTGTTGGAGAAGTTTGGATATTTGAAAAGGATGGTTAAGACCTAACCATGGTTGGGTTAAAGTGAAATGGCATGGTTGAGAAAGAGAAAAGGGTAAATTGCAAAAATGGTCCCTAAAGTAGCCCAAATGCGCAAAAAATACACCGAGACAAAAAGTATTGCAAAAACGACATTAATGTTCCATATTTTTGCAAAAAAGCCACCAAAAGCTACTTTCTGCTAACCTTCGTTATGTTTCTCGTTAAGTGCCTCGTCACTGAGGGCATTATTGTCATTTCACTGTTCATATTGCCACCAAATTTGTAATATCAATGCGAAATGACCTAAATGGCTAAATTTGCAAAGTTAGTTATTATGTTGCATATTAAATTGTCAAAGTCTTCCGTCATTTCACACACAGAGAGAAACACACACACCCTTAACAAAAAAGTTATCATTTCCTTAACCAGTAACATGTCTCGCTGTCTTGATCTCATGCTTGCCTGTAACTCATTTGTCATATCAGAAATGACGTTAGCCCATTACCAGCGAGAGGTTGGGGAAGACATTCAACATGCACTCGAATTGATGAATAGGTGTCGAAAGCTTTCTAATATGATCGAAATTAAGGGGAACCTGATTGGTGAGCTCCAAAACTTAAGGGGTTCGAGAGTTGTAAGGTTTGATGTGAACAAGCTTAAGAGGACTCAAATAGCTGATATGCGAATGATGAGGGGGTTGATGAGGATGCTTAAGCAAACTAACGATAACATTGTTTCCAAGATTGCGTTTGCTGTAAGGCAAACGTGTTAGACAATGATAAAACCCCGTAGGTTGTAACTTTTATTGAGACACAATATATAGAGAGGCAACCCTAGAAACCCTAAACCCACAAACGGGCTTGGGCCTACTTATCATCTAATACTCCCCCGCAGTTCGAGCGGCGAAATCGCGAAAGCTCGAACTGAAGTGGTAAACTAAGAAAGCAAAATAAAACAATAACCAAAATAAAACGGGATAACCCAAAGTATCCCAAACAGTCGTCTCGGGAATAAGAACCCTAGATTCGACACCAACAAAAGTCGTCTCGGGAATAAGAACCCTAGATTCGACACCAACAAAAGTCATCTCGGGAATAAGAACTCTAGATTCGACACCAACAAAAATCGTCTCGGGAATTAATACCCAATATTCGACATAAAACAAAAACAATTTAAAAAACATAACATATAAAGTGAACAAGGAACAACTTCATAACTTTTTTTTAGACGTCAAAAGAAGAATAAAGAAATTGTAATCTTCGAATGACTGCTGTGTTATATTAAGAGAGCCAAAGGAATTAATCCTTTATTCCTTCCGCACGCTCGCCTAGATCAAATAGTGATATCTGTATAATCTGCCGTCTTCGAATAATAAAGAAAATGTCGGCCTTTTTTTTTTTTTTTTTTTTTTTTTTTTTTTTTTAGGGTTTGGCAGGCGGCCTAAGGAGGCGGCTCAACATAGCCACTTAGGTCGAGGATTAGACCGCTCCGATACCATGTTATACAATGATAAAACCCCGTAGGTTATAACTTTTATTGAGACACAATATATAGAGAGGCAACCCTAGAAACCCTAAACCCACAAACGGGCTTGGGCCTACTTATCATCTAACATGTGAGGGGGTTGGGTACTGGAGGCTGGATGGTTTCTTTTGGGATGGTTTCTTTTGTTGTTTATGATGAATGTAGGTAGTAGGGGGTTGGGGACTTGTGGTTTCTTTTGTTGTTCTTGCTTCCCCTATTCAATGTAGATGTAGACGTAGATAGGGGTTGTGGTTTCCCCTATCGTAAGCTTGTACATGTATGGTTGATGAATGTAAGGGGTCGTTTGATCCCGATTTTCTTTGTATACAATGTTCGAACCATAAAACACAAACTAGTAAATGCTATTAATCGAACCATAAAACACAAACACAAACATATTATGTATAAGAAATTGGATGCAATAACAGAGTATTGATAGGAGTGAATCATCACTAAAGGTTAACCCATATGTAATACTTCAAGTTACATAATATCGTTCGGCATGTACCAAAAAGATGAACCCATCACACTACCTCCACACAACCATTGGTTTATCCAAACAGAGGTAATATAGTTCAAGTTACATTAGCCAAATTACATACGTAATATACAACCAAATTAAAATTGTTTTTGTCTCTACACATTACATAATCCCAAAAGATGAACCCATTTATAAAACTTCTAAAGCTTCTACTAGATGAACCAACAAGTGATCAACTATACTTGCACAATCAAAATATGCAATGTAATGAGGTTCATATAATATGCAATGCAATGTATCCAAAAAATTTGCTAAACAATTCATTAGACTCACCTAGTCAAAATAACACCACTTTTTTCCCGTTGATATTGGTGCCCCTAGTCCCAGTACGCAATTAGTGATTTTAACATCGCTTCTTGGTCTTAAAAAACCTGCACCCCTAGCTCCCACATTCACTGAACCAGCACATGTTGTCTTCTTTATAGAACCACCCTCTTTAATGACAATACCAACCGGTTTGTTCATGTTAACAACATCATCCTCATCAACCATTTTTCCTTTTCCCTTATCTAAAGACCTTTTCACCATCTTTTTATTCTTCCTGAATTCAACATCAACATCACCCACAACCTTTCTTTAAAAGTGTATACTTCTCTCCCTAGTTGAAGTACTAGTCTTAAAAGGAGTTGAAGTACTAGTCCTAAAAGGATTTGAAGTACTTGAGCACCAAAAGCTAGCATCTTCTTCTACCCATCCAATAACCTCCCCACCTTCACCCTCTAAATCAATGTTTTTTAAATAGTATTCAGATAACATCTGTTTTTTATGAGCAACAAACAAATCTACAAAACCAGCCCGACAACCTATCATTGTCTGTGTAAATCAACTTCAAACCCTCTTCTAATGATTTGCCAAGAAAACAAAAGAATAGTCCCAGTTCTATCCCCTAATGCTGATAACATATGATCCAGACCAATATTAAAGATATGTCTATAAGAGAAAAAGGCACAAAGTTTGTAAACATTCCCTTGTACATACCTCAATGGAGCAAATTCAAAGAATTCATTATTGTGCATATTGAACACAATTTCACCTTGATTAGCAATTAAACCTGCCATCGTTTAAATTCAAACGTCAATAGTCAATTAAAGTAACACACCATTCACATTTATCATTTTAATTTAAACATTGATCTGTGCTAAACCGTCAAGTCAAACAGACTTAAAACAGCTTAAACACAAATGCAATGAAGATCAGAGAATATAGTGAATTTCGGTCGTTATGTCCCACGGAGACTCAATGGTGTGCAAACACCGATTCAGACGATAGAATGATCACTAATGATAGCGATCGAGGAAAGGATTTTGATAGGATAATTACACTCTTGAAAAGATTATAAAATAAAGCGACTTAAATGCAAATTAAGAAAATTAAAAGATAAAAGATATTAAATAAACGCTATCACTATATTTAAAGTGATGAGCGTTTAAAACCTAAAACTTAAAACTTACATTTAAATAAAAATAACGAAGCGTACAAATAAAAGCGTAAAACTTACACAATATAAATCCTAAAAATATGAAAATACATTTCTACAATCCTAATGATAAAAGAAAATTTTTAGAAAAGGAAAATTATTTTACAACTATTTAATTAATTATTATTAATTAAAAACTATTTTAAACTATTTAATAATACTCTAAAATAAAAGAAAATATGAAATAAGACTAGAAAAATAAAATTAAGACTTAGAAAAATCTAAAATATGATAAAACTAATTTTAAAACAGAAAATATATTTTTCACACTTTTTATATATTTATTATTAATTTAAAACTATTTAAAACTAATTAAAATGCTAAAAAATACTTTTTAAGCTAAGAAAATTATAGAAAAATACTTTTTATGCTATTTATATTTATCTTAACCTAAGAAAATAGAAAACATATTTTTTTAAGCTTTTTCTAATTTATTTGTATTAAAAGTTAATTAAAAAGTGCTAAAAAGTGATTTAAATTAAGAAAAATAGCAAACAAGCTTAGAAAAATCTGAAAATTTCAGGAAAAGTATAAAATATTATTAAGAAGCTAGGAAAAATAGAAAAATATGGGATTGTGTGGAGGATTATGGAACTGATGTGGAAAAGCTTATGAAATAAGCACTTCCAATAAGCAAATAGAAACCAACAAGCACCAACTGTTAACACAAGCTAAAATAAGCTAAAAGAACATGAATGGAACAAGTTACAACAAGCTCTAACCACAGGATTGCAAGTTGCACAGATTTGAGGTATGGAGCAATAAGCTAAAAAGCAGTGTGAGCGATCTACTTAGGGCTTAGAAATAAGCCAACCAATAAGCTAATTGTGAAAACCAACTAATGGAACCTAAAGATGACCTGGTGAGAGCCTCTAAACCAAAATGGAGACCTAGGGAGCTAAACTAAGCCAATGCAAGCTTGCAAGGATCGAGAAAAACTCGGCATAAGTCGAGTTTTAACCTGAGCATTAAGGACCTAAAAGACAAGCTCTTTGAAGCTTGTAGAAAAATCACAAAATATGCTAAAATGACAACAAGAAACTAGAGCAAGTAGGGCTTTCTAAAACCACAAGTTTCATTGAAAATGATTAAGAAATGAGCTCATGAAAAATCTTCCTAGTTGAGCCCAAAACTGACTTTGCAAACTTTGACTTTTCTTAACTTTGCTACTGATTTTAAGTATTAAGATTGATGTTATATGAATAAATGGAACTTCTGCAAGCTTTGTTTGTAACTTTTAAACACAAAACAAGAGATTTGCTTCTCAAAATTCCAACAGATAAACTGTTGAGATCTTTCTAATGTAAAGTTGACTTTGGTGGTGTGTGGGTACAAGATGAACACAGATTTCAGTGTAACTAAACTAACAAAGCATATCACAACAGGTTTTAACCACTGCAAAAGCCTATAAGGCAGATTAAGCTACAGAACCAAACACTCCTTTAAAGACTGTTATGCAATAAAAATTGATCAAAACATTGATCCAACTTATATTAATGATCAAACTACATTAATGTAACTTAAATAAACCTATTTGAACAGATTATAACTAGCTTTGACAATGGAAACAGATTATGCTTTTGAACTAACTAACAACTTACAAGATGTCCATTAGCCACTATGGCTTGAATCCAAGTACCAGAGAACCACTAACCTAAATACCAACCCAAATGAATCCAAAGCAACCCATATCTATCTGCATCAACCCATGTCCAACTGTATTTCCAATTCTAGCCCTCCGGTTGACTTTTGTTGACCAGTACAAATGCTTGGAACTTAACTTTTAAGCTTGTAGAAAGTTATGAAAAGCTTATATAAGCTTATTAAAGCGATAAACAAGCTTATTGAAGCAGGTTTATGAAATGGAAATTGGAATTTTCAACGATGGCACATAAGCATGAAACTAAATGAAACTTTGAATTAATGATTAAAACTTGAATAATCTGAAAATGTAACTTGAGATTGATACTTAAGAACAAAAGATTACAACTTTGGAAGTAAACTAAGGCATAACTAGAAAAACGACATAAGAGTAAATTTAAACTAAAAATTCTACTACTCTCTTGCTTCCCTTTTGCTTTCTTTATATATCCCAGTGTCTTCTCTCTCTTTCTGAATATATCCCACCATCTCCCAGCCATTGGATTGCTTTTAAATTCATCTTGGCCATTTAAATAGATTTTGGCGCCAAAATCCTTGTCTGCCAATTGGAGTTGAGTGAGGGAAGGTTCATTAAATGCTCTTTGGATGTTAGTTGTGGAGTGAGAACAGGTTTGAGTGGGTGGTGGAGGGGATGGGAGTTGGCTTAATTCTTGGCAGCGATTGAGATGGTGGACTTTTTGGTGACTTCTTTTGACGAGATTGACCGGATATAATAACCAAGGGTCCAAATGTATTATGGGGGTCACAATGTTATGACAGGGGTCCAAAATGGGTAAAAGGGTTTAAATTGACAAGGACTAAAGTGTATATCTTTGAAAATCAAAGGACCATTCACCTTGATTCAAAAAGTTTCTTCAAGGACTAAAAGTGACAAGGTTCAATAATGCAAGGACTAAACTTGCCATTTTACAATTTTCCGGAACCATTTCAATTTTCAAAGTTGAAGGACTAAACTTGTAATTTTCTCAAACTTTTGACATTATTCACCAAAGGACTAAATTTGACAACTTATGATTTTAAAAGGACCTTTGGTGATTTTACTTTGAAATTATGTGCTGTGGACCTGCTTTTTGACAACTTTTGAAACATGGGGACTAAAGCGCCAATTTTGCAAATTTGATCGTTTTCATCGATTTTGATATTTTTGCATTTAAAACACATAAAACACTGATTTGTGATATTTTTATCATTTGATGTGTTTCGATTGTTTTCGGATGATTTTGCGGTTTATTTTGTACAAAATGATGAGTATTTAGACACTCATCAATCCCCACATCGAGATATTGCTAGTCCCTAGCAATGATTTGAAAAACATAATGGATTTTAATCTCTTTACCAAAAGCCATTACTTCGGAGTAGCCAAATGTTTTAGTTCAAGTAAGAACCATGGTACACCGATAACCATGTGATTTTGAGCAAACCACCGACTTTCAACGGATTTGATTTTGTCTTTACGTAAGCCGTACCCATACGGACTAGCCAACTCTTAGATAAATTATCAATATTATCTTTGGTGAGTGATTACCAATTATGGTTTTCCACTTGCCTTTACCACAAGCCATAATCTTGCGGGCTAGCCAACTCTTCACTTTTCGGGATATGGTGAGTTGAGAACCATACAATTTTGGGCAAATTGCAAGCCATATAAACAGTTTGATATATCTTTACCAAGAGCCGTTTGCTCTGGATTAGCCAATCCTTTAGTTTATCAAACATGGCGGATCGATAACCAAATGAGTAAGTGTAAAACACTTACTCCAAAAAAATTTTGGCCAAAAGCAGAATTGGGTAGATAATATATGACAAAATTCGTGAGAATTCCCCACACTTAGAAATGAATATTGCCCTCAATATTCAAAGTACCGCGGTTATGCGAAACAAAACGTAAAGGGAAATACTACGGCCATTATTTAAAAGATTTTTTTTTTTTTTTTTTTTTTTTTTTTTAAGATATATATATATATATATATAACATGTGGGCATCACCCCACACTTAGGTGGTAGAAAGGTGTAAGAAGTCGAAATATGGGTGAAAACCCATATGGTGTGTCTCTTGTTTTGATTTCCAGTCGCTAGCTTGACTCGACCCGCATTCATTGGTTCATGGGAAGCAAAGGAAGAAACAATCTCCATCGGACTTTCATTCAAGATGTTTGAACAAACATTTGAAGCACGTGAAAGTTCCACACCGATGAGATATACATAGAACCGCTCAAACATGATAAGTGAAAATGCGGGGTCAAGATAGTGTCTTCATTCGAAGGAGTGAAGAGAGAGGAAGTCACCGAGTAGGTGAAGAAAGAAAGAAAATCATGATAACAATCATGACTAGATCTTCTTCCTCGGGATTAAGTGCGATTGCACTTATTTGGATTTTATTGGTTGAGCTCTTAGGGTTGGAAGGCATCTCGGGAGGGAGGGTGGTAAGATTTGTCATAACTATGCAAATTGAGATTCTCCCCGATCATGATTTTGCCATCCACACAATCATACTCAATGGAGATATGATATGAGTGAGTTCACCGCGAACTCCTCATGAAGAATATACGGAGGTGGGACATGTGCGGTGCTTGTGGGCTATAAATATGCACCTCGTCCATTATAGTCTCCGTGTCGGACTCATCACTATCAAAGATTGGATTAACCGAATTTAGAGTAAATTCAATCGAATTCGAATAAAGGGATTAGTGATAGTCGATAATTGTTGTGGAAACAACATGGTCAACATCCTCTTCTAAGTTGGCGATCTCGAATGTGGAAGTAATGCATCAATAAATTCTATGTCTTTAGAATATAAAGAATCGGCATCACTATAATCATCATCAAAATCGAGAAAGTCTCAACAAGATCATTTGTAAGAGGAGAAACACATCACACTCTTTGTCAAGAATTCCTCGGACTCACTTGGGATCGGATAAGGTTCTCAACATTCGATGATTCCGTTTCGGAATAGTGCCGAGATGCTCGTCCCCATACTTAGAGAGTTAACGGGCTCTTCGTGTGGTTTCACCGACAAACTTTCATCATCATCGTCACTATCATCATCATCGCCGATGTAAGTCGCGAGCCATCGGGCAGCGTCTTGCAAGTGCTCGTTCCTCGATTCGTATTTCTTCAAGACATCTTTGAATCTTAGCGGCTCGTTCCTCTTCTTCAAGTAATTCTAGCATAGATTTTTCGCTTGCGAGGCGTTTGGTCTTCGCAAGTTCTTCTAGCATACTTTTCTCACGAGGATGTTGATCAATGACGGGAAATTGTGGGGTTGGAAATTGTCAAAACAAGGAGTGTTATAACAAGAATCGATTCATAGAAATTTTGATTCCATGATTGACATTGGTAATCATAATGAGGACCCCATAAAATTCACAAGAATACGTCTCCATCTCATAGTGCGGGGTTGGTTGAGGAAATTAGTTGTTTCATTGTAGGGATTTTGGTCATAGACAAACCGCTTCCGGATTCACAATGCCACAACCGGGCAATTTCCACCATTTGAGGTCCCCACACCATTCACAACCAAATTGGTGAGGATGAGACATAGAAAGAATCAAATGGATAGAGGGTAAAAGAAATGTAGAATCAAAAGATGTGAGAGGTAAAGATGGATATTTTTGGATTTTTGAAAACATGACGATAAAATCAAAGAAATGAAAATATTTTTGGCGTTTTTAACACTTTAGGAAAAGTGTTAATGAACTTTTGATTTTCCGATAACTTTACAAAAACTCTTTACAAATGATGGGGTATGTGCAAGAATGGATCGAAAAGGCTAAACACACGCTAAAGCCTCCCGTGGTGCTGGGGTTTTGATCTTAGTACAAACAATGAAGCTAATCGCACAAACCCGCACTTGTGAATGGCGGACCGAATCAAGCTTAAAACCGCCTAAGCACGAATGCAATGAAGATCGAGAATATAGTGAATTCCGGTCGTTATGTCCCACGGAGACTCAATGGTGTGCAAACACCATTCGTGACGATAGAATGATCACTAATGATAGTGATCGAGAAAGGATTTTGATAGGATAATTACACTCTTGAAAAAGATTATAAAATAAAGCGACTTAAATGCAAATTAAGAAAATTAAAAAGATAAAAGATATTAAATAAACGCTATCACTATATTTAAAGTGATGAACGTTTAAAACCTAAAACTTAAAACTTACGTTTAAATAAAAATAACGTAAACGTACAAATAAAAACGTAAAACTTACACAATATAAATCCTAAAAATATGAAAAATACATTTCTACAATCCTAATGATAAAAGAAAATTTTTAGAAAAGGAAAATTATTTTTACAACTATTTAATTAATTATTATTAATTAAAAACTATTTTAAACTATTTAATAATACTCTAAAATAAAAGAAAATATGAAATAAGACTAGAAAAATAAAATTAAGACTTAGAAAAATCTAAAATATGATAAAACTAATTTTAAAACAGAAAATATATTTTTCACACTTTTTATATATTTATTATTAATTTAAAACTATTTAAAACTAATTAAAATGCTAAAAAATACTTTTTAAGCTAAGAAAATTATAGAAAAATACTTTTTAAGCTATTTATATTTATCTTAACCTAAGAAAATAGAAAACATATTTTTTTAAGCTTTTTCTAATTTATTTGTATTAAAAGTTAATTAAAAAGTGCTAAAAAGTGATTTAAATTAAGAAAAATAGCAAACAAGCTTAGAAAAATCTGAAAATTTCAGGAAAAGTCTAAAATATTATTAAGAAGCTAGGAAAAATAGAAAAATATGGGCTTGTGTGGAGGATTATGGAACTGATGTGGAAAAGCTTATGAAATAAGCACTTCCAATAAGCAAATAGAAACCAACAAGCACCAACTGTTAACACAAGCTAAAATAAGCTAAAAGAACATGAATGGAACAAGTTACAACAAGCTCTAACCACAGGATTGCAAGTTGCACATATTTGAGGTATGGAGCAATAAGCTAAAAACAGGTAACAGGCAGTCTACTTAGGGCTTAGAAATAAGCCAACCAATAAGCTAATTGTGAAAACCAACTAATGGAACCTAAAGATGACCTGGGTGAGAGCCTCTAAACCAAAATGGAGACCTAGGGGAGCTAAACTAAGCCCTGTGCAAGCTTGCAAAGGACTGAGAAAAACTCAGCATAAGCTGAGTTTTTGGCACAGGGCATTAAGGACCTAAAAGACAAGCTCTTTTGAAGCTTGTAGAAAAATCACAAAAATATGCTAAAATGACAACAAGAAACTAAAGCAGTAGGGCTTTCTAAAACCACAAGTTTCATTGAAAATGATTAAGAAATGAGCTCATGAAAAATCTTCCTAGTTGAGCCCAAAACTGACTTTGCAAACTTTGACTTTTCTTAACTTTGCTACTGATTTTAAGTATTAAGATTGATGTTATATGAATAAATGGAACTTCTGCAAGCTTTGTTTGTAACTTTTAAACACAAAACAAAGAGATTTGTTCTCAAAATTCAACGAGATAAACTGTTGAGATCTTTCTAATGTAAAGTTGACTTTGGTGGTGTGTGGGTACAAGATGAACACAGATTTCGGTGTAACTAAACTAACAAAGCATATCAAAGCAGTTTTAACCATCGCAAAAGCCTATAAGGCGATTAAGCTCTGAGACCAAACACTCCTTTAAAGATCATTATGCAATAAAAATTGATCAAAACATTGATCCAACTTATATTAATGATCAAACTACATTAATGTAACTTAAATAAACCTATTTGAACAGATTATAACTAGCTTTGACAATGGAAACAGATTATGCTTTTGAACTAACTAACAACTTACAAGATGTCCATTAGCCACTATGGCTTGAATCCAAGTACCAGAGAACCACTAACCTAAATACCAACCCAAATGAATCCAAAGCAACCCATATCTATCTGCATCAACCCATGTCCAACTGCATTTCCAATTCTAGCCCTCCAGTTGACTTTTGTTGACCAGAGTACAAAATGCTTGGAACTTAACTTTTAAGCTTGTAGAAAGTTATGAAAAGCTTATATAAGCTTATTAAAACTGATAAACAAGCTTATTGAAGCTTGGGTTTATGAAATGGAAATTGGAATTTTCAACAGTAAGCACATAAGCATGAAACTAAATGAAACTTTGAATTAATGATTAAAACTTGAATAATCTGAAAATGTAACTTGAGATTGATACTTAAGAACAAAAGATTACAACTTTGGAAGTAAACTAAGGCATAACTAGAAAAACGACATAAGAGTAAATTTAAACTAAAAATTCTACTACTCTCTTGCTTCCCTTTTGCTTTCTTTATATATCCCAATGTCTTCTCTCTTTCGAATATATCCCACCATCTCCAGCCATTGGATTGCTTTTAAATTCATCTTGGCCATTTAATAGATTTTGGCCAAAATCCTTGTGCGCCAATTGGAGTTGAGTGGGGGGAAGGTTCATTAAATGCTCTTTGGATGTTAGTTGTGGAGTGGGGAGCAGGTTTGAGTGGGTGGTGAGGAGGGGGGATGGGAGTTGGCTTAGTTGCAGGCATGCAGTTGAGATGGTGGACTTTTTTGGCGGGTGACTTCTTTTGACCAGAGATTGACCAGATATAATAACCAAGGGGTCCAAAATGTATTATGACAGGGGGGTCACAATGTTATGACAGGGGTCCAAAATGGGTAAAAGGGTTTAAATTGACAAGGGACTAAAGTGTATATGCTGAAAATCAAAGGACCATTCCTGCCAATTCAAAAAGTTTCTTCCAAGGACTAAAAGTGACAAGGTTCAATAATGCAAGGACTAAACTTGCCATTTTACAATTTTTCGGGGCCATTTCTGCCAATTTTCAAAGTTGAAGGACTAAACTTGTAATTTTCTCAAACTTTTGACATTATTCACCAAAGGACTAAATTTGACAAGTTATGATTTTAAAAGGACCTTTGGTGATTTTACTTTTGAAATTATGTGCTCGGGACTGCTTTTGACAACTTTTGAAACTTGGGGACTAAAGCGCTAATTTTGCAAATTTGATACGTTTTCATCCGATTTTGATATTTTTGCATTTAAAACACATAAAACACCGATTTGTGATATTTTTATCATTTTGATGTGTTTCTGATTGTTTTCAGATGATTTTGCAGTTTATTTTGTACAAAAATGATGAGTATTTAGACAC
The DNA here is from genome assembly GCA_022545495.1 of Chrysanthemum lavandulifolium. Taxonomy (NCBI): domain Eukaryota; kingdom Viridiplantae; phylum Streptophyta; class Magnoliopsida; order Asterales; family Asteraceae; genus Chrysanthemum; species Chrysanthemum lavandulifolium. The sequence continues at coordinate 77,409,806 of CM040238.1, forward strand.
TCATCAAACATCAAGTCTAAAGAGCTACTATAACTGCTACACCAAAGTCCAAGTTACTACAATGCTAAAGATAATGCAGCAGCAGTCAATGAAACAGTTATGCAGACAAGTGCAGACTCAAGTATGCAGGCTCAAGTGAAACAGTTTAACGCAGTGTTGTATATCTCACCACATTGTACAAGACATCAATCCTACTTACTGAAGATGCAAACCTATTGATTATGTATCTTTTCTAGTTGTAGTTTAGCTAATAAGTCAATGTGACAACTTACTTAGTATAGCAGTGCAACTGCTATGCCAAACTCTTCTACATTTCCATTCTAACGGCCTACTTAGAACCATAATACTCTGTTTATCCTATACCAATCAGGGCACTCAATCATGTCACTCAATATCAGCATATAACAGTATATCAAAAAGATCATAGCATCCAACATAAGCAAATTAAAAATGACACATAAATGACACATAGTTGTAGTTTAGCTAGTTGTGTCATTGTACTCGGATTATCACTCCCCTCCCTCTTTATCCCACTCCCGACAAGCCTTCCCCTCTTCTTTTTGGTGACATTGTACTCAGATTATGGATTGGTATAGAAAAGTTACCTTTTTCTAGGCCTTCTCCTCCCTCTTTTTGTCTTTGTAACTACCTCATTGTCGGTTCCGCTAAAACTTCCAAGGGTAGGAATAGATATCGCACCACTACCATCCGTATTTGGTTCATTGTAAGTTTTGTTCCACAACCATTAAAGAATAACTTCTATCATGTCCTTCCCTATGTTCTTATACGAACCATACTTGGCAATTACTTCATCACCAAATCTAGCCATAACTTCCTCAAAGACTTCATCATTTAATAAAACTTTACCCCACGACTTTTCCAATGATTCCTCCCCCACAATCAATAAAGATTTTCGCTTATCATTATTTGTTATAGCTGGGGCTGGTTGTGCCAATTTTTGGTTTTTCCAAGTTAGGGTTTGACTATTGATTATCGATTTGAAAGTATGTTAAATGAAGTTAATTTATTTCTGGTTGTGCCGATTTAATATTTTCTGCAAAATCCTACTCTAGTTGATTTAATGACGTTAAGTTATATTTGCAAATATTGTCCTTGAAGTATAATTGGCGGGAGAGACTCAGACGAGTGAAATGATAATAATGCCCTCAGTGGTGAGGCACTTAAAGAGAAACTTAATGAAGGTTAGCAGAAAGTAGCTCCCGGTGGCTTTTTTGCAAAAATATGTAACATTAATGTCGTTTTTGCAGTACTTTTTGTCTCGGTGTATTTTTTGCGCATTTTTGCAATTTACCAAAAATAAAATATGCCAAGAGAATATTCCATTGTTTGGAGAGGAAGTGTGGATATTTGTGGGGGAATTTTGAAATTTAAAATTTAAAATCTAGTTGTTAGAAATGATGTGATGGAAGGAAGCCTATGGCTTCAATTTCATATGTGATGGAATAAGAAAGAGATGTGAGTTATATGATGTGATGGTTTGGAGCCTAAGGATTCAAATTCAAATTTGAAGTGTGAATGTGATAACATCAAATAGTCCTGAATATTAAGTGTCAATTTCCCCCAATAATGCTCGTATTTTATATCATTTATATGGATTTACGCTTGTTTTCGTCTATATTTCACTTTCAGGTAAATTATGAGCATTGGAGCTAAAGAGACGCGGATTTGGTGAGTTTATTGAAGAAGTATCATAGTATGCTCATTTGAAGATGTTACAACAGTAACTACTCTCTCACATTACGCTGTAATGTGAGCGTGACTCGGAAAACCAACTCAACCGAATATTACGCGTAACTCTCTCCAAAGATTACGACGTAACCAACTAGGTCAAACGAGGTTCCGCGCCCGTTGCTAGTTCGTAGTAACTATTGTCTTATTCTGGCGTAACGAGATTTATTGAAGATAGGGCGAACTCCCGGATGTTACGCGTAACCCGAAGATTTTCAAGTGAAAATATCGAAGATAATGGTGTTACGGCGTAACTCTTAACATTAGTTACGCCGTAACCTGATCTGGCCTATAAATACCACTCGATTTCTAGCATTTCTAATCATCCCATTTCACACACAACATCTGTGAACGTGAGTAGAAGGTTGAAGGAAGATCTTAGGGAGCATACGGAGCCATGTCCAAGGGAGAAATCACTCCCCTACGATAAGCATTAGCATTTTATCTTTTCTTTACTTTGAATTCATGTATTTCGTAATGTTAAACATTGAATCGATTTTTTTAGTTAATATGAAGCGCAGCACCTCCGGTGCTAGCCTAGTTATGATTCCTTAATTACTTTGTTTATGATTGTGACCCTAAGTAGGTAGATCAGTGGGAAGGGTAGATATGACCAATGACCCTAAGTAGGTAGACCGTGGGAAGGGTAAGATATGACCAACCGACGACCTTCTTCGGCATGCGATTTGACCAACCGATCACCTACCGCTTGGATGAACTTAAGAAGTCGGGATGAGTGTTTAAGATGCTAGCGCCGGGCACTCATTGTTACAAATCTTGCATGTAGAGGTACTTAATGACTTGGCTTAGGGACTAAGAACAAGCGGACTTTCGACGGTCACCGACATTTCAGTGGAACCCTTTATTGATAGGTTAGACTAACTAACCAAATGTTGTCCTAGCGACTTTGACCCCACTTCAAGTAATTGGAAGTAATTAAACATGAAATTAGCTTGATAGGATGAATAACTAGGTTAGCACACTTCTCCCTATTGATCTCATCCCTCACCTCTATTTGCTTTCCTATTTTTTTGTTTTATTAGTAGTTAATCATTTCCACCTTAAAATCTATTAAAATCA